>CM023487.1:28474965-28982274 GCA_013339685.2 Hyalomma asiaticum
CTATAGTCTTACCTTTTTGGCATTTTGGGCAAAATTTTGAGAGACCGTATTTTTATTCAGGAAGGCGCGCAATAAGTAGTGAATGCTCTACGATGCGGTAAAACGCAGTTTGTGCGACTTCTGATCGAGTCAAAATTTCACAAAAAACCCAATACTATAGTCTTACCTTTTTTGGCATTTTGGGCAAAATTTTGGCAGACCGTATTTTTATTCAGGAAGGCGCGCAATAAGCAGAGGAGTGCTCTACGATGCGGTAAAACGCATTTTGTGCGACTTCTGATCGAGTCAAAATTTCACAAAAAACCCAAGACTATAGTCTTACCTTTTTTGGCATTTTGGGCAAAATTTTGAGAGACCGTATTTTTATTCAGGAAGGCGCGCAATAAGCAGAGGAGTGCTCTACGATGCGGTAAAACGCATTTTGTGCGACTTCTGATCGAGTCAAAATTTCACAAAAAACCCAAGACTATAGTCTTACCTTTTTTGGCATTTTGGGCAAAATTTTGAGAGACCATATTTTTATTCAGGAAGGCCCCCAATAAGTAGAGGAATGGTCTAGGTTTGCGGGAAAATGCATTTTGTGCGACTTCTGATCGAGTCAAAATTTCACAAGAAACCCAATATAGTCTTACCTTTTTTGGGATTTTGGGTAAGATTTTGAGAGACCGTATTTTTATTCAGGAAGGCCCGCAATAAGTAGAGGAATGCTCTAGGTTTGCGGGAAAATGCATTTTGTGCGACTTCTGATCGAGTCAAAATTTCACAAGAAACCCAATATAGTCTTACCTTTTTTGGGATTTTGGGTAAGATTTTGAGAGACCGTATTTTTATTCAGGAAGGCCCGCAATAAGTAGAGGAATGCTCTAGGTTTGCGGGAAAATACATTTTGTGCGACTTCTGATCGAGTCAAAATTTTACAAAAAACCGAAGACTATAGTCTTTGTTGGCATTTTGGGCAAGATTTTGAGAGACCGTATTTTTATTCAGGAAGGCGCGCAATAAGTAGAGGAATGCTCTACGATGCGGCATAACGTATTTAGAGCGACTTCTGATCGAGTCAAAATTTCACAAAAAACCCAATACTATAGTCTTACCTTTTTTGGCATTTTGGGCAAAATTTTGAGAGACCGTATTTTTATTCAGGAAGGCCCGCAATAAGTAGAGGAATGCTCTAGGTTTGCGGGAAAATGCATTTTGTGCGACTTCTGATCGAGTCAAAATTTTACAAAAAACCGAAGACTATAGTCTTACCTTTTTTGGCAAATTTTGACTCGATCAGAAGTCGCACAAAATGCATTTTCCCGCAACCTAGAGCATTCCTCTACTTATTGCGCGCCTTCCTGAATAAAAATACGGTCTCTCAAAATTTTGCCCAAAATGCCAAAAAGGTAAGACTATAGTATTGGGTTTTTTGTGAAATTTTGACTCGATCAGAAGTCGCTCTAAATACGTTTTGGCCGCATCGTAGAGCATTCCTCTACTTATTGCGCGCCTTCCTGAATAAAAATACGGTCTCTCAAAATCTTGCCCAAAATGCCAACAAAGACTATAGTATTGGGTTTTTTTGTGAAATTTTGACTCGGATCAGAAGTCGCTCTAAATACGTTTCGCCGCATCATAGAGCATTCCTCTACTTATTGCGCGCCTTCCTGAATAAAAATACGGTCTCTCAAAATCTTGCCCAAAATGCCAAAAAAGGTAAGACTATAGTATTGGGTTTTTTGTGAAATTTTGACTCGATCAGAAGTCGCTCTAAATACGTTTGGCCGCATCATAGAGCATTCCTCTACTTATGCGCGCCTTCCTGAATAAAAATACGGTCTCTCAAAATTCTTGCCCAAAATGCCAAAAAAGGTAAGACTATAGTATTGGGTTTTTTTGTGAAATTTGACTCGATCAGAAGTCGCACAAAATGCGTTTTACCGCATCGTAGAGCATTCCTCTACTTATTGCGCGCCTTCCTGAATAAAAATACGGTCTCTCAAAATTTTGCCCAAAATGCCAAAAAAGGTAAGACTATAGTATTGGGTTTTTGTGAAATTTTGACTCGATCAGAAGTCGCTCTAAATACGTTTGGCCGCATCGTAGAGCATTCCTCTACTTATTGCGCGCCTTCCTGAATAAAAATACGGTCTCTCAAAATCTTGCCCAAAATGCCAAAAAAGGTAAGACTATAGTATTGGGTTTTTTGTGAAATTTTGACTCGATCAGAAGTCGCTCTAAATAGCGTTTGGCCGCATCGTAGAGCATTCCTCTACTTATTGCGCGCCTTCCTGAATAAAAATACGGTCTCTCAAAATTTGCCCCAAAATGCCAAAAAAGGTAAGACTATAGTATTGGGTTTTTTGTGAAATTTTGACTCGATCAGAAGTCGCACAAAATGCGTTTTCCCGCATCGTAGAGCATTCCTCTACTTATTGCGCGCCTTCCTGAATAAAAATACGGTCTCTCAAAATCTTGCCCAAAATGCCAAAAAAGGTAAGACTATAGTATTGGGTTTTTTGTGAAATTTTGACTCGATCAGAAGTCGCACAAAATGCGTTTTCCCGCATCGTAGAGCATTCCTCTACTTATTGCGCGCCTTCCTGAATAAAAATACGGTCTCTCAAAATTTTGCCCAAAATGCCAAAAAAGGTAAGACTATAGTATTGGGTTTTTTGTGAAATTTTGACTCGATCAGAAGTCGCACTAAATGCGTTTTGCCGCATCGTAGAGCATTCCTCTACTTATTGCGCGCCTTCCTGAATAAAAATACGGTCTCTCAAAATCTTGCCCAAATGCCAAAAAAGGTAAGACTATAGTCTTGGGTTTTTTGTGAAATTTTGACTCGATCAGAAGTCGCTCTAAATACGTTTTGCCGCATCGTAGAGCATTCCTCTACTTATTGCGCGCCTTCCTGAATAAAAATACGGTCTCTCAAAATCTTGCCCAAAATGCCAAAAAAGGTAAGACTATAGTCTTGGGTTTTTTGTGAAATTTTGACTCGATCAGAAGTCGCTCTAAATACGTTTGCCGCATCGTAGAGCATTCCTCTACTTATTGCGCGCCTTCCTGAATAAAAATACGGTCTCTCAAAATTTTGCCCAAAATGCCAAAAAAGGTAAGACTATAGTCTTGGGTTTTTTGTGAAATTTTGACTCGATCAGAAGTCGCTCTAAATACGTTTGGCCGCATCGTAGAGCATTCCTCTACTTATTGCGCGCCTTCCTGAATAAAAATACGGTCTCTCAAAATTTTGCCCAAATGCCAAAAAAGGTAAGACTATAGTATTGGGTTTTTTGTGAAATTTTGACTCGATCAGAAGTCGCTCTAAATACGTTTGGCCGCATCGTAGAGCATTCCTCTACTTATTGCGCGCCTTCCTGAATAAAAATACGGTCTCTCAAAATCTTGCCCAAAATGCCAAAAAAGGTAAGACTATAGTCTTGGGTTTTTTGCGAAATTTTGACTCGATCTGAAGCAGCAACAATGCGTTTTCCCGCATCGTAGAGCATTCCTCTACTTATTGCGCGCCTTCCTGAATAAAAATACGGTCTGTGAAAATTTTGCCCAAAATGTCAAAAAAGATAAGACTATAGTATTGGGTTTTTTGTGAAATTTTGACTCGATCAGAAGTCGCACAAAAGTTATAAAAGACCCTCCAGACGTGTTCATACATGGAAGTCTGTTGCAACAGTACTTGGATTTCGAACAGCCTAAGAGCAATGTGCCTCCTCATTCCTAAGGTGCAATGCACTGTGATCAACTTATAGCAGAGTTACATCTTTTCAGACCAATGAAACACTGGAAAAAATGAAAGACTTCAAAAAAAGAGAGAATATTTTATTGACCACTCCGGAGATGTTAGCATGGTTAATGGCCTGGCTTGCTACTCCAGGTGTTTAGAGAAAGGGGGGAGTTCGGGCACATCACACATGCTAACTGATGTGAATACAAAACACAGTTACAGAGTTGTTTTTAAGCACTTTATTTACACCCTATACTGATGCACTGTGATGGCTTCCACAGCATGCCAGGGGCTTCTCAGCAGGTATATAAATGTAAAAAAAAAGGGGGGGGGGGAGGGCAGCAGACAGCACATGACCTCAACTGTCACATGTTCTTCCTGACTGAAGCAGCTGCTCAGAATCCTGTGAACCTGATGTTCCTGTTATCTGCAGTCTCTCCCCACCTTCACTTCAAAAACAAGACCATTTTAAAAACTGTATGCTGTTCAGACAATCTAATGCAGATCTGGGCTCCCAAAGCAAGCTGTCGACTCTTCGGTAGTACTTTCTTACTCCAGTGGTACAAACTGAAGTTGGTCTAGTGGTATGGGCGTATCACTAGCCTCCAGGTCCACAGTGTCATCTGGAAAAAATCAAAGGAAATGAGCATGATAAATGTTTCATAGGCTTGGACTGGTTCAGCATATAAAGATGCATTATGCACACAGCAAAGCCTACACCAGGAAAGACAGTTGGGCAATCATGCAGTCACAGTTTGAACTGCGTCAGCCTGGCGCACAAAAGAAAAGTTGTTCATACACGCTTTGATTAGTGGGAGTACCATGGGATAGAAACAGTGTGTTAAGCACTTAGTAAAAAAAAAAACCTATCTACAGGCATACCGGTCCACAAGCTTAGTATGACACAAAGTAGCTGAAAAAAATGTGTAAAGGATTACAAAAGTACACACACACACACACACACACACACACACACACACACACACACACACCACTCTTGTGCACCCTTTTGTAATAAGTACATTTTTTTATTTCCTGTGAATACTTTGGCGTGTGGTACTAAAAACAACACATTATGAGCATAGAATGAAAGAGAAAAAGTTAGCAAAAAATACCTTCCTACCCTATGTATCATCACATCAACATTAAGTAATTGTTCCACATCATATACAGAGCTACTTTCAGAAGAACATGCTACTAACCATGCGTGGACAAATAACAAGCAATGAGCAATCACGTTTTGGTCGCAGTCAACTATATGCATGCTGATGAAGTGTGGAGTGAAAAACTCATTCGAAGTGTGGAGTGAAGAAATTCTGCATTGCGCTTCGGTTACGACACACTTGAGTAACAGATACATACTACATACTAGCACAGTCGCTGATTGATATACTATCAGATGCCAGTAATTTGGACACACTACGTCATTCAGACCGCCAATGGTCCCACAGACTATGTGTAAGGATGACTGACATTTCTGATGGCTGTATATTTGATCATTTTAGACTTAGTCAGGTGTAGTCGTGCAACTAAATCATGCGCCATTATCTTCTCTGGCCTCCAAGGAGACATCAGGTATGGCCACAGGGATTGCATGCTGTACAGTGGTCCCAAAGGCCTTGGTCTATTCATTTCGTTTAACAGATCTTTAACGACTTCGTGGCGGTGCTGCCGTTCGGCATTCATTTCACAAGTTGAACGTGGCAGCATCAGCATCACAGTAATATTTAATTAGAAGCACAACAGGCATTTTTGCAGGCTTAGTTAAAAGTTTTCCTTTGTCTTCTTGCGAGACGGTGTCGAGTACATGCAGCTCAAGATGGCTCGAAATGCAGCAGACTACAAAGCTAGATGCACACGTGATTTCAAACAGCATCCAACAAGTACATCAGGGAACCTCTCTGGTTATTGCAAAAGGATGGCAATGTAAGTGGTGCCCAGCTTCACAAATCACAACTGCCACAACTCACGAGACAACTAGCCAAGCAAGAAGGCTTGCACTCTGTGGAGATTGAGGCATGCCAATCACCGTGCACAGCCACTTGCCTATTTCTGGTGTTGCTGCATCTAAGCACGTCTCTCGTTGACCTACAACGTGGCTGGATGCAGCGAGTGGAGCGACACTGGCCCTCCCTGCCTGAACAGGCAGGTCAGTGGTGGCACCATGCAGTCTCGTGAGACATGTGCACCAGGCACAGGAAATACTCCTCAAAATCGTGTAGGGGAAACACGCTTCCTCATCTTGCCTGCCGGCTCTCCTTTGTTTGGTCATTGCTCCAACCAGGTCTGCCTAAATTAAGTCCCTGAATATTCCCCTTCTTGTTAAGTAGTGACAACTGCCCCTTCCCGAACCCCCCTAGCACACAACTTGTGTCTTTCACCATGTTCTTATAAATCCAGAGTTTGACGAAAGCACGTCCGGCGATGAATCAGCATAATGAAATAAAACGAACACTTGCCAAAGGTGATGTATTAAAAACAAAAAGCTTGACCTTTCGGGGCCCGTAAGGGTTCCTTCATCACAATGAAAGCAAATGCACTGGCTCTTGTTTAAGTACGAGAAAGATTGCACAATGCTCGTGTATAGATTTCAGGCAGATTTCCATGTGTCCTGTTTATTGTATGTTGTGTCATCTGAATGAGCAGCGATTCAAGCATTAGTATAATCTCTTCTGCAGCGATAATTGTAACCAAGTCCCAATTTATACAACGGCCCTTGTTCTCGAGGTATTCAGACAAAGCATTGGCAACTGTGTTTTGCTTGGCGACATCATACTCGCGCTGTTTTATGCACTTTTTGAAATTTCTGGTGTCGCCAACATATGTTGCACCGCAATCTTTGCAAGGTATCTTATATACAACACCCAGCTACACCAACCTTAACAAGGGGCCCTTTACACGCACTGCTTGACCACGCAGCTTTTTTGAGGGGACATGCATGATGGACTGTTGCCAAAGCATTGATCACGCCTTGTGCATATGCGATGGCCGTGCACTTTAATTTCTGTTTAGGTGCCGCTTGGCGGTTCAGAGCTGAGGCACAGCGTTCTTGCTCCTTCAGCATCTGAGGTTGCTGGACAGGTCCTTCTGTACTGAGCTCAGTTCAGCTCTGTCTTGTAGGGCACGGACGAAGACAAGGTGCAGTTGAACAGTGAAGATGTGACTGAGCACTTATGGCCCTTGGGGTGTACAGAAAGGAATTAGGGGTATTTAACCGTGTGGGTGGGCGTAGTGGCCTCGTCCTTAAAAGGCCCCTAAACCACCCAGAAGTCGAAATTTAGCTGAGATGCTGCAGTCGTGCATTTGTAACGAATACATAGCCTTGAGAATTTTTCAAAACTGTGCAGTAATAGCAGTTACACGTTTGACGATTCATAAGTGGTCCCGCCTCATTTTGCTCTTCCCTAGGCTATGCGCCCCCCAACCAGTCTCGTCTTTCTCCTCGTCAAGTACTCCTCCAAACTAGGCCATTGCGAATGAACTCTTTCTTTGTACCAGCCCATCACCCTGCGAAGGGTGCCACTAATAACCTCGCCAATACAATGGAACCGTGTGGTGACCGGCTATGTCAGTGAACCTCACTGGGAAACAAACCCTTGCATCAGCGTTTCTGTTCTTTGCCCCCACTGGCTGCCCACAATGGCGTGGTGAGCAACGCGACAGGGAAGAGGGAGCGCACACAATTGCTTGCAGATGTTGCGAGCAGTTGTACACTCTCGTGCTACCAATCGACAGCCCCGCAAACTGGTGACATCATCAGAGACAGCCCGGTGATGTCAGGATGAGTCGATGGTTTCGGAAAAAGTCCGTAGAGATGCAAGGGATTTTCCTTTCGTCTTATAGCGCTCCCACGGTGCGCATTGCTGTCGCGCTTCGCATGGTTGATTGCAGAGGTGTTCCAATTTCCATGCGCATGTGTACTTGAAATGTATCCAATTGTTATCGCTAGTCAAGGTATTTCAGCAGATTGATTGATTTGCGGGGTTTAACGTCCCAAAACCAGTTCCGATTATTAGAGACGCCGTAGTGGAGGGCTCCGGAAATGTCGACCACCAGGGGTTCTTTAACGTGCACCGACATCGCACAGCACACGGGCCTCAACATTTCGCCTCCATAGAAATGCAGCCGCCGCGGCCGGGATTCGATCCCGCGAGCTTCGGATCAGCAGCCGAGTGCTATAACCACTAGACCACCGTGGCGGGGCGGTATTTCAGCAGAGGCAGACTCGCTGTTTTAGATGAGAGCGTGCCGAGTTTAGTCCCGTACATGTCCATATTTTCGGCACCCACCTTCCACATAGCCCGAGTCCAGTGCAGCTGGAAGTGCAAACTCCGGGGGCGTCAAGGGGATGACTGCCATGCTGTGCTTTTGGGGAAACCTCACACCGCACACATTTCTAAAGACTTCAAAGTGCTTGTCCTCCAGTTTGAACTCTTCTGGCAAGTCGTAGAAGCCCTCTGCAGAGAACAGCAAAAAGTTTGAGAGCATGAATGATTAGGTTCAGTTTATTACCCAAAGACCCCTTGGGAGGGGTCTTACATAAAGGGTGGTTATAGGACAAGTAGCAAATACAAGGACATTATACAAAGCAATAAAATTATGAAATGTTAGTGTTGCACTACAAGCCCTATTATACATTGTTTCATGGCCGGTGGTCGGCAACAATTAAATGGACACCAAATTTGAACACCAAAGCAATTTAGACTGAATATTCTTCAGGAACTCTGTTTTGAGTAGTTTCACCATTTATGTTCAATATTAGAAGAGAAAATCTAGGTCAAATTTTGATTTTTGAATTCCGCGCCGGAACATTGAGGAGATGACATCACAAACCCAATCAGTACTTTTTTCCTATTCTCGCCACACAGTCAAATTGTGTGAAGCACTCAATGCTAAGTCCCTGGTGTCCTCAGGACACCATGTATCTCTCTTCTGGCCATAAATAGCTGTATAGGCCTTTGTAGACGTCAGTAGTATAACAGCCATTTGACCTTTCAGTGCGGGCTTCAGCGCAGGCAAAAAGCAGATTTGGCACAGCAGCAAGCACTTTTGGCGCACCTTTCAATGCACTTGTGCCAAGCATATACCATGAAAATTTTAACAGATGCACTTTGATAAGTTCTACAGACTAGATTCCGCTGGAAAGAATGAGACATTCTTCTACGGAAATGCACAGAGTGCTACAGCCGAGTTTGTCAACAGTGAGATTGTTAACAAACGCACGTATATAAACCAGAACACAACACATTTTGACAATCAAGGCTTTGCGTACAAAGGCCCGTTGAACAAGTGCGCCTGCACCAACATAACACCAGGCACTGCACTATAGGAGGTATTGGTCAGAAGCACACGCCTATCTAGTAATAAGTCTTAATCTGCTCACTTTCGCTTTTTGTGTCTTTGCACTTCTGAATTAACTGAATTAGAAGAGTTTTTGCACCTATGCTAGCAGTGTAACCACGTGGAACGACGTGATGATGGATCACAAAATTTGTGGCAAACTGATTGCCATGTCCCAAGTCCAAAATGGCTTTGCAAAAATCTATTTCAATATCTGGACATGGGAAATAAGTTCGAGAATACACTTAAAACATAACTGCAGGATGCACTGAGGCTAGCGATGAATACTTGCATGTCTCTTGTATTTTTCTCAATGGCTCCCATGCGTTCACACAGAGCACATATCCATGCAAGCAGTACCGCAAATAGTACGCATAAGGTGTTCACTAATTCAGACACGCGGAAGCAGAAATGTGCTCACTAATACAATTCGAAACTACACCCCGAGCATGCTTCTGATCAATCATGGCGGCACTTTTCCAAAGCCCTGTTATCACCCGTAGATATTGGCGAAGCTTCACAATAATCCTAGTATGTTGGATGATCTATCATCAGCAAACCGCATAGTACCATGCGAGCTTGACCGACACCCAAATAAGGCATAAGCAAGACATTACGGTTAGAAATGCATGGCTACGAATGGACGAGTATCATAGTACCCGATAGGCCTCTGTGGCCTCTACTTTTTTTCTATGGTTATGATGACAGCGTCTACCTGTTGGTCTCAATTTCAGTTTTGCAGGCAACTAAGCATCGACGACAGGAAGGTTTGCCTATCACGCATGCTCTGGTGCTTTGGCGCAGGATGGTGTGCAGCTGTTCCACCAGTGAGACATCATCTAAGATGTACGATGTCACACGTTTTAGTGCAGGGACTTCTGAGAGAAGTCGATACCATAATTTTTTGTGCATTTTCTGTCCTACCAAGCTTTCTTTCTGCACGAGAGTGGTGCCTTAGGTGAAGTGAAAAGGTTTGATTCCTGGGGTTTAACGTCCCAAAACCAGCTCCGATTATGAGAGACGCGTGAAGTGAAAAGGTCATTTCATAACACGAGAGAAATCTTTTTCACTTATGTCCCTTTAGACATTGAGAACTCTCATAAGAAAATGAGTTCTCTATGTAGGCATAAATGATTATGATCATCCCTTCACTGTTTCCTCTATTTCTTGAGCTACTAAGTAACAGATTAGTGCAATGTGTATGTTGGCAGCAGTGTGCATACTACCCTAAACTTAACTGCATTCTACAGTATTACATGGTATTGCTATCAGCTGGCTTGTCTGTGCTGCTGTGGAAAAACAAGACAACAATGTGATGAAGACAGTGAGGATGGTCTGTAAGTGACTGGCACAGCCTGACAGCTGTGATCCCCTTTAGTACCTTCAGTTTCACAGAGGAAAAATTCTCGGACCGTGACCCTAAGCATCACGGCTAGCAAAGCGACGCGGGCATTGCTTCAGTTGTTACACTCAACGAGACTGACTGATTGCCTGTGGTCCACAATGGAAAGGCACGTGTTATCTACTCCCCAACAGCTGCACCGCCCTTTCAGTCCCTTAATCCCCCTCCCACAGTGTAGGGTAGCAAACCGCATGTGCATCTAGTCAGCCTCCCTGCCTTTCCTTCCTTCACCTCCTTTTGCTCAAAGCAAAAAATTAGGGGACCCTTAAGCTTTGCCTTTAAGAGTTGAACACGATAGCGAAATCCAGTCCCTAGTGTGCACTTCAAACACTAAGTGCATACTTATTAATGTGTGTTGTTATACACACACAAGCGCACAGACACACACACGCGTGCACGATGTATCTATGGTAATGGTAGAGGTTTTCGATCTATTTAACAGCACTTTTATATCAACTTCATGAAAATTTTGTACAGTGACGTGGTCGCATGGTCCTGTATTATGAACTGCGCGTATGCATGACACTTTTATTCGTAAATGGTCACATTCTGTCGTCCTTCTTGCGTTAACTGTCTGGCAGCTGTTCGATTTGTTCTTCTGGAGACCTCTTCCGGCCAACCGCAACAAGTATAGCCTTATGGTCGGTGAAATGGCAACTGCAGTACTTCACTTCTTTAATGGTGTCGTGAAAATGAAATGCTAAAAAAGCGGATGCAGAGCATCCGACGAGACTGCATATAGGCTCTGCTGTAGTTGCATGGTCTCCGAGATGGCGGGCGCGCCCACCGTCTCTCGAGGTCATGGTAGTCGAGACATTGCTTGATGTGTTTTCCGCTAGATGGACATAGTTGTCCATTTTTGGAGCTGTTATTTTTCGCTCACGGACGATTTTTCGCTCACAAGAGACGCCGTCACCGACGGCAGTATTTCTGAGGAACGAGCTCTCTAACGCTATCCCGTTAAAATAGTCAGGACTCCTCTTGGGTCAGTCTATATCCGAACACACTCACTCAATGAAAACCCATCAGTGACTTTTGTCTTACTCGTAGCCTTTCACTGTGCAAGAGTTTGCCATACAGCCTTGTTCACATTTACAATTTGTCAAGCACTGAGAAGTTGGTAAAAATGCAATTGAAGTTTTATAGTCAGCAGCAAGATCCCTTGCCTAGAAACTATATCAAAAGAGAAGTGACAACCACCAACTCAGAGCCCTTCACTATGGCCCAAGATGTATTCAGCGTAAGTTGGCAACATTCATGCATGGACACCACAGAGAAACGCAACATATAAATCGCTTGCCTTCATCGTCATACGGGTGCATGGCTTCTATTTCAGATTCTTCATCCGGGTCTGAGGGGCCATCCTGAAATCATGAGGTTGTGCACATCTATTCAAGTGCAGATCCAGTAAAACTGGCACCTTACGTCGTTTCACAGCGGACACTCAAGAACGGCATAAGATGCAACTCACTATTCACGGATATATGGCCAAAAAATGAAAAATGGGGTATGCGGCTAGAGCCAACATTTTTACAAGTGGACTTGTTGAAATGGCTCTGGTGACGTTTCTTTTCGATAGTTTTCAACAATCGGTTTGTCACTGCCAGCTTTACTCTCCCTCTAAATTATTTCTGTTCTTGTTTGGATGCACTCACTAAGTAGTGTACGATAAAACCACACAACTTAAGTAGCACAACTTTTGATTGCTAAGAGGAAGATCGTGCAGATGAAAAATGCTCTACCTGGCATGGGAATAAAATCAAACGCATGCTACATTTCTGGGAACACTGGGGGGAAACTTACATTGAATTTGGGGGAAAACTTGCACTGATGCACAAGAAATATTCACGATTAAGGAATACAAGATTTTTGCCTCACAGCCTTACAATGCCTTTCTCAAGTACAGTAGTATGCTAACTGAAAACAAAGGTACTAGGTATGCATGTTCTATTTCAGAGGAATTTCATTTGTGCATAATAAAGGTGAGCAACTATTCAAAAACTTTGAATAACATGTCAAATAGCATTCTATTCGATGCAGCACTTGAATCTAATAGTGCATTTTCAAAATACCGAACATTTTTCTAATATAGTTGGCGAATAGTCAGCACTAACGAGCAAACGGAAGAAGGAAATGCACTCCAAGTGGTTATTTCTTACTCATATAACTAGTACAAACAAGCACAGGGCCCACCAGTTTACAAGACTATGGAGGCTATATTGAACCCCAGATCGTAATGTTTACGCTTAAAATTTCTAGCGGAAGTGAAAGTGTCATCAATCAGCTGTCATCATCATGATATCAGAAATTTTGTTCACCCAGCTCTTGTTGCCTACATGTTGAGCCCTCTCTAGCATGCTCCTGCGTTCGGAAGAAAGAACAGAGCTAAGAGACTGCGTCACATTGCAATCTTGAAGCCTAGTCATGGGAAACTTAAAGAAGAATCATGGTAAATAGGCCTCGGTCACATTATACGCAAGCGGTGTATTGATGCACAGCTAAGTGCCATCTATGCCTAGTTAATATCTATGCCTAGTCACTGCTGCATGCAAGCCTACCTCACTTTATAGCAATATCTTTTTTGGTTCAATCTAATCATAATGTTCCTTTGTCAATGTGAATATTTGTCAATGGATATTATCCAATGTTTGTGAACGCTGATATGTTCCCATCTACCATCCCAATTTTGGTATGTACAAAGAGACCGAGACGTCCAGGAGAGTGCCGAGACATGGGCGGAGGATATGGATGGATGGATGATGGATAGATGGATCCATAGACAGACAGACAGGTAGACAGATAGGTAAACCTGGTAACAGTTTCTCAAGTTTGCCAAGAAATGCTTCACATAAGCAGCAGGGGCAAGCAAAAGCTAAGATGGGGCAATGAAATTAAAAAGTTTGCCAGCATGATGTGGGATCAACCCTCATCAGGACAGGGAAAATTGAAAACTATTGGAATAGGCATCCTGCGGTGGACTTAAGATAGGCTGATGATACTGAAGCAGTATAGTACAAAATTAACCATATCAGAGTCATGCCGGTAGTTTTAAGCGGCACTTCTATTTAGGTGGGTGCTGCTTACCAACAGCCTGCTGTATTAACCAACTAATCCAATAATCATGGGGTTTTTCATGCCAAAACCACCTATGATTATATAGAGTGTTCTGGAGTAGTTTTGACCACCTGTTATTCAACGATGTGCACCTAAACCTAAGCACACGGCTGTTTATTTGCATTTCACTTCCATCAAAATGCAGTCGCCAGGGCCTGGATGTCCACTGCAGGACAAAGGCCTCTCCGAATGCTCTACACCCTTTCCTGTGCTGTGCAAGCTGCTAAAAGTTCCGTTGTTGCCATTGTTGTAGGTCCAGAGTTTGGTTGGTTGGGTCATTTGGGAGGTGCTTGGCCATGGTGGCGCACCAGGAAGGCCAATTCCTGTTCTGGTGCTCAGGCTTTGGAAGCCATTAACTAGCCACTAAGCCATCACGGCAAGCCTCACCAACCATTCCAGGAACATGTTACGCTAGAACTACATCAAGTGCCAAAATCTAAGCTACTAGATTGCAACACCCCATAGATGCATCGCAACAACGTGTGTGCCTCGCACCACCACCGCTCACTTACCACGGTGAGTTCCAACTCCGGCAGTGACACGTCAGGAACTGTTTCCAGCCATTCGGGTGTGTCGCACTGAAGCTTTCCAAACTCGAGCTCCAATGGGCTTGAGAGTCCTGAAAGAAGAGCATGCAATAATTGGATACGCTTTAACCTCACTACAACAGACCTTGATAGTGAAGAAGATCTTGGTCTACTGTAAAAGGAGTGTGCGGAATACAAATACTGTCAGAACAGACTTTTATATAGAAACTGGATGAGTGTTCTAAACGGAGTGAATTGCAAGTCACAGACCGTGGTCGAAGAGTGCCTTTATTCTTAACTTTTCTGAAAGAAGCTTGTCAGCTTTAACCGTGCTGTCCAGTGAACAGTTTGCACAATATGCATGTCTCCATCATTACAAGGCTGTTGACCTTATCTCCCACTACATTACCTCGCTGTATTGATCCCACAGGGGATTGATCGATTGATTTCTGGGGTTTTACGTTTCAAAACCATGATCTAATTATGAGAGACGCCGTAGTGGAGGGCTCCGGAAATTTCGACCACCTGGGGTTCCTTAATGTGTGCCGATATCGCATAGTGCACTGGCCTCAAAATTTTGCCTCCTTTGAAATGCAGCCACTGCGGCAGGGATTCGATCCCGCTACCATAGCCCCTAGCGACCTTCAAGCGACCTTTGAAGTTCGAAGCTATTGAATCTGGCATGTCCACTGTGAATAAGTCTCCTGTAAAGGAGTGCTAGCTAGCTAGCTGGCCTTGTAATTTAGTCCTTTGAAAAAAGTGCAATCAATAGAAAAGATAGGAAGATCAACACAACACAGCAGTTTGGTACTATTTTGTATCCAAATGTCTGTTGTAAGCAGATTTGCTGTAATGAGGTTATAATGTACACATGTTAAAGAGTACTGGCATGTGCTCTAACAGTGCGACTGTTCGAAGTCAGGGCTGTATCAAACATTGAATTTAGCCGTTTAGGAGGGATGAGTGGGCCCATTCTTGCCTTCGACCCATTATGCACTGCTGCACTCTAACCACTCTTGCCCAACATTACTAAACTAGCTTCAGTTGTCAAAACTCTCCGTCTGCACCTTTACCGCCAGTGTCACCATTTCTGTGTCAGCCACCCGAATGTGGATGTCAAATGTCTGGCCAAGCTTCAAGCCACAGTCACCTTCAATGTTTCCCATATTTTCTAAACATTTTTTTTTTTTTCAAGTTGTATATTTCACTGCATGCTTGCTATACGGCTGCCATTTTGGACTACACAGTCCCCTCACGGAAATGGAATATTGTAGGTCCAAATGTTTACTGCAGTTTTTCAACGTCAGGTGCACTGTAGTACAGCTGAGCTACCTCACTGCTGCTCAGCACAGAAGTGTAATGCAGTGAAGCATAGCAAGAGCGGGAAGGGGACACAACCAGTCAATGGACAGGTAACATTTTTGTTCCTTTAAGTGGAAATATTAAGCAGGCGTGCAATGTTGAAATATCATTCAATAAATGTCGCAGTGCTTGTTTTGCAGCAAGAAAACAGCATGTTTGAATGAAAACCGCATTAAGTGGTGAGGTTGTCTTTAGAACTACTCAAACCTCTCACCCAAGCAGATCTATTGACATAGACTCGTCATTTTCTCTCTTTATTGGCTGACAATAAAGCCAGCTGTGTGAAAGGAAGGAGGAAAGGAGGGTTTAGCTATTGTAAAGGTGCCTTGACGGTGGCGACGAGGACATCGAGGAACTCTGCGGCCGTGGAGAAGCCTGTTTATAAGATGTGGCGAGCCCTGCTGCATACTACAGTAAAACCTCGTTATAACGAAGTTGAAGGGGGAGTGGTAATTGCTTCGTTATAACCATTAGTTCGTTATAACCAATGTCAATTTCATCTATAGAAAGTTCAAGGGGAATTGCGATTGCTTCGTTATATCCGATAGTTCATTATATCCGGGTTCGTTATAACGAGGTTCTACTGTACCTGCTCTACTACATGACCGCACAAAGTTTGCAGAATATCCTGCAGGTAGCACAAGCTTCGTTGTGCATTTTCCTAAATTTCTCGGCAAACATGGCAGTGGTGTAGGTAATATTGCCGTTTCAGACGTTCTCAAGCACTCGCCCCTCGTACTTACAAAGAAAGTTGTTTCCTTTGACTTTCCCTTTAATTATGTAGTGGCATGAACCATAGTGACAAACACCAGTAAGACCTTACTGCCGACACTTAAAAACTTTACTGAGAATCATTTAGAGCTGTCCATGACATTGCTGCAACCTCACAAAAGAAGAAATGTACATGAGCTTTTCCCTTGTCGCTTCCATGGGGGTAAGACGGGACCGAGACACATTCATTCTGACCAAATGCACAACCCTAATATGGCCTTCATGGAATCCCAGGGTATTGTCACGTGGTCATGACGGTGGACGGCGCACCAGAACTCAAGGCGTCAGTCAAACTGTTTATGGGGCGAACAGCAAAGCAAAGCAAATCACACTGCAAGAAAATAGCAGTGTGGACAGTCAGTAGTCGGTCAACGGAAAAACTGACCAGCGGTGAAGTGCGTCAGCTTTTATACACGTCTTAGTGCATTCTGGCATTGCAAGATTCTAGAAGGCACTCAAACGTGTGTACCTGGGCATACAAAGTTTCTAGAACACTCGACACGGTTCCTGAAGCATTCATGCAAGATAAGCACGGCCTCTGCTGGGCGTCACAGGAAAGTGATAACGGCGCTTCCAGCAAACAAACCGAAACGTCAGTATTTACATTTGCTGCCAACTCCACGGTGACTTTATCGAACTGATCTCAGAAAGAGGAATGCATACGGCAGAACACCTACTGTGCATTGCCGTGCACAAAATGAAGCCAAGTTCAAGAACTCAATGCCACACACCTTGGGCAAGATTATCCATGCTGGGTGCAGTGATTGATGACAGCAAGCTGTCCTCCCGAGCATCATCTGCCACTGGTAGAGGTTCTTCTGAGAGCACACTCAGCTCATCTGCAGGCAAGCGTAGACATGGCGCTTCAGCAGGGAAGGTGGCAGGTCGAAACTTGGCAGTGTGCGGATTGTTGTCAAGGAACTCGGCAGTAAACATTCAAGGCAGCGCTCTCTGTACAAGTAATCACTCGAGAATTCTATGTTGTTACAAACCTCATTCCTAAAGCTGATGCTGACAGATGTATCGATGTGTATGACCCAAAATTACACTGACACTGCGCAACATGAAGACAGCAAAAACAAACATGCGCAATGGCTAGCTCTTAACTGGCACATTTCTTGCCGCAGTTACTCTCGATTTTGCATTCATGGTAGAAATGAGTACAGTAGACTCACGATAATTCAAACTGATAATTCGTACTTTCGGTTAATTCATACAACATTCAAACTTTTGGTTGGCCCACTATGCTTTCAATATATTTAAAAGCCGCTTAATTCAAACTTCGTCATTCGGTTAATTCGTGCTTTCTGCCTGTCCATACCAGAAAATTTCTGCCCATTTGCCGGCAATATTTGGAAATTTGCGTGCTTATGATTATCATCAGTCTAAAATTGAAAAATAAGTACCTTAAAGCTTCAAAGGAAAAGGTTTGTGCCGCACAATCGTTTCTCAGCATACCGCGCCGTGATGAAAAAAAAATTTTAAAAAAGGCTTCACGAGTATGAAGCTGGCTCGCAGCTTATCTCTGCTTTTCAGCGTGCTGGTGGTACCAGCCAACTCCGAAGCATGTGACCTGCCCACAAAACGTGTACAGACCTGCCTGCCCGTCTTACGTGCTGCACATTTTTCGATCGACCATGTCACCACGAGGAAAGTACCGGACACTACCCCTGAAAGAGAAATTGGCCGCTATCAAAGAAGTCGATGCTGGAGTAAAGACTGAAGTGGCACTGAAGTATGAAATTGCCATGAGTACTCTCACAACCATCCTGCAAGCCAAAGACAAGCTGCAGAATAACGCGAGCCACTTCTCTCCCGATTGGAAAAGGCTTAGCGAAGCTGCGTACCTGGATCTCGAAAACTCCGTGCTTCTTTGGCTCAAGCATGCACAGAGCTTCAATTTACCAATAAATGGGCCAATCCTACAGGAGAAAGCTAAAGAACTTTCCTTGCACTTCAGAATTGAAGGTTTTAAGTGCAGCGATGGCTGTATTTCTCGGTTCAAGGAACGCCACGGTCTCTCCTTCAAAACAGTGAGCAGTGAAGCGGCAGCGGTCGATGAAGCTGTTTCTTGTGAATGGCTGCACTTACTGGCATCGAGAGCTTTATGCTAAATGCGCATGTGGCAAATAAGCAGTTGACCATCCATGATATTTTTAAAAGGTATGGTCAGCAGTAGATAGTCAATAAGCTTGTTGATCTTACATGCACCGCTTTCTGTTTTTGTGTAGTTAGAATCTAGAAATACTTAAAAGTATGAATATAGACGTCTAATCATAATTTGTGCTGTCACCTTACCCAGAGTCACATATATAAGAAATTCAGATAATTAAAACAGCCTGATAATTCAAACAAAATCCAGGGGTCCCTTCGAGTTTGAATTAATGAGAGTCTAGTGTAGTTCTGCAGTGGATCTACCCTTATCCGGAGGTGCTCTTTAAAAAGAGCAAGTGAGTCGTGGTTCAGTAGAAGTGGGCAGCAATTCAGTAGGAAGAGAGGTGACTAACCAAACACTGCCACACTACCTGCATCGCAAAAATGTGAACCACAGAGAACAGTGCACAGCCACGAAGATATGGCATATTGGCCATATCAGGAATACATTTGAGCGCAAAAAGGACGACACACAGGAAAAGAAGACAACTACACGCTCATGTAGTTGTCTTCTTTTCCTGTGTGTCGTCCTTTTTGCGCTCAAATGTATTCCTCATTGAACCAATGCACCCAACAAAGCATTCTATTGGCCATATCAGCTTATAGTTTGAAAGTGAATAGTTTGAACAGTAATAATTCGGTAAAAATCTAATAGCCTTGAATATTCAAAAATTAAAATAGCATTCGCACACTCCTACTTTAGATTCACGAGACAACTACAAAAACGCAAAACGCGGCCACCCCGCAGGTATCATTTTGCATGTAAACAACGTGGTGAAGGTGATTGAAATTTGGGTGGTAGAGTTCAGTCGCCAATAGCTGTTGCCAGACACCCAAAATTTTTCTGCCAATGGCTGGTACATAGAAGGGCAGGGGACTTTTCATCACATTCTTCTAAAAACACCTCGACGTATATTCAAGTTTTTGCGGTATCACAGCATTATTAAACAAACTAAAAGGCGAAGCTCGCATCCAGAATTCACAAGGCTGTGGCCTACCCGAGATATCGAGCTTGTTGTGCATCACTTCCATGGAGAGGTTCCCAGCCTTCTCTTCAGGACTCTGCAACCAACCAACAGAACACACAGTCATGAAAACAGCAGTTTGACACACTAGTGGCTTTGAACTCGTGAATTTGAATGGCACACTCAACAGAGAAACCCTGACCCTTTTCGACACTGTGTCCTCATCGGTCATGCGAATTAACAAGCAAATTTGTAGTGGTGCACTGTGAAAGACTTCGATGTTGACATCTTGTGTCTTCAGTCTCGTAGTGACTGCTGTGCAGGACCCGTGCGTCTTAATTCAACTGCAAAATGACGTTTACTCTACCCCCCTCACCCAAACCCCTTTCCCCATTGGTGCAACCACTAACACAATACCGCTGGCAATGTGGACCACGGCAGGACTGCTCTTCGTTTTTAACAAATTCTACCATGTTTGAGCTTCGTAATTTGCACACGCATTGCGCCACGTCAAAATGAAAATACTAAGCACCGCTTCCGCTGCGGTCAGAATCGTGGTCACTAGCGATGCCATCACCCAGCGATGCAAACAAAATAACCAAGCATCATGGCAAACAATCACAGCTGCTGGTGTCACTCTAACAGACTGCTTTAGTTCCGAGTACATTGTACCTTGCTGAATGCTAAAATGTAGCGGGGTTCGGACTGCACTGCACATGCACATCTGAAGCAGTGTTTGCATTTGTTTACACATGCGCTGCGTAGATCATGAGGAGGCGCATAAGTGCCCCATTTTGCTAAAACTCGGCGCTCAAAAGTTGGGGGGTTGACTTAAGGTCAAAACCAAAATATGTACCACCAGTCAGTTTTGTTGCAACTTGTGAACTTGGTGGGACGGGGTAGACGTTTAATAGTGCCGACACTTACAAATGTGCAAATATGGGCATGTGCAAAGAAGCAGCGTGCATGCTAAAGCTGGTACATGTCTTAAAGGGACAGTAAAATGAAACAGCAAAGGAGTTTAGGATGATTATGTTCTGAGAACTCCATTGTTAATTTCGACATCCTATGCTTCCATAATACGGGGCTGTCCCATAATAGGGGGCTGATGATGCCACAAAGCACGTTTTTTTATTTTAGCATCAATCCTGAAGCTTGCCGTTTTTCAGAAACACCCAACTTCCTGCCAACATTACGTATAACTTTCTCTGCCGATAAATTAATTATGTAGGCCTTAGCAGATGCAGTCAAGAATGTACAACATTATGTGTGTTAGTGCGAGAACCTCTGAGCAGCGTCTGCACTTTGCGTGCGGTTTCTAGCTTATGTGTCTTCTTACAAGTGTGACGATTTTGGCAATGTGAAAAGGTAATTTACTAACAAGAGAAAAATCATTTTTCATTCCAGTGTCTCCAACAGGCACAAAAGGTACCAAGACTTTCAGTTGCGAGTTAAGGACCCTACTAGAGAGGCATAGCCAAAGATAACATTCCCCACACAGTAGCATAATGAAGGGATTGTGAGAAAACTACTAGTACAGCACTTGCTTCGATTACTGAGATGGTATACACTCTGTTACACTTCACCTGAGTTATGTCCTGTGGAATGGGCATTACTGGTTCGGGACTTGGAACGTTTAGGCATGTCCGTGCGATGGCACTGTGAACTTCCACAAGACGCAGTTTGGTTCCATCCGCTGAAAAACAACAGTGGCAGAATTAATCGAAAGCTTAAGCACATTATACAACTGGGCCTTGATACACAGTTAAAACCTATCTGCCCTGCATTACAGATGGTGATGAATCTCGAAATAAGCTACAGCAGGCTAAAAGACAACTACAACATATACTTTAAGGGGGGACGTGGCAATGGGAATGCTCAATTTGATCAAAATTCTCCATTTTTCGATTTATTTTTTTTCATGATCCTTGGACCTTCTTTTACCTTGTGGTGGAATATTGTAATGAAATATGCAGTAGTAGTACAGAAAATGCCACTTTATCTATGTGTTGTTATCCAAAATCGCAAGAAAATCTGGCTTCCGAAGGTGCCGCCATCTTGGTATCATCGTAAAAAGGAGCATTGGAACCTGAGCATAGCCACGCCTTTGTGTTTCTCCAACAAAAAATAAAACCTGCAAAAGTGAGAAAGAAGTTATCTGCTCAAAGTTAAATATTAACTGTTTTCATGAAATAAAACTGAGCTCTGTTTTCTCAGCTTCCATTTTTTGAGCAGTTGCTGTCAGTCATCCCAGTGCCATTTCATAACTAATGAAGGCAAGTTCATTCTGTTTTTTTCACTTAGATCCTGAAGCGTTGGTGAGTGCCGTAAAGCTATTTATTTATACCCGAACCTCACACAAACTTTCATAACTATTTTTGCAAAAGTTGTTAGAAAGAAAATATGTAGAGGACATTTCAAAAATTCTTTCTGTACTTATTTGGACATAAGAAAAATCAACGAACAGCTTTACGGCACACAGTGGGCCTTAGTTTATATGCTTAAGTAAAAATGGTACGAAAATTTTGTCTAATTAACCGATTAATTAGGGGGTGACTGTAGGGGGTCTATAAAGTGGTGTAACTCAAAAACTATAATACGTAGCTTAAAACCAGTTTCATTGAAGATATCAGCATAACAAACTACATCCGTGTGCCAGATTTCATCAGTTTATACCCATAAATAACAAAGACAGTTTTCATTGCCACGTCCCCCCTTAACTGCAGCCATATCGGTTGCAAAGAAGTACACTATTGAAGATATTACATTAAAGCTGCAGGTATGACATACATGTTTGATGTTCATGTATCAGTAGCATTTATATAAGGCAGCCAGTAATTAGGACATATGGCAGATACTC
Organism: Hyalomma asiaticum; assembly: GCA_013339685.2. Taxonomy (NCBI): domain Eukaryota; kingdom Metazoa; phylum Arthropoda; class Arachnida; order Ixodida; family Ixodidae; genus Hyalomma; species Hyalomma asiaticum. The sequence continues at coordinate 28,497,188 of CM023487.1, forward strand.
CCCGAAAAACAGCTCAAAATACTCAGCGAGTCATAAGTATTACCCAACTTATGAGGTCATTTCCAGGCACTGTTGCTGTTCCTCCCTGCTCTAGCTTCTGTTTCGTTTCTAGAAATTTGCAGCATTTATTTCAAAAGGGAACTACATTGAATATTAATATAGAAACTGATTAACGGTTGCAAAGTGTACCATGCTTCACATATCTGTTACAACAATGAGCTCACCGCTGGAACAGCCTGTTGGCAATGGTCTCTGGTCCACGCAGCTCGTTTTCTCGCTGAGAACCTGCAGAGCAAGGTGTCAACCATGCAGTTATTAGCTTGAGGGTTCCAAAACCACATTATCCTATTTGACATAATCACTGTAAACATTTTACACGGCATGTTTCCTTCCAAAAGTTCCTACATTTATTAGTAAAAGAAAACTGCACATTCAACACAGACACTACCTAACTATGCAAGTGAGTGCGTTCAAGCGGAGCTCGTATAGTCTAGCCCGCGTCAGCAATACCCGGTCGTTGCCCCTCAACTCCCAGAAATGCGGAGCGTTGATGCCCTCTGTGGGGTTGCAGAAAAAATTTAATGCATTAACTTTTTCTGCCATGTCATAGAGGGCATATTGTAGTGAGAAAAAAGTTCTTACCAGTACTAAGACGTGAACCCAGGCCCCCACCCTTCGAGGGCAATGTCTTAAAAGTGTACAAACACCAAAATATGGCTGCTTAGAGAGCCTGCAAGATTGATTTTTGTGGATGTAGACATGCCATCTACCAAATTTCAACAGCGAATATAGCTCAGAAGCACATTTAAATGAATATTGAAGTTAACGCGTGTAATCGAGCATGATATGCCACACCCCACTAAATCAACAGTACCAAAGGTAACCCAAGGAGACCCCCCCAGTTGAGCTCTGAGCAGTCCAGCTAGCAATGATGTCCATAGCCCCCATTACCCCTTCTCTGTGCTTACGTTCGTAGATTCCCGACGACGCCAGGCCTCAAGTTGCCACTCAACCACGATAGTGACAACAACGCACAGTACATGCGACCGGCGAAATACAAGCATGCATTGCAGTTTGCGCAGAAGTGCATCACAGTACCTGTGTGCTCATGTAGTCGAATTTGTTTACCTCACTGCAAACACTAGGTGGCGCTAGCTGCCCCCGGCGGTTTGTTGTTTTCGGAGCTCTCTCTAACTGAAATCCAGTCAGTAATAAACAGGCTGTAAACAATTATCCATTGCACGATGGAGCATTTTAAGTGTCATGATGTGACTAACAGGCCCCCAGCTACATAATGCAGCAAAAGGACACCAGACTAAAACTTGTTTCAGCACCCCTTTAACCACTAAACTAGACAACCACACTTGCAAGATGTGAACATATACGATTAATATGAATTCCTCCCACTTTCTACGAGCAATGTACACGACAGGCAACACTTTACCCATTTTTTGAAAGCATATGGCATCTTCAAAATTCTTGTTGCATTTATCTCAGGACAATGCCAGGAACTTGTCTCAGTGCAAACCTCGGCAAGCAATATTTGGTTTTAATGCCCCTCTAAATAAAGCAAGCACTTACCGCACGCTTTTCTGGTGCCTACAAATGAGTCTTCACATGATTTACTCCCCAAATCAAACTTCTTGGTTCCCTGTCATTCTGCTGAAAAGTATAACGAGCATGTTCTGCTTGGCCAACTTCCAGCAACTTCCAGTGCTAATCAATAATAATTTCAGGGTGTTTTCATGTCCCAACACAACAACATGATTACGACAGGCGCCGTAGTGGACGGCTCTGGAAATTTCGTCCACTTGGAGCTCTTTAATGTGCACTAACATCGCACAGTACATTGGGCTCCTAGCATTTCTCCTCGACTGAAATATGGCTGCTGCGGATTTGACCTCTTGACCTTCAGTGTAGCAGCCACTACACCACCGTGGCAGGTAGCAAGTTTTAATGCAGCTGGCACAGCAACTTCCAGCAGGCCGAATGCTACAGTGCTGGCCACAAGTGTTACCATGCCGGCTGCAGGACTGGCACAGTAAAATTTTCATTGGGGCCTGCAGGTGCGTGTGTAATATATCTGCTGCACACGGCAACAAAAATTACCGACCTTTCATGTCCCCTACAGAAAAATTGGGGTAAGCGAAGATTGGCATGTGCGTGGCTGACCTGGGGCCATCTCCCGAGGTGTGTTGCCAAAAGCGACAGCGTCTCCTTCAGTGATGTAGTGCCTTCCTTGGCGTCACCTTCCGTGATAACAGGCTGGCTGAACAAACCGAAAAATTCCGGGCGGGGTCTGCAGTACTTCAGGCGACATTAATTTTCCTTCAAGTGTTTTGCGATGCTGTTGACATTAAATTAGGGAATGCACCGTACAATTGCAGCACTGACTTTTTTTGTGTGTGTGTTTGCTTTGATGAATCATGTGTTGCTTGCATAGCACCTCGCACACTGGCAAGAGCGGTGGCGCTGGGGTAGTGTGTACGCTAAGAGTATCCCGTTCTTGCCGGCTTAAGGAATCATACTGTGCAGGTGCATGCGTTCTTTGCGAATTGTCAAACGATTTCAACAATAACTGGAGTAAGGTTACTTTGAATACTTCATGCATTCTGAATAGCCAAAGTCAAGCTTAGCCACTGGATACAAGCCAGTACACCGGAAAACGCCACGCTCTGGCTGCTCAGCATTAGCCCAAAGTGCTCACACTTGTGTTGCAAGGCATACCAAGCACACATACCAAACACCAACGGCCAGTGCGACAATGACGTCGCAGGCAAGTAGCCATTTTCGTTAATGGATGTGCCAGAGGCTACGTCACCAAAGGAGACACTGTCGCCCTTCGCGACCTGTCTCAGAATAAGGCGCCTCCTACATTTTTCTTTCTCCCTTTCCTTGTCTCTCGCTTTCGCTCCTTGCCCCTTTCTTTTCCAGTGCTATTTCTTTGATTTCTTTCAAAGCCCTAAGCATGGAATCCAAGCCATTCATAGCGTTCAGATCAGTTCACATCTCGCAAGTTTGCGTGCGCAGCTCTACGGTCATTGGGTGCCCAGCATCAAATCGCCAGCGCCAGTAACAAATATTTTTCCACTGCAACACATTAGTTTCTTTAGCCACATTATAGAGGGCACCAGGGGTTCCATTTTAATGATTCAAAATGCTTCGAAGCATATTACGTCTTCCACTGCTCCACAGAGGGCACTAGAAGAAAGTGCACAACAGGATTTTGGCATGGCCAGCCGCCATCGAAATATGCAACGTAATACAAGCTTCACTTGATATAGTACTCACACCAGCGGAACAGCTGTTGTTCACTAGGTCAGAGAGCGCATGACGCCTTCCTTGGATCAGCAGGGACTTCACAGGTGGATGCACAATGTCAACATCTGCAAAGAGGTGACAGCAAAGAGTATTACACTTGCAGTAATATAAGGAAGTGACCCTTCTATAGCCCCTTTAATGTACTTGTATGTTGCGCAAGCTACGCAGACTGTCAAAAATATTTTTCATTTCTAGAATCACTTGTGTTCATTACATACATTATGTATCTGTCGAGTAGTAGAGATATCGGCCACTGTTTCCGCTGGAGTGCTTTACACAACTCTTGTTTACTGTGCCAACGCCTCGTATGTTTCAGATATGACCATCCTCCACAAGAATATCTACATCTGCGATGGCAAAGTACAAGCTCTTGACAAGTGCTTTAATGTTGTGATTACGGTTATGTCATTTATTAAAATAAACCTTCAATAAATTTGATTTCCCAATACAGAGGCTTTTTGTATGGTGCCACACCACGGGGAGCGCCAGCTCAATAGAGCACGTCAATCCTCACTAGGTTGTCTTAGCAAATATGATGGCATTTTATCAAATCAGATGTGTGGTCAGTGATACGAATCATAACTTTACACGTGCACTGCACAGCTGTTGAGATTATGCAATGCCCTTGCTAAAATAAATAAGATGCTCTTCCAAGTGTTTGCCCACTGCCATTTCATTTAGGCGAGTGCTTTCTCGTAATGCTACCGCATCTTATCTTCTTGGGAATGTGTATGCACATTGAAAAAGAACATAGGATATAGACGACATTAGCATTTCAATGGCGAGAAAGAATGGGGTAAGTAATGCAGGTCAGTAATATGGTCAAGAGTATTTCCTTAAAGCATTCAACTGTGCTCTGAAATGGGCATGCGTATGTACCATTATGCGACTGACGCCGCACACATTCAGGAAGCATTAAACGCTAAACAAACCTCGTAAAACGACGGCAATTTAGCGAGGCAGTCGTCGTTCGGAGTTTCATGCTGCTGTAAACGCGCAATGCTATGGAGGGTGGCACACTACGTTCTGTTAGCATATGGTCGAGCAACGGAAACATATTTAGTGTCCAGTCAGAAGATGGGAGTACATGAAAGTAAGGAGTTAAAACGGCGACAGTGCGTCAGCTTTCATAATGGAAACGACGGGCAGAGAACAACTACATGCAAAGTGAAAAGAACGCAGCACAGCAGGAGCGCCGACTCGTAGGCGACTCGAAAAACTACACAACAGACCTATTCAGCCATAAGACGAGGCTATGGGACAGCTGTAACCGCAGTGAGCACTCCAGTTACCAAAATTCATGTTCAGAGCACAACTGAAGGCTGGTTGTTTGCCTCGGGAAGGGAAACTGGCAACACAGACAGGGTGGGGTCGTCGTTATTGCTCAGACACACGGCATGCTCCCTTTTCCTGCGCTATTACAATTACCAGCGCGCTCACCAACTCGCCCGTCGTTCTGTTTTAATTACAGCAGCGCTCACCTGTCGTCGACATGGTCTTTTGTTGAGAGGAGATGCGCCGGACGTCCGAGGCAACCGTTTGCAGTGGTGCGCTCATTTCGGTGGCTGCTTTGGACGCTGGGCTCACGCGGCTGGTTCCCTGTAGGTCGCTGCGGTGCCACCAGTGCCAAGACCACCGAGATGGGAGGCGTGTGTGCTTGCGCTGCTCGTGTTCACGGCTCGAGACGGTCGTTCTTTTCGTTTAAATGCGCCGCCCGCGTCCTCGTGCTGTAACAAGCCTGGCCTTCTTGCACTAACTGTCGCAAGCAACAATTGCAGAGGGCGCTGAGAAACAGTTTTTTTTTTCACTCGGCATATGACGCTACGAATTACAGCATTTTCTCACTAAAGCTCACAAACTTTAAATTGTATTTGCCTTTGTTGAGGTGCGGTAAAATAGTTTCCACAAGCTTCCACATCCAAAACGATTAGTAACAGATCTCGGAGGCCACTTTCGAGTGTTGTCCCGTAGGTATTGTACTGCACCCTGGCGAACTGCAGGTGTTCGACAGTGTGAAACATTTGTGCCGCATTCTTAACTGCATAGTGTTCTAACTGTTTCTGCTGCAGCCTCGAATGAACCAGCGTAACGTTTGTCTAAACGAAGAGCGGGGAACGAGCGCGCATCTACAGACTGCGCAGCGGATGAAGGATCTGCAGTGATAGTGAAGTCACCCAACAGTGTTATCCAGGGGTTTCGCCAGAAATGTGATCAGGAACCAAGGGGGTAACACTAGAACTTCGATCCCGTATATCCACCCGTGTAGCGAAGTGAAGCCAAGGCACAGCCACTGCAGCCAAGTAAACCGATGAGCAGCCATCTTGGTCGGGGCAAAAGAAGGCGACTGCCAATAAAGGGCTCCTCTTATACACATGCCTGGTACAGTTATGATTTATTTATTTGTCATACCTTGAGGGCCAGAGGCTGCAATCATATTTTTTAACAAGAATTTCCAAGCTGGTGGTTGTGTGGTCCACTGCTTTCCAAAGCACTGGACCACGCAACCACGCTTGCGCGGTCTGCGCAGCTATTCAGTGCTTCGGAAATTTCCAACAATATTTCAAGTGTATACCAGTTTAAATAAGCGAAGATGCAAATATTTAATATTTGATAAGGCTAAATGAATTTAAATATTATTGTTTTCATTACAGCTATCAATTATTGATATATTGTATTATGCAATGTAAGTAAAGAAGAATCGATAAATGTCGAGCACTAATAAATAATAAACACAACATGCAAAGACGGCAATACTTGCACCCTCCCCCTCCCAAGAACGTTCCAAGTCCCTGGCTCTGAATGTGGTGTCCCGAGATGTATAAGTGCCCACAGCTCGTGGATGAAGAAAAAAACAGCTCAGTGACGATTGGTCTTCGGTGCGAGCTTCCCACCGGCCCGCTGTCTAGAAAACCGGCCGTGCCGGTCAGAAACCGGTCAGGTGGTACATGTTCGAGCAACCGTCCTTATTATTTTTTTTTCAATAACAACCTGAGGATTCTGGTCACAGAGCAACACACAAAAGAAATATAGCAACATAACGTATGTTTCCTTTTACGCCATACTTTGAAAGCCTGAGTATCTACACAGGGTGTTTCCGTTTACTCACGCCACTATTATAGAAAATCCACGTGCACGTTACGAAGACGCAAACAACTTGGTGTTTGGCGTTCTCTTGACACTTCTGAGACTTCTTTTCTAAATGACGTCTAATTACCCGACGCTTAAACTCTCGTTTCAAAATTTGAGATGTTGACTGCTGAAGTTGTAGATCGCGCTAATTAGCGTGCTCATAACGTGGTGCATTACGATTTTAATTTATTCAGGCTGACAAGAAAGCAAGGTAGATTACACTGTAACCAGGCGCTTGCTGTCAGTGACATTGAACGCCGAACGGATAATGGCAGTTTCCTTTCTTCGGGCTTCCAATGCAACGATTTTGCCGTAGACGAGGAAGCTTTCTTCCATGGATTGGCTGACTGTCACATCGAGTTGGATCTAAGAAGCGACACACGTGGTGACACTGCAATGTCGGGTTGGGTGTAAGTGCAAACGAGTTGTTCCTCAGTTGGCTTGTAACAACTGGGCCAGCTGACGTCTAACACCAGTGGCTCCATGGTGGGCTGTAATTGGAACGAGCTGCTCCCTAACAGGGATTAGTTGGCCTGCATCTGGAACTAGTTTCTCCCCAACTGGTCCAGATGCAGGTAGGGTTATGCCCGAAAAACGGGCATAACCCTGCCGTCAAAGGAAAGTAATGTCGAATGACAGCGGTTTTAAAGTTTTCTGCCCTTGAGGACCTTGACAGTTTTCCTGCCCGCGTGACCCTTCCTTCTCGTCACTGACGTAAGCGCGTTCTCACTAGAACAGATATGCGACGCTAGAAATGGAAGACGTGGTTTGGCTCAGGCGCCATGCCTTTATTCCAATCCACGCTTACCTTCTTCATCGTAGGCCTCCACATCGCTTGCTTGAAATGTCACAGATACGAGATTATTCTCTGCTTCAAATACGGCGCTGTGCATGAAATAAATTTCCTGGTTGGACATATGTTTAGGTGAGTGCGTGCAACTAATCTGATGAAGGGAGTGGGACTTTACGCCTTGTTTGAGTGGGTCAGGGAACAAACGCGTGTTAATTGCATCCTAGTAGAAATCACAGAAGGAATAAGCGTGCACGTATGAGAAGGTGACATAACCGTCGGTCAACAAAGGGCAACACCGGCCTCTTTTCAGTGTCCACGGATTTCAATGAAATTTTCAATGTCTCCTCGCCGGATACTGAAATAATATACCTACGCCGAACTAGACAGTCGCAAATCGCTTGGTTTTCTTGAAAATGAATTCACAGAAAAATTAGCAGATTCCCATGCGAGCCACCCTGTGTTTTTGACGCCATTGCCTTCAACGCTGCCTACCCGAGTAGGCAGGCGGCCAAAACTGAATCGATACTTCAGAGCTCAAATCGTCGCTGTCAAGTTCAGAAAAGCAGGCGTAACTCAACAGATCGTCGGATGACATCGCCGCTTTTATTTTTCGGGCACCAGCTCCATGTTCCTGATGCCGGGGAGGCTGTGACGTCGTCGCATACGCTGCACGAAGCATCTACTCGTTTCGGTTTTGGTTCGAACGCATCGTTCATTTGGTTATTTAGAATTATTGGCGAGTGTCTGAGCAAATCGAACCACCCTGCCTGCTACAGGGCTATCAGTGTCATCAGTAAGCATTTGCGGGATAACGCGGTTCCATCTCACAGCCTGTATATAATTGGATATATCTATGGGGGAGATCTTGCCCTGCAGTGGGCGTAGACAGGCTGCTGCTGCTGATAATGATGACGATGATGATCTGTCACCATGATGGGCTATACCAACATGAGCTGTCTGTTTCACGAGGCAGGAGTGACGCTTGTCGAGAAGCTTCGCTTTTGATAAGGACTCATACGCGCAACTTAACACCAACTGCTAATTCAACTCTCTGAACCATCTATCTTAGCTGACGGAGTTAAGGAAGCCGCGTGGCGGAAAATCAGTCGCCAGCGGCGTTGAATGAGAGTGAAAAATGGCGGTGGAGTCGACGGTAAGAGACAGGCGGATACAAAAACTGATAAGAAGGGTCGAATCAGCGCCGAATGTCGAAGGCACGATCTTTCAAACAATATCGAGTAATTGAGCAAAGAATTTTCGGTGACCCGTCGTGGTGGCTTAGAGACTAGGTGTTTGTTCTCGAAGCTCAAGGTCGCGGAATCGAATCCCGGCAACAGCGGCCGCATATTTAGACGGGGGCGAAATGCAGATCTACGTGCACATTAAAGAACCTCGGTAATGTGGTCAAAACTAATCCGGAGCCCTCCACAACGGGTTGCAATTAAGTGCCTCATAATCATAGCTGGGCTTGGACGCGTATAATGAATTTTCGGGAAGCTGTGTCAAGATGGGAATCGAATCAAGCCCTTCGGAGTGCGTGGCGAGCGCGCTCCGAAGACTGCACAACAACGGTTTGGTAATTCAAGCGGAGTAAATGGGGTATACAGGTAGCGCGCACTCCCTCCAAGGTCTCCCGCCCTACGGAGGTCGCCTCCTCAGGCCTTTACGCGCGTTGCGGCAAGATGGCGCCACGCTTCAATGACCAAATGTAGTAACCTTGGGTTTCTCCTAGACTTTACATACTGACACAGACTTCCGATGCGAGCGCAGCATGTCGACGCTGTGGGAGTCGCAGGATGTCGACGCTAATGCGTTAAGCTGCAAAGTGAAACTAGTGTTTCCTTGCTGAAGAAATACAGGACACTACACAGTGCTGTTCTTATGTGCGTAGTGTCCTGAATTTGTCCGCTAAAAAGCAATTGTTTCGTGACGCTATCGCACGTATGCCCTCTAAAGGCGCAGCTGAAGCGTACTTTCTTGCGTGATTTCTAAACAGGTGCAGGTGTGGGGAAGAACGTATGGACCATGCTTGTTGCATTCATTTTGCACGAGCAAAACGTACTATTTTGTTCAGCAACAGCATAACTCTATAAATTTAAGACGCAGTTTGCCGCCAAAATGAAAAAAAAAATTGTCGTCGAAGTTAACTGCAGACAAGGAGCACTAAATGATTTAATCAAGCACTAACGGTGCACCACTGTCTTTTAAAATTTTTCTCGTGGTGAGAAGTAAAATGGAAGCCTTTTTGAGTTTTTGGTAAGCAGCGACTGCGCAAGGAACTTGCGCGCGCTAATCGTGGCTTAGCATAAATAGTATAGCGGGCAGTTCACAACTTAATTATGATGCTCAGAAATTACAATTTCGCTCTACACCGCCATATTATTACCTATACAACTTAAGAAAGCAAACACAAAAATAAAAGGTGCTGGTGAATTGTTTTGCTTGGCAAGAAAACGAATAGCTCGCAACACAGGTACCAACAGGTTGGTTGAGTCCAGAAAAACTACGCAGTAAATTGCTACCCACAACGTTCAAAACTGCAACTATAGCAGCTACCACACACTGCGCGCAATACGATGTATCTTAAGCGCCGTGTAAAAGAAATAGTATAGTAACTACGAAGTCACGGGATTAATAATTAAGCAAATGCAAAATGTGTCATATAAATCGCGAAAAAAAAATGTCAATTTCGATGGAGTGAACCACACCACCATAGGTCAGCGTTGCTTGCATGGAGCGCAGAACCACGATGCAAAATTACACGAGGACGCAAAAATCAGTCATAAAACGTGCACTTCGACGCCGGGTTCATCTTGGTACCCACGCGACAATTGAAGGCCTCGGCGAAAGGCGCGAAGTTCATCACCGCCTTGTTGCAATCTCCGCCGAAGAGGTTATCGGCTGGTGTCGTCGAACAAGCGGTGAGGCATGCGGTTATGAAGAACACTTTTTCCTCGGTCAACTCCTGCAACGTTCAGGACAAGACGTATTTGTTTCAGTCATTGCGATCAGCTGGAACTGCAGGCTACCAAAGTCTGAAGCGTGTTCGAGGAAAACCATTGCCACTGAGTGCGCCGCTAATTTTTTTTCTTTTTCGTTTGGATCACAAGCCACGCATGAGATGTCTCAAGCAAGCCATCATTAAACGCATCGACCTTTATGGCAATGTCCAGAACAAGTTGAAAGAGCCCTATCGGCAACAGGTGCGCTGCAGACGTTGACCTGGATTGCAGGACGAAGGCTTGACTGTATCTAAAATAACGTCGTTTCTTGACACCTTTGTTAGTGAGTCGTTGCACTTTGCGTACGAAAACTGGCACAGTGCTCGCAGTCATCAACACTACGTGAAACTCAAGCACCCCATCAACCTGCAGCGCTCATATCCCACCGCACCAGCCATCCACTCCAGGTTGCCCGCCCACCATCGCATACTACTACGTTTTCCGCCTCATTATTCCTCAGAACAGCTGTAGACTGAAACGGCCTGCCCTATGGCGTCGTCGCCATCGCCTCATCATCTACTTTCCAACAACGCATAACTCATTATCTTTAGTTAACTATTGCTTGCTGCTTGCTTGTTTTTCTGCACTCCCACCACTTATCTAATACCCCCTGGAAAGGGGGCCTTAAGGTAATAAAATGAAATGAAATGAAACAAGATGACGGTGTCCGTGTATATAGTTTAGACGCTGTTCTCTTAACGACGTCGCAACGCGAAACCGTGTAAATGCACAAGATGCACAAGATGACGATGTCTATGTATAGTTTAAAACGAAGTCGCTCTCTAAGTGATGTGTCGTTGCTTTGTTGTCCTTTGTGTAGTGTTTACAAAGGATTCTAAGGGGCTAGCAGTTGCGCACTTGAGTTTTTAGTTTTGACTGTGCGCTTGAAGTCGATCTCTAGTTACGCCGTTTCATTCGCGAGTTATGTTCTGCCCTGGATGCTCTTCCGTAATTTCAATACGTTACAGCAGTACCGCCAGCTGCACAATGTATAGGCAGGCCAATTGGTTTGGGTTCATGACGTAGAAAACATATACTTTTGAAATATGAAGGAAAGAGTACTCCCAACTGAAGATTTTTACGGGAAACTGGTCCTTATAAGCAGCCAATATCAGTCACGCAAAAGCGACATGTGCGAAGCAAGGCCATGACTATACGAAGAATGCAAAAGGAAGGACAAGGCAGAGCGGAAACAGAGAACGCAAGAACAATACAACACAAACACAAAGTACAAGGTAGACACATGCGTGGTGAGATTTTCAAATTCGTTGAGGGCGAGTGTTACAGGTGCCCTGACTTTCACATTTGTCTTTTAATTTGACATTGTGAAAGGCTTCTACGGCTTCTCTTGTTGCTTTGTAGTGACGGCGTTAAACGTTATTGCAATGAGGCTTGCAACCACACGAAAGGCAGCGATCGGCTACAGGGATACGACATGGTGGCAGAGGAAGCGCCTGTCTTGGTTTCGTGTTCTACGTGCATCTGTGAACCAACGCTGCCTTTTACATCGTTATGAACACCGCTAGCCCTGAGCAATAGTGCTTAGCGGTGGCCACCCACCTGAGATAGTCGAGTATTATTCTCCTCCATGTGTCGCTTGAAAGCAGCGTACGCAATCTCCATCGCAGGGATCTCTGGGAAGATGCTGACATTCCCGGGTAGGCAGTGAAGCGTGCGTTTTTCGAACGTGTCTTGAATGCTCTCGTTCAGCCAAGACCCAACGATATCGCCGTGCGGGTCTATCTGCAGAATAATGTTTGACGTGGTGCTTAATGAGAACCCATGTTTGGTGCGATGCCCCTGTGAAGGAGTGACCACGTTGCTAACATATGCGTGTACCTTATCTAGGACAAAAGTATTTATGCTGGCCTTGCAGCTGACACGTAAAGTAATATAACGTTATATCAGGAGATACTGTTATATCGCGACATGATGCATGGTCATGTCGTGAGAATACACACAATCTGTGCTAAATGCGCGAAACATTAGTCATGGAACAGATGCAATCCAGAAAAAGAAAAAGGTAAACGCAACCGTATCGGCGTGTATTTAGCCATTCTCCTCTTCAGCCTTAAACAAATCCTATGTGTTTCTTAGAAAGATACACCGACCTAGCATTGTTATCTTGCTTCCATCAAGATGTAGACAGTTATCATTTCGTGATTTTAGGTGCTCGTTAGCGTTTCCAGGCTGCAAACAAAAGCGCGTGTGTTCTGAAGAACCACGCGAGAATGGCGCTGGCGCGTAGTGAAATTAGTGCGGAGCTGTATATGTTAGCGCGAATGAGCAATTCTGCACGTATAGGTTGAACCATGAAAAAAAAAAACAGCGTACGCTAAGCAGATGACCGAAATACAGTGGTCTTGGCCTTTGCTTCTACCGAGACAAGCCGTGCAATGCAATACGGATTACCATTCCGTTCTGCTCCTCTCCGATTGGCCAATACCGGACTATTTCTAAATTCCAGATTGGTCTGCCCTGCCTTGACAGGCAGAACATACCTATCAGTGATCGAGATCCAGTGAGCAATAGTATTCATATTTGGTATAGTACAGCACTGGCCCCATGCTCGCTTCTAAGTGAATGAAAAAAAAATGATTTCTGAGGTGTTACTATGATTACGAGAGATGCCGTACTGGAGGGTTCAGGAAATTTCTACCACTTGGGGTTCTATAACGTGCACTGTCGTCGCACAGTTCAAGGGCCTAAACATTTCGCCTCCATCGTAATGCAGCCGCCGTGGCCGGGATTCGATCCCACGATACTCGGATCAGCAGCCGAGTACCATAACCACTAGACCACCGTATTGGGGCGATTGATTGAGAAGTGGTCCCGGCTCATTTTCCTCTTTTGTCGGCTACGTGCCATCCAGCCACCGTGGCTGGATGGTCTAGTGGCTATAGCCACCGTGGCGGGGCTATATACCAAGAACGAGACGACCAGGACAGCAGCAAGATGTAGGCGTCAAGAGAGAAGCGGTGAAAGTCACTTAAGTTCGCCAAGAAAAGCTTCGCATTTAAAAGTACATCCTCAAAGAAGGCGGTTCATGTCCTCATGCGCAGGTTGAGGGTGCAAGGGCAAAGAACAGTTTGTAACAACGGTTCTGGTGACTCGTGAGCAGGAAGCCATTATGGTCACCAAAGAACGTCATCGATTCCATTAAAACTAATGGTACCTCCATTCTGTAAGAAATGGTCGACCTCTCAAACCTGCTGAACGGGTCCCCCGGCAGAGCCAGCCGCCGCGGTTGTGATTGAACTGGCGTCCTTCGGACACGACTGCAGATCCGAAGGCCGTGGGTCGAAAGCCAACCGCGGTGGCTGCGTTTCCGCTGGAGGTGAAAATTCCCGCAGGGCCGCGTACTGTGCGTTATCAGTGCACGTTAAATGACACACGACTGTTCAAAATTTTACGGAGTTCTCCGCTACGGCATGCCTCATAATCTTTTGGTGGTTTTGGCTCGTAAAAGCCCAGCAATTAAAACCACCTACACTCTTTTGGGAAGCCCTTTTGTAGTGTATACGACAATAAATGTCCGCTAGTTTGTTTGGGCTGAATTTCACAGTACGATCACGTCGTTCGTGACCTGAAAGTGCCGGACGCAAAGCGTGAAATATGGCAGAGACGCCCATGGCAAAAACGGTGATTTCTCTTGCGGGCCAAGATGAAGACCCAAAGGGTGCAACCTGTTAAAAAGGCATGCAGCTGATCCACGTCGAGCTTGCGTCGTGCGGTTCGTGCGTCCGATCCGGCGCCTATCACTGCAGGAGGAAAAAGTGAACCCGTTCTTGCCTTCCACCCATTCGTTTCCCCAGCAAGCCGCCACACGGTGGAGATTATGCGAAGGCGAATGATCAAAAATGTGTAGTGTGTGGTTTACCTCGAGGTTGCGGGTTCCATTGCCGCAGCCGCAGTTGCATTTCCATACCGCGAAATGCTAATAACAAATAAAGGAAAGAAAGAACCCATTGTTTCCATCTGCCCGCTGCGCGCCGCCGCGTTCGACTCGTTCTTGCCCTTATCCCAGCTACATCATAGAGATTATGCTAATCCCGGCCGCGGCGGCTGCATTTCGATGGAGGCGAAATGTTGAGGCCCGTGTGCTGTGCGATGTCAGTGCACGTTAAAGAACCCCAGGTGGTCGAAATTTCCGGAGCCCTCCACTACGGCGTCTCTCATAATCAGAGCTGGTTTTGGGACGTTAAACCCCACAAATGAGATTATGCTAAGGCCAATGCGCGATAATGTGCAGAAAAGGACTTAGCTTCTCGAAGTTGTGGGTTCGATCCCAGCAGCTTCGGGGACACCGCTTAAGACCCTTGCCAGTTACGCCACGATTAACGATAAAATAACAGCTTCACTGTTCCGACAGTTCCCACTTCCTGGAACTGACCTGAATATTTATTTATGTTTTAAATTTTGCACCTACCTTAACTCCCTCCCTGTCAATGGCACCGATCAGAGCGCGAGCGTAGTAGTATAGGAGACCGCCGTAGATCATTCCAATGCTGCCGTCCCGGCAGTAGAGAGGATGCGCCAGAGCTCCCAGGGACACGGACAACTGGCTGATCACCTGGTTGTAGTCCATGTACGGCAGCTGGGTGTTGTCGCCCAGGCGCAGCTCTTCTTCGGCCGCCTCGGAGCCGTACAGCTGGCGATGGCTTCGTCGGGTGTCGATCCAGAATTGAGTGAACGACGGAGAACTATCGCTGAAGTTCTCGTAGACCTTCTCGAGTGTCTCGGGCTTGAGAAACTTCTCCGATGGCCACAGAACGGTGCGCACGCTTCTGAACTTCTCCACGGCGACTTGCGATGTCCCGTTGTCGAGCCAGGAAGAAACCATAGTCTTCTCTACGGCAGCCTGGGAAGCGAGCAGTTCGTTAAACGAAGCTTTAGGTCGTTGCTGAGATCGCGTCTTTATTGTAACGTAATTTGTTGCTGGACTAATTCACCCATATTCTCAGTAACAAAAGAGGCGGGACAGAGGAGAATACACCGAATACAGGACAAGCGCGAGAAAGATAGAGTTTGCATAAGCAGTACTGCTGTTGTACCGCGTGGGGGAGAAATTGTAGTTCTTTAGCTGTATCAGGTATTAACGTGCATGATTGGAGATATGCCCGCTTGCGAACGTGATGGACAAAACGCCTCCACACAGGTTTTGCTGTGAATTTGAATTCATTATTGAGACAAAGTGTCTGAGCTGTTATTCCACCGTCAATTACTGTCATTGTAACCTCCTCCAAAGGTTGTGTTCGACATGTGTAGCCTTCTCTACAGCACGGTGCCATGCTCCGGATTACCTCTTTCGTACAAGAGACTTCGAACGTCGTCACTCACTTGGACAATGCGGGCCATGTAATCGGTGACGCGACGCCGTTCATCCTCGGAGAAGAGGCCCACTGAGGCCATGGCGGCCACGAGGAGCTTGTAGCTGGACTCGACTTGCGTAGCGCAGTACCGGGGTCGCGACTCTTTGGCGCGGTGCTCGCTCCCACTAATGACAAGCAGAACGGCCGTCGGGTACGCCACCGCACCGTACGCCTGCACGAACAGCCAGGACAGGTGGCGCAGAACCGCCTCGTCCTTGAGACTGTTTATTACGTACATAATATACCGGAACTGATTCATGTCGTTCACGAGCACCACGTCGTCCAACGTGAAAGGCGGATCGATCCTGGTCACTTCATTTAACACGTTCGCGACGTGGGTGCCAAGAGGCTCAGTCAAGCTGTTCATGCTGCTCAAGGCGAACAGTTCTGGAACGCGTGCCTGGCACGGGCACGAAGGCACCAGCAATGAGAAGACAAAGTTGAGCATGCGGTACGTGTTCGCCATGCCTTCGGCGCTCGGCTGAGCGCCGGTTTTCATGGAAAAGATCTTGAACAAGTCGATGTACACTCGGTCCAAATACTCCTTCGGTATCGCAGTCAACATGGCCTTCCACAGCTGCATGAGCTGGTTCGACTGAAAGAAGACTCGCCTCGGCTTTTCGTTCACGACGGCGGGGAGGATCTTCAGGCTGAACCAGAGGTGGACGTTCCAGTTGAAGGACAGGTCGAAGAGGGCCTTCGCCGGGGGAGTGTCCGTGTCCTCTGCTTCCGGCCAAACAATGCCCCGTTCGCGCATAAATTTTTTCATGAGGGACACCTGGGAATCGTTCTGACGCAGGCAGCTCTGAAACATGGCGACCACTTTCTTGGCAATGGGAAAGTGAGCGGAACCTTTTTCCAGGATATTTTGGAACTTGTGCTGCCACGATGTGTACATTTCGGACATCTCCGAGCGCGACAGGGAGAGCTCCTTGCGCGGCCTCCAGCCTCCGCAGACGTGCGCAGCGAAGTCGTCACATGGGTCGACGTTCTTGTCCAGCTGGATAGAAATGCGATACCTGCAGAAAGCAAAGACACGCGTCGTTTGGGCTCTAGCAGCTCCAGTAAGAATAGACCAGTTGGAAACTCAGTATTAAAGATGGCAGTCTTTTAGATGCGAAGCATCATTTGCTCGGGGCTATGTCGGTTGTCCATTGGCGTCTGCACCTCAACTCCTCCTCCCCCTGACCACGGCAGACAGCTATGCGATAGCGCGCTACTCCCTCCGTCCTCCTCTCCACGCCAGCTGTGCGATAGCGCGCCTCTCCCTCCGTCCTCCTCTCCACGCCAGCGCTATATATAACCGCGTGCACGCCCCGCTGCCTTAGTTGCTTCCTCGGATGAGTCTCGCTCCGGCGTCTGATGAGTACCGACCGTCCTGCCAGCGTCTGACGCACGGCAACGGACAGTACGGCATCAAAGGTCAGGTCGTAAATGTTCCGATCGAAGTCCCTAAGCTCGTTCAGTGTCTGCCTCGTAACGTACCCGAGGACGACGCGATCGACGTGCACATCAAGAGACGACTCGTGAACAAGACGACTCGTATAAGCGCGGTCTGGTCACTGCGAAGCAACATCCACGCCTGGCTCAAACACATCGAGACCACTCCGCTGTACAAGTACGTAAACGTGAAGATTGACTGGAGTCGACTGACGCAGTTCGACGGGGACGAAGCCGAGTGCGACGACGACGAAATCCGGCCTCTCCCCGAAATCACGGACTTGGACGATTCCGTGCAAGCTGCGATTGCTCTGAATGCAGTCAGCCTGACGGTGCACGGGGTTTCGAACAAAGTTCACGCGATGTGGGTAACCAACGCAAGTGAAATTAAAGGGAACTCCGCGATGATTCGCATACCTCAGGGTTCCCCTCGGGAAGATGGCGTAATTTTTTGGGGGCTACCTATATATTCGAAAAAAAAATTACTCCATTTCCCGCTACAGAGAACCATGTGTCGATGCGAAGCAGCGGGGAGATAGTTAGCTGAGCGGGAGATGGTGTAATTTTATTGAGAGAACGAATGAGAATGTATAAGAGAGGGAACGCGGTGGTTGTGTGATAGCCCGAGCGCTCATCGCTGCGCTGCAAAGGAGAGAGAATGATGATGATGATTGATTGTGGTTCGGAAAGGACGCTAATTTCTGCAGCCCATGTAGGGAGCACGGCTAAGCGTCCGTGGGGGTGGGGGAAAGGGAGTGAAAGAGATAGAGAGAAAGGCCGTAGTGGAGGGCTCCGGAAATTTAGACCACCTGGGGTTCTTTAACGTGCACTGACAACGCACAGTACACGGGCCTCTGGCATTTTCGCCTCCATCGAAAATGCGACCGCCGCGGCCGGGATCGAACCCGCGTATTTTGGGTGGCAGCCGAGTACCGTAACCAGAGAGAGAATGAGGCGTGCGCGCTCCGTCATTTTCATACCGCAGAACTACCGTGGCGCCCCCAGCGGAGTTTGCAGCTGTCGCACCACCTGTCGTGCGAGCCGCTCTATAGAGTAGAGGATTCCTAGAGGAGAGAAAGGGGGAGCGTAGGAGAGGAGAGAGAGGGAGAGGAGACGCGCATGGGCTGTGGGGGCGTGGGACGCGGGCGCCGCTCCGTAGAGAGGATTCCTTGATTGATTTGTGGGGTTTAACGTCCCAAAACCAGTTCTGATTATGAGAGACGCCGTAGTGGAGGGCTTCGGAAATTTCGACCACCTGGGGTCCTTTAACGTGCACTGACATCGCACAGCACACTGGCCTCAACATTTCGCCTCCATCGAAATGCAGCCGCCGCGTCCTAGAGGAGAGAAATGGAGAGCGTAGGAGAGGAGAGAGGGGGAGGGGACGCGCATGAGCTGGGGGAGGGGTGTGAGAGCCGCTGGAGGGAAGGAGGGACGGACAAAGCACCCTTGATGCGAAGATCCGAAGCCATAAGCTGCTTCGCATCTAAAACTTCTTTGTCACTCCATTCACCAGCCCGCCCAAAACCGATTCAACCGTGCGGTCAGATCCATTCGAGCTACTAGAATTGGTGGCATGGGGCCATACACGCGTCAACATTCCACGGCGTAAAGGAGACCACATTCGACGGCGTAAAGGAGGCAAGATATATGTACATTAAGGGTAACAAGAGTGGATTCCTAGAGAAGGCAAGCGTGGTAAGGGGCGGCAGAAAGTTAGGTGGGCCGATGATGTCAGAAAGCTTGCGGGGGTAAATTGGGCCCAGTTAGCAGAGGGCAGGGATAATTGGAGATCTATGGGAGAGGCCTTTGCACTGCAGTGGGCGTAGAGAGACCGATGATGATGATATGTACATAACCGTCATCCGCAGCGCTCATTTCATTAAGAATCTACATTGGACTGGTTTTTAGGTTAGAAAATAAATTATCAACGCGTTAGAAATAGTGTCAACAGATGTCCCAACAGATGACGCGAGAGCGGAGCAAACACATGACATTTGAATCGATTTCAGCAAAAGACCTCCATTGCATCCATCATGGAAGGAATGAGAGGGCAGGGGAAGAGCGCGAGGAGCGAGAGGAAGGAGAAGAAAGGTTGTCACGTACGTGGGGCGGCAGAATACTATCGTCTTTCGACGTCATTTGCAGAGAAGTGAGCAGATACGCAGGTATTTCTTTTTCTGTCTTTGATAAGGGCAAGCATTATTATTGATGAGGGCAGCGAATCAGCTACCTGAAGGAGCAAGTTACACGAATTTGTCAGGGGAGTACGGTTTTGATGAAGTTCGGAAAATAAGCGGACATCCAGAGAAAGCCACGAACGTCTTCGCTATTGCGAGATTTTTTGCGGAGTTCCTTTGTTCACGGCGGAGCAGCTGCAGCATGGGTAGGAGTCCAAACCGGAAGAGAAGCTCGGGGAAGATGGAGGCTTGCATCGATGAACAGATCGCTAAAAACGATGTACAACAAGGAATGTCGCAGGAGCCAACGTTTCGACAAGTGGACTTGTCTTCTTCAGGACGGCTAAGTCACGGCTTCGTCAGGACTTCGTCGCCGTCCTGACGAGCAAGCGTCGTTGCGAAGCAGCATTCGTTCCGTAAAGAGCGATCAGGCGCAGCAACGAAGCAAGAGTGATCGGCGCTTGATACCGACGCTTGTTTCTCCTCCTCTCTGGGCAATGCTAAGGGAACTACTACTACGTCGCTCTAGACACTACCAAAGGTATACCGGCAACTGCGCTGTTTATTGTTCAGTTTCGGTGTCCTGAGTGAAATCAGCCCGCATTCATGGATCTGAAGAAACTAGCAGCGTCGTTATTTTGCAAATATACCAGGCAAATCTCCGAAGTAACTTATACAGCAAAATGAGTTTGCTGTATAACTAACCCCTTACTTCAATTAGGCTTGATCGTCCCAGTACGATTTAATGCTCTCGTGACCCATATCAATTTTTTGTTTGATTTATGGGGCGTGACGTCCGGAAACCACAATCTGATTATGAGATACGTCCTAGTGCTTGGCTCCGGAAATTTCGATCGCATGGGGTTCTTTAACGTGCACTGACATCGCGCAGCCCAACATTTCGCCTCCATCGAAACGCAACCGCCGTAAGCAGGATTCGATCCCGCGTCCTTCGAATCAGCAGCCGAGTGCCACAGGAACTAGGCCATCGTGGCGGGACCATACCAATATTTTAAACGGAAAGAACTTGTCTGTACAAGTTCAGATGCGCGTGATCATTGTAGTTGATGAATATTCTGTCAATTTTCAGCGAAAATTTTTGTCACAGTAATTTTGTACTGAATTGTTATTTAGCATTATTTGATAATTTATTACGTAAAACGCTATCTTGAAGGGAGAGCATAATACCCAACAGCGGTGGTCCAAAAGTTCGATGCCTTGGCGAAAGATGTGAAGCTTTCTGCGGCGATGGCGCTAGCAGCGCAAGTGATTGTTCTGTCACTTCCCTCACATATGACCTCATTTTCTAAAGTTTGGCAAGGTATGTGTAAAGCGATGTTGAGAACGAATTCTATAGCTAACAAACTATTTATTTGATCCCGAAGTTGACCTAGAAATTCGAAGATTCCAATGGGAATCACTACAGTCCTCATAAGTTTAAAGGTTAGTTAGCCTAATTAACTTTTAAAACTTCGCCGATAATATCACGCTAACACGTTAGATTGTTATCTGGGGCTGACAGTACTATAGTCGACTGGTGTCTCACCTGTGTTCATCGCAGCACTTTGTCGTACAGTAGGCCTCGGCGTGCTGCTTGGGATATCGGTACAGGTAAAGGAGTGTCAGAATAGCCACGACCGCCAGAAAGAACACCATCACCTTGGCATCGAACGAAAGGGTCCCGCGTGCAGGAACGGCGCTCGGCGCGGAACGATCCTGCGGTATGATACGCATAGCAATAGGAATTAGTGGGGCTTAAGGGGGGCCAACTCCGGCGATTTTTCGACCGTCAGTAGATCTAATAAAATTCGCAGGGTGCGTTCCTTGGCACACTTCCGTCATTTGTGCAAGATTACGGACTCGAGGGATGCGCAGAGTGCTTGCAAATAATTTTTCACTGTTTATCCCAAACCGCCTACTGGCTTCCTATTGGCCACGCTGTGTGTTGACGTCATCATCGGCAAAGCGACACAAGCGCACCGGTACCAGACCATGGCCTTCGAGATCCGCGCAGGCAGCCAATCTTCGCGATATTACTACCAGGGAAAGGGCGCATGCACTGTCGCACCATGCAAAAGGCGGGTTGACTGATTTGACGTCACTGCTCGGTTGGATTTCGGTTTCGGTTTCGCGCTTTGTTTTGCCCATTAACGTTATTATCACATTTGCTGAAGATTTATAGTACTACCAAACGTGTGACAGGAGCTCCCCCAGGAACATAGAATCGCCATTACCTTGACGCGGTAAAAAGATCGCCGGGGTTGGCCTTTAACGCGCCAAAGCCACCATTTGTCTCCCTTCCATAACATTTATTTTACAAACTCTGAATATTTGAAACTGACCTCCTTGCACCATCTCTTTACATATTCACGCGCATCGACTGTAACTTTAATGTCCATGTGCCAAGTTGCCAGACGAACCTCTTCTCCGGTTCATTCCTGCCACTGACAGCATCTGAACGGAACCACCCTCCGGCGCCAACAGCCTCGACCATCCTGCTTTTAATGCAGCTTTGCGTAACATTCCATAATGTGTAACATCCTATAATGTACAGTTCGCAGCGATTGAAACGCGATACTTGGACCGTATTGTGACTGGCGCATATTGTGCGACTAGGAAGCGCACTGGGCGGGGACTAAGGTGGATCACAATGCTTCAAAACGTATCTCGTGCGACTAGGAAGTACATCTAGGAAGTGCACTGGGCGGGGACCAAGGTGGATCACAATGCTTCAAAACATATCTCGCTTTCATTGAGTACTATACAAAGAATAAGCTTGTGTCCTCAGCACAAAGCGATGAAGCAGAAAGCACCGACAGCGTTTACTTCGCTGTGCACTGTACATACAAACTTCTCCTCATGCAGTAACGCCGCTCCGGCGCTGACAGTGTTTTACATTAAAAAAATTAAATAATTTTACAATCCAGCAGCTAGCTTTGCGAATTGATCGGCGTTGTTGCCGAAAGAAAATTTACTCATATATTCAATGAATAAATATTTCTGCAAACGGCACCAGCGACTTCACGATGCTCGCCTCATTCCAAGAAGTCTTGGCCACGCTGACTGATTTCTGGGGTGTTACATCTCAAAACCACTTGACTATGCTGCAGATATTTCGGGCTAAGCGCGTTGACTGCTGTGCACTGCCCATGTACATATGCTTCGAGTTGTCGATCAATTTACCCTCGCGTTGTCATAATTACTAATTACTACCCTCATGGTTAGATCAGTCGGCAGAGCTAGCGCCACTGCCACGCCTTGGTTTCGAATCCCCGACCAGAACTAATTGTTCGTCAACCGAGGAGCTCTCATTTCTGAGAAATTCGTACGGATTTCTTTGCGCTTTGTGTAACAAAACGTGTGGATGCTAACTTTGTCGTTCGATGCAAACCTAGCTATGCGAATGGTTTCGACAAGAAATATCAGTAAACAGTACTCACAGTGGTTGAAAGTGGCTCAGCGCTACCTGCCAGCAACAATTTGAAGCCCCTGGTTGACTCCTTTCTTGCAAGGTCCTTGTCCGGTGAAGGTGTCAGCGATGCGAGAGCCTTTAGTACGTCAAACTTTGGTGAAGGAGAGCGTTGTTGCCTGACGCTTCGGTTTGGCGGAGGAGACGTCGACGGATGGGTCTGCACAACCGTGGCTCTTACCCCTGGCAACGCTCTCGCGTCATGCATGAGCCCCAGAGGGTCGTGGGCGGCCACTTCTCGGGGCTGCCCTGCGGACGCGGACGGGTCCTGTTGGACCTCCCTTTTCTTTTCGTCCCACTGGAATATACATTCGTTGAAATACGATTAGTGAAGGCTTACACAATGACCGATATGCGTGAGTACAGACCACTCCCGAAGAATTGCCGAACAAACAATTTGGCGCGTATTTCTTATATTTCGTTGCCTTGAGAAAAAGTTCCAGTCTCCGCACACAGCAAGAGTCAGTACGTAAACGGAGCGAATGTTTTCGAAAGATACATTAGTGGCGAGCTATGCATAACTGATGGTTTTATAGTCAATTTCTACTACGTCATCGCAGAGCAATTGCACGGGTGTCAAGGCTCTAGCAGGGTAGCCCTCGCCGTCCGATAAAACTGTTCTTTTTTTTTTCCCGTCTGAAGCCTTGAAAATAAATGAAGTAAATAAAAAAACGTCCACGTACTTGGCGGCCGAAATGCAAATGAGGTAAATATTGATTATGAGTTTATATAAAAATTTAAAAAAACATCAAAATATCTTAATATTTAGAGGTATGCCCCTATAGAAGGGTACATCTCAAGTCCGCAGTGAAGCCCCTCCCACGATGCCATAATCGCCAGCCAATCTTCCTCCTCGAAGATGCATATAGTTCGCACCTCATGTATGCAATAAGGCGATACTGGAAAAATCAAATCTTGGGTGCATATATCCCTACGTCTTCACTCACTTGTTCAAGTGGGACAGACATACCCCAGTTCCTTACTAAACAGACGCCAAAACGAGCAACGCCTTCACAAGGTTGCATGACGCAGATTTCGTGTGCTTCCCTGGTTGGCTGGTGGAGCAACATCTACCCGAGCACTCAGTCAGCCTTGTTGCCAACTGCCGTTTTTTAAAGATTGTATCTTACTATAGCAGCTTAAGGACCGTATTCATAAACCTACGTTATCTCCTTCCTTGTTTTCTCTATCGCCCCTGCGACATTACGGAGCGCTAAGGGATTTATACGGTTATCATCGCGAAAGATTGTCGGAAAGCTTTTTTGTAGATACTGGACTACCTTTTAATGGAGCACGATAAGGGCACAAGGAAAATAAGGAAAAGAAGATAAGGTAGATTTATGGATACGGGCCCAAGATTGGGAGGAATTCTTAGTAGGAGGCGGAAACTCACTCTGGCCGCAGGAGAAGACGCAGATGGCGACGTCGCGGCGGTCGGTAGGTCTGGTGTCGTCACTTGAGCCCCATGGCTGAGCGCCGGGCCTGGCGACGCGGTCGGTGAAAAGGACGACGCAGAGGACAACCCGCGCGCTGCCGGCGACTGGGCTTTGCTCTGCTTCCTCCGCTGCTGTCGTGCCTTGCGACTGCCCCTCCGGTTCTTCGCCTTCTCGGGCGGTGCCTGTTTGGCTGGCGCCAAAGGCCCATCCAAGATTGCTGCCGTCGGTACGACTGTTGGAACGGCAGTGGCCTGGGGGTTCTCGCGCAGTCCAGGATCTACAGCGGCGGCGGTAGCAGGCTCAGCAGTAGGAATTTCGACGGTAGGAGACCTGCTGCCCTCGGTACTGGTTCGCGCCGACGACGACATGATGGCGTCTCGTTCTTGAGGTCTCTTCGAAAAGCACACGAAGACGGTTGGCCTGCGGGCGACCCGGAAGACTTCTTCTTCTTCTTCTTCTTCTTCAGCGCTAGCCTCGAGCTCGCTTCTGTTTTCGGCAAAGCATGGCGCGCGCCCACTTTCTGAAACTAAGAAGCGAAAACAAATCACGTGGTTACCTAAAACAACAAAATATAATTAGCAGAGATCCCTGAGTCGACGAGGAAAGCTGCACAGAGGGATATAAGGAACCACAACGTGAAAGAAATAGAAATCTCACTGGAAAAGGTAGCAGCATAATAACGGTGAAAAACAAACTGCCCTTAGGACAAAACGAAATAGTAATAGATAACGAAAGCCGTGTTATCACCAACATTATTGAAATAGTGAAAGTAGCAGAACATTTCTACTGCGAACTCTACAGCTCTCAAATAGAGCTTGGGAGAAACCATGGAGGAGGACATCTCGGACGTCCTAACTGTATCCTACCGAGCAGGTGAGGAAAGCTGTATACAAGACGTGTCCAGGAGGAAAAGCATCCGGCGAAGACGCTACAACAGTCGACTTGATCAAAGGCATAGGAAAGAGAATGTTCCAAAAACTCGTGTTACTCCTCACAAGATGCCTGAGGGCATTTAATGCGCCGTCTATAGCTGGGAAAATGCCAGTATTGTAACGTTCCTGTGAGTCTGATGTTTATTACGCTTCCAAGGCACGGCGAACCGGCCACGCCCAAAGTACAGCACGTAGTCAAGAATCAGCCCCACACGAGATGATGAAGCAGAACCAAATACGATCCCGG
Organism: Hyalomma asiaticum; assembly: GCA_013339685.2. Taxonomy (NCBI): domain Eukaryota; kingdom Metazoa; phylum Arthropoda; class Arachnida; order Ixodida; family Ixodidae; genus Hyalomma; species Hyalomma asiaticum. Next base: position 28,522,509 of record CM023487.1, read on the forward strand.
CATGATTATGGTCATTTACAGATGACAAAGATGATCCCAATAAATGCCCACAATATAGCCATAGTACGCAAGAACGGGGACATAAGAGACCTCAGTTTGCCGACCGATCAGCCTGCTTTCAGTAATATACGAACTATTCATGAAAGTCAATTATAATAGAACAAGGAAAACGCTCGACTTTGAGTAACCTGGAGAGCAAGCTGGTTTCAGGAAGGGATATTCTATACAATGTACTACCAATCAAATAATCGGGAAACTTGCTGAGCATCACAAGCCCCTTTACAGGGCTTTCATAGACTACAAAAAGCATTTTGACTCAAAAGACATACAAGCAGTTTTAGAATCCTCAAGTCGACAAGGAATACCCGAGACGTGCGCGCAAATTATAACTGACATCCACAAATATTGCACAGCTACTCTCTTCCAAGAGAAAAGCCAACGAGAAACCAGACGACCAGGAGAGCAGCGAGACGTAGGCGGCTCGACACACAGATAGATAGATAGATAGATAGATAGATAGATAGATAGATAGATAGATAGATAGATAGATAGATAGATAGATAGATAGATAGATAGATAAGGAATGTTTCGCATTTATTAGCAACTGAGTGCGCCCACGTTGTTTTAGCTCGTTTTCACCTTCAAGCATGCACCAAGTAGCCCAACTTTCGACTCCGTTGCCATGGAAATAACTACGCGGGGTAACCCGCGTAGACAGGTTACCCCTACAAGGGGTAACCTGTCTTGCGAACGTGACAACAGTTAGAGGGCAGAGGCCTTAAGTGCGCACGCGCTTTCGCGCTTTCTGCTCCGCAGCGGCCGCTTCCGCAAGCAAAAGCTTTTACTCGCGTTTCGATGACATGACGCCATCTATTAATTCTGGTTCGAACGTAGCACTGTAAGGCTATCGCGTTCTCCTTAAACGTCCTCAACGATTTCTCGCTTTTACGATCAGTTGCCCGCGTCACGCAGCACATGAAGCCCTTTTATTAAGCTAGGCTAACCGCCAATCTCATTTGGCCACAGTTGGCTCAGGCTACACAAAGGTGCAGCGTTTGTATGTGAACTCATTATCGGTACAGCGCAAAAAAAAAAAGAAAGAAAAAAAGAGAACCGAGCGCAAGAAGAGTACAGAAGACCAACACGCGTAGCGCTCGTTTGCATTCTGTACTCTACCTGTATTTAATATTTTCTTTCGTGCTGTACCAATAATGAATCTATACCAACTAGCTCAAATAACCTCGAGTTTAGCTGAAACTTCAAGAAAAAAAACTGCATGACAGTGTTAACTCGATATCTTGGCGCGCTAAGTCAATCGTGAAGCCGTTGGTCAAATGTCGAATGCGGGAATGTGCCTGAAAAGTTGAAGATACATTCCACATGAAAAAAAAAAAAATGATGCAATGATTCGCATCAAGGTGCGCGACATGAGGCAAATGCATCCATGTAATACATTTATGTACAGCTTCTTCCCCCCACACCTTACAAACATGCAATTCCATACCTGGCAACATTCCTTCAGTCCCCCTGAATTACTTCGTCGGTCATATTGTTGAGAATTAGACTTAACAAAGTTTAGTACCGCAGTTGCTGTAAACACTCTTCGTTACTTCTCGTTTCGTTTATCGGTTCTGGCCTTTTTCAGTTCTGTATAATCCCAATCCTTCTATAACCCCCTCACAGGTCACATGGCTGCAGTATGTAAAAATAAATTAATAAGTAAATAAATAAATAAATAAATAAATAAACAATGCGCGAAGTTTTCACTTGCTACCGCCCAAGTATGCTGCACATACGTAGTGAACGCATGCAATAGCTGTCAACGACAGAACATTGGCAGATACCAATGATTTATACGGTGGAAGTAACCGCGTTTGTTGGACATGGCATCTTCTCGATTTTAGCCAACATAAGACAAAATGAGCGTAATAAATGCGGCGCAATATATCTTGTAATAACGCATCAATCAACAAAGATTCGGCATAACTCGTTAACAGACGAAGACATATGGCAAGGCAAAAATCACAAAATATGGCCCACAGTAGCAATAGCTGTACGCCGGGCTGCGACGTCAGAAAAAAGCACGTTTCCACAAGAATTCGCGAATGATTTGTGAAATGGACAAGCCTAGATGCAGATGTCCTTCAAGTACATAGCGCTACAAGGGCTCATAAGCCTTCATGAGGGCCCTGTAATGGCTGTCATTGGTGGCTCGGGCCATGTGAAGTTCATGACTAGCGGATGCCGAGGGTGGCATTTAAACGCCTTCCGGAAGAGTGGTACTGCTGGCAAGGCAACGTTGCAGGCGGCCATCTGGAGAAAAGAAACACGACAGATATGCAAGAGTTCGTAAGGGATGGTGTCGACAAATGCACGCAAAAATTTACACACCGGCGTAATATAGATGCATATATTAACGATGATTGATGCGGTTTTATGTGCTAAACTCCAAATCTGATTATGAGGCGCTTCGAAAATTTTGACCAACTGGAGTTATTCAACGTCCACTTCGAGCACACAGTAGTACCATAGGCCCCTACCATAGAGTCTCCGTAGAAATGCTACCGCCGCGGCGGGTTCGAAGCCCGGCACGGCGGTAGCGAAACCCAAACTCTGGATTAACACAATGAACCGCTCAAGCCCTTTCAAAGGAACACTAGAAACCCAAGCCGAAGGTGTGCAAACTTCAATGAGCAACGCAATGAAGAAACTAATAATGATAAAGCTTTTATTGAACTTCCGAGACTCGCCTATACTGACAAACGCTGGGACCGCAAACTTGAGCTTCGCCGGCTTGTTATCTCTTCTTAACAAGACAGGTTTCTGTTGCACGTTCACGTTTAAATCTTTCGGTGCCTTTTCTTGCTAATATTTCCTATACCACATTTTTGTTCCTCACTTTCTCGAATAAACTGAAAATTGCGCGAGTTGGCATCAATTCGTAGCTAACATAAGCAAACAGCACTCTTCAGGGAAGTACAGAAAGACTTGGACACGTCATTATTATGCCACCGTTCTTTCCACGTAAACTACGCATGACAGTCGCGAGCCTTTCGCCTGATTAAAGCAAGAGTAACGCAAGGAACGAGCCCCAGAAATGGCGCTATTGCTTCGCCAACGGTAGGGCGCGGTACTCACTTTCCGAAGGCGCTCGCGGTTCACAGTCCCGCACTGAGAAAAGCAGACTAGGTAGAAAAAGAGCCTGTCCTTTTCGAGCGAAGTCGAACGTCGGCCATTCGCCGAGGATCGCTGCCACTCGGGCATCTTCGGTATGTAGCTCGCAGCGTGGGCCGCGAAGCTCAGGTCGTACACTTCGCGGACTTCATGGATGCTGGCGTTAGGCAAACTTGTGCGAGTCAATACCATCATCCGATCCACGTCGTTGTACAGCTGGTTCGCGTCCGGCCCGAGCTCCTCCAGGGGGTAGCGCTGCGTATTAAAACAAAGGAAAACCAGGGTGACGTTGTAGTTCACTATGAGGTTTTACGTCCCAAAACCAGCTGTAATTATGAGAGACGCCCTAATGGAGGGCTCCGGAAACCTAGGGTTCTTTAAGTGCGCTGACGCAGGCCTAAACATTGCGCCTCCATCGAAATGCAGCCGCCGCGGCCGGGATTCGATCCCGCGACCCTCGGATCAGCAGCCGAGTACCATAGCCACTAGACCACCGTTGCGGGTCACTACAAAGACAAAGCTGAGCTAGTTATTAGAGGGGTTCATATCGCAAACCAAGGGCGAGCAAACACGGACACTAGGATAGAACAGTATACAACAAGGATGCCGACCACGAACTGGAGGCGAGCACCAAGGCGAAAAAGGAGGATGCTTGCTAGAGTGAGCCGTCGATTAGCGTACACTTGGACGGAGCTAAAATGCCGTAACAGTTGTTACGCACGGTGATACGTGTAACCATGTGGCAGCTGGCACTGCCATTCCGAAGCGTACGCAGATAAATTCTGTCTCCCCTTCAGTTGACAGTCGCCGTTCGTGTTGTTCACTCCTGCACTGTTGTGTTCGTGCTTACATGCCCTTCTTTTGTGTAATGAACGTAGTTGACTAGCTAGAAAGCGACGAAAAAGTCGTAACAGAAGGCACGATTTGATTAAGGCGAAAGCCTTAAGTGATTCTTTGCACTGCCGTCCGCGAAAGTCGCACGAGACATTGCGAGACCTGCGAGATCCGTAAGAGATCCTTTTGCGACACCTTGCGAGATCCTTTTGCCGCCTGTGTGAGGAAAACAACTGCGGAGCAGAGAAAAACGCGTGCGTACGCAGTCAGTTTCTGACCCGGCGTTGCACCAAAGTAGCAGCAGGAGCCGTTGCTCATAATGGTGGGAACGAGCGCGCCTTATCCGCATGTGCGGGACATGCTGAGTAGCGTCCATCTTCAGTATCAGTGACACCAGTAGAGGGAACCCAGTGACGAAAAGTCCCGTACGACCTCGTCTAAGGCTAGGAGTGTAACGCATTTAAGTACATGGGCCTCTGGCATTTTCGATGGAGGCGAAGGTGCCAGAGGCCCGTGTACTGTGTGTTGTTGTTGCACGTCAAGGAACCCCAGGTGGTCAAAATTTCCGGAGCCCTCCACTACGGCTTTTCTCTCCTTTCTGTCTCTTTCACTCCATTTCCGCTACCCCCACGGACGCTTAGCCGTGCTCCGACATGGGCTGCAGAAATCAGCGTCCTTTCCTAACCGAACCACAATCATCATCATCATCACTACGTTACGATCGAGGAGCTGCTATATGAAAATTCTGAAATGCCCTGAGCCTAACGGGTGCCGTACTCGTTCCTAGTCAGCCATGTTTTACTTGACCGGCGGAATCAGAACACCCTTCGGAATGATAATTCGCAATAACCGTGAGTGGCGAACCACCGAATCCAGTTTGAGTTCAGAGTATCTTTACCATCGCCATTTTGTCCCACGGCTGAGAGCCCTGCCCTATAGCTGTAAGAATTTTGATTGCAAGCAACAGCTGAAACTGAAAAGAACACCTGAAGTGTAATACATATTTCTAAGCGCCTCGTGCTCCAGGGAAATACCTGTCACGAGCATCTAATATATAATACATAGGCTATACATAATCACCGCTTGTTTAATGCAGTTTTCTCCCGTCACAGCTGTGATAGTGTTTACAGACCACGAAAAGCCTACACGCGAAAAACCGTGAGATTATCGCATTACAGTGAAAAGTGTAAAAGGAGTTGCTCAAACTTCAGGCATCAAGTTTTAACAACTACATCGACTACCTCACGATCAGTAATATGCAATAGGAAATAGCGTAGAGCAAACTTAGATCCAATATTATAGGTCTTGAAGGTTGTCCTTGTCCGAGGCGGTACTCACCTGGAAACGATTGCTGTAGTACATGACGAAGCGAATGTAGCTGGCGAGCTGCATGGACATCAACGTTGCAAAAAGCGCCGAAAGAACCGTCGCCGGTTCCCAAGTTCCGTAGAGCGGCGATGTCGTTAGGAAGTACTTCATCACCACTTCTCGGTTCACCAGGAGGCGGTACTGTTGAATCGTGCTTATCCCAGGAACATGGAAGATACTGTTTCCTGGTCGGCGTAGGGAGCGGGCGAAGTACGACGCAGTGGCCATGGCTGCTTTGCGGTACAGGTCAAAAAATGAAGGCACTTTGCGCCCGCTACGAAGATAGGCGTACGTACCGTCCAACATCCGCCACGTGATGGTCATGTTGAAAGCGTTGAGCCCGAGTTGCGACAGTACCGTGCTGGCGTGCTTCTGCACCGACTCGCCGTAGCTACCGAGGCATTTGCTGAAGGACCTCATGGACAAGTGAGCGATATTTCTCACGCGGTCGATGTCATCGTGAGCCGCGCGGTGCAGCTGGAACCTAACAAGCGGCATAATAGATTCTAGGGCTTCGAAGCACTTGAAGTAACGGTAGCTGGCTTCGGCTTTCGTTTGCCCCAGATCATCCAGGAGGCTTGACGTTAGGTAATCGGAAGCGATCGGTGAAAGCAGCCATACAGCGTACGCTCCCAGGAATAGCTTAAAGCGTTCCTGGTTCGCGCCGAGACTCAGATAAGTACCGTCCAGGTTCGTGAAGAAGCTGGGCTGAAGGTTGAGTATCTCGTCCTCGGGCCAGAACTGCGAGTCGTCCGGGAGGTATCCGTTGAGCGCCCTGCGGATGTCGGAGTCGGTGAGGTTGTAGAACTGAGGCATGACGCGCGTCCCAGCGAAGCGCATCACGAGCTTGTAGATGTCGGTGTGCGCCTGCAGCACGTGTTGTATCATGAAGGAGTACGACTGGCCCTCGCCGCCGATGATCTCGGCTCCGCGCCTCAGGTATTCGCTCTCTTTGCCGCGGGCGACGAGCGCGTGCACTTGGTGAGCCCAGTGCTTGAAGTTTTCATCGAGCGTCATGTATATGGTGTTCTCCAGCGGACGCTGCGGATGGCGGCCTATGTAGAAGGCCCAAAACAGGGGAATGCCGAAGTGCAACGAAGCCCGCACGATGATGTCGAGAAGCTGCGGGCGCGTCGCGGGAGATCTGTGCGGCCACGGAAGTCCGAGGTCCACGAGAAATTCCTTGAGGCTCGAGATGCTCCGGTGGTGAAACTGTAAAGCGACATGCAGATCGTGGAGGTACAGTTGTGGAGGTACAGTTTACCGAAAGGCTTGCTTCAGCGCTACTTCACGGGTGGGTAAAAAAAAAAGCGCAAGATATGGTATGGGGAACAACACTTTTCAAGTCACATATGTCGTTTCTAACGGTACACTCCTCTTCGTTCTCCTTTATAAGCTGCCTGCAGTTGTACGCTCGAACCATAGCGAAGACGGGGTCGCAATGTAAACTAGCAAGAGCATTTGTGCTCACACAGCGTGAGGCTCAACAGTGTGACGTTCAATCGCGGAGTTCGAAATTGTGTCGAGTCTATTGAGCATGATTGAGGACAACAAACAAGAAAAAAAAGAAAAAACAAAGTGAGTGTAGAATAAACGTGATATCGCCACGTCAAAGCGGATGTGAAGTGAAAGCTAAGCTATACGGAAGCGCAGTCGAAAAAAAAGGTTCCCGAACAATATGTTCAATGGAACAGGACAGGCGTAGGGCCGATACTTCGTAGGAAAAGCCTAAATGAATTGCTTCACAGGCAGGTTGCTTATGAAATCGATGTAACCAGCAGAATGTCAGACCAGAACAAGGTAGGCGTGTCCCCCGTAGTGGTGGTGACATCGATGTGGAATACCAACAAGTACGGTCTCACACCTCTCTTAGTGAAGCTGCCTACGCGGCATAATGAGCTATACTATAGGTATATGCTATACTATAGGTATACTATAGGTATTATTGCCTCCCGCGACTACGGCAGCCACCAATCTTTGCCGCGTTGGTTGCAGATTTGTAGACTAAAGCCATTGAGGATCTTTGCCCCCTAAGCTTAGAAGTCCTTCAGTATAGCGAAGGCAGGAGTAACTTCGGGCGTGTACACTTCAAGAGCATTGTGACGACATTTACAATGGTATGGACACTTCTAGCGAGTTTCCGTTGTCGGTGTCCTTCGTTGCCAGCTCTGCATGTGTATGCTAGGGATACTCTACCGCCGCTCCGGCTCAACGCCCTCCAGTTTTGTTAGATTGCTAAGTGCTCCAACGCGTCCCTTTGACACCTGAAATACACGCCTGAAGAACCAAAATGGGCAGTTGCGCTCACCCATAGAAGCAGCTTCCCTGACCTGACTTACCTGGCCGAGACAGCGGAGCATGAAGCGCGCCGCTTTTCCTTTTGCTTTCCGAGACAGAGCAGGAATCTTCTCCAGTAGCATGGCCTTGACGACGCTACGGGCAAAGGCCGTGTTGTACTTGTCCAACGGCGTGAAGTGATGGTCTTGTTTGCTGTCCCAGCCGCTGCAGACGTGACTGCGAATAGGGGACACTAAAATTCATACACTCTCTGCAAAAAGCTCAGCCCGTCATCTTTTCGATATGCTGCAAAGCACTTACACGTTGTGGGGCCGTAGCTCGCTATTAAAGTTACAAGGCTTCAACATGTGAGGGGCGCCTTTAAAACAACATTTTTTGTGCATTATACAGTGCTTATACAGCACCACTATTTAAAAAATCCACGCACGCGTTATGAGGACGTATTTGTCTTAGCTGTTTAATGCTGCTTGACCATTTCAAGTGAAATTTAAATGAGCTCAGGTAATTACCCGACGTTTAAACTGTTAGTGCAAGGTAAATGGTCAGTGGAGAATTTCTACAGCATGTTAGTGCCGGGCGTGTAATTTCATGGTAACATGATAATAGGTGCAGTGGTTTTATCTTTTCGGGCCTATAATGACGTGCGCAATTGTTGAAGAAAGTACCACGACACCGTGACATTACAGCTTTCAAACATGCTACGACAGACCCACCGATGATGGGCGCTGAGAGTACTGGACAAGCCACAAGAGAAGCTGGCAGGATATTGTCCTCTACGTTTGTTTATGCGTGCGGACCACCATGTGAAAAATTGTTCAAGGGATTATGCTTGGCTTATGGCTGATGTGTTCATATATGACAGAAGAGTGAGTGAGTGTTTGTGTGTGTGTGTGTTTGTGTGTGTTTGTGTGTGTATGTGTGTGTGTGTGCACGCGTGGGCAATGTGTTTTGATGCTCCCACAACTTTTAGTCTGACGTTATGTGACATCGCCATAAGCGATTTCCAACTGAAGAAGGGAATAAGTGGGTTTGGAGACTCGATAGCTTTAAATTGCCGATACTCCTGGTCAAAACATCCCGTTTGAAACACAATACGGCCCCGCCACGGTGGTCTAGTGGTTATGGCACTCGGCTGCTGATCCGGAGGTCGCGGGATCGAATACCGGCCGCGGCGGCTGCATTTCGATGGCGGCGAAATATTGAGGCCCGTGTGCTGTGCGTTGTTAGTGCACGTTAAAGAACCCCAGGTGGTCGAAATTTCCGGAGACCTCCACTACGGCGTCGCGCGTAATCAGAGCTGGTTTTGGGACGTTAAACACCACAAATCACTCAAACACAATGCGCGAACGAACTCACTTCTTGGCCCAGCGATAATGCGAATAGCGTTTTCCTCACTTATCCCTCACAACAATGCTGCTTCCGTCTTCTGCGCTCATTGCACGTGTGCTGTGACTTACTACTACATTGTCATTTGTGTATGACAGCAGAATAAAGCGAGGATGCGCTCGTGAGGATGATCAGGCAACACACCAACCACTAATACTAAGCAACTTGGAGATCAGTACGCCCTCCCAGCTGCCCTCAGGTATATAAAAGATTTAGATATTTTTGTTGGCGTCATCCGCCGTCGTTTTACGGCACAATGCATGGCTGCGTGGGGAAGCGGCACGTTAGCGCAGCATACGTTTGTCACGCTATGATAAAAATAACAAACGTCAAGCGACTAAAAGCGATGCTAGTGGTAACACCAATGCCGATGTACCATGCTAACTACCGTGACGCTGGTGTACATAATGGTAACTACCAATGCCCGTGTACAATGCTAACTAGCGTGACAGCATATCATGGCACATTTCATGTCATCAACCTTGACACTTGGAATTAAAGATGATTTGCGCGCAAATATGACGATGACACAGAAAGGAGACACGGACAAGCGCCCTCCAGCTGCCTTCAGGCAGCTGGAGGGCGCTTAATTCCAAGTATGTACCAACTCGCCCATGAGAAAGTCTTATTGAACCTTGACACTGTGATCCCGGCCGCCGCGGTCGCAATTTCAATGGAGGTGAAAACGCTAGACACCCGTGTACTGCGTATTATCAGCGCACGTAAAAGGACCACGCTTGGTCGAAACTTCCGGAAGCCATCTCCATGGCGCGCCTCAGAATCATATCATGATCCTGGCCCGTAAAACCCAGCAATCTTAATCATCCGTGACGCCGTGTCAATGCGCCAAGGTGCGGCCACGTCGAGAAGCGGCTCCAGTTGCATTGCCTTAACGAATGCCTCCGAGTCGCGCATGGACTCACCTGTAAAAGTCGTCGCACGGATGGACCCGGTGGTTAAGAGACGCCTTCAGGTCGTGTTCGAGGGAGAAGCAGCCCCGCTGGCAGGAACCGATGCGCGCCAGAAAGACCACGGGTGCTGTGAATAGCGCCGAGGACGCGACCACGACTACTCCCAGCACGAAGGACGTGTAGCGGAACCAGCAGCCCGCGTGCGAGCTGTCCTCCCTGGAGAACTGTCGCCATTCGTGGCTGGGCGCCATGATGCCGGCCATCTTCTGCTGTGCAAGCTGCCGCTGCTGGCGCTCGGCCTGTCGTATCTCATGCTCCATGGCGGCCAGCAGCCCGGTGCTGCGTTGGGTCCACACGGACTGCGTACTGAACGGTGGGCGACTGGAGTCCATCGCGGGTAGGAGCGCAATTCCTGCGCTAACTTGTAAAAATTACGACGGAGCTGAGCTGATAAGCGATCAGTCCCCCCAGTCTTTATCTTCTTCTGTGCGCGCGAGTTCGTTGCCAGCACGCGGTATGCTTGCAATGATGACGATTCCTCAGTATGTAGCTTCAAAAGAGGAGTGCGTGGGATAGCTTGGTGGTTTTCGTAAAGAAATAGTGACCAGTGTAACATTCCTAACTGTTCGCTTTTCAAATCAGTATCTTTCCAGTGTGAAATGAAAAGAACTGTATTTTGCTGCATGTGATCTCGTTTTTCCAGTGTCGTTATACAGTGGAGGCAAAGGAGGGGATGTTTTAAAGGGAGTTAAAAGGATGTATTCGCAGCCAGGAACCAAGACATTAGTTTTTTAACTTCACACGGGTACACTGTCAGTAAAGGCGTTCTTGGAAGGGAAGGGTCGCCTTTTGCCGTGGGGCTGACATTTTTTATTTAGCATGGAGTGAGAAACAATTGGCCATGTTCTTTCTTGTTTCATTGTTCGGAGGGAGTTTATTTTTCGGTTGTTATACAGAGAACAATAAAAAAGATTTTCAGCTCGACTTGTATGACATTACGAACTTAAATATAGATAACGAAGATGGGGTGCCCTATCGATGCAGTAATGCTTATGGCCTCCAGTTTAAATGGCGATCGAGAATCGCAGGCTACCACATTGACAGGATGCAAGGCCTGAACGAGAATATTTAAGAGAAAGTGTTCAGTTGTTTATAGAAATTCTGAAAAATGAACCGGAACCACCCAGTGGCTCTCAAGAGTAGAGCCGCTGGTGACACTGAGTGAATTTCAAAGCGACGAAACTAGCCCGGTGCTGGATGATTATGTATTCATTGCTTGTACAATGCGCATTATATAGTGTTATTGCCAGTGTTGTCTGTATTGTATTATGTACCTAAGCCAGGTAATAAAGAAAAGGTTGCGGTGGTGTATCGGTAGAGCTTCCAGGTCCTCCCGTCAAATCCCGGTTGAAGATGGCTTCGAGACCGACTGGGTGGGATATTTTTCATTGTGAATGTATATTCATTTTTTTTTTCGGAGATCCACTTCCGCTACGAAAGTACGTTACTGGATTCTTGGTGGACCGCGGCTTGAAATATTTTCGTGTTTAAAATTGAGAGGAGAATAGCGCCAGAGGACGCCTTCTGGTGACGCTGTTGCTGACGGACAAAGATGATGGGACGGTTCTGACGAAAATAGGGCCCACCATCGACTCGTTGGCCTGGCGGGCTGAAGTATGGCAACTAACTGTGCGGTCGGTACAACTGCCCCTGTACGCACAGCGCGAAAGACAATACCGAGACACCAGAAGAAGAACGTCATTCTTCTTTTACATGTCGCTAGAAGAGGAACATCATCATTCCTTTAGTGTCACTGTACCTCAGTTCGCACTACGTGCAATGGCGCCGCCGGGCTGAGGCGTATTGCCCTTACTTTCAATTCAATTGAAAATGGATTATTTGCCGTGGAAATACAAGATTTCCTTGCAAGAGGCAAATACTAAAGGCTACAAGGCTGACGAGGTCTCGACCCCCTGATGACTAACACAGCCTGGCTAACACCACACATCACACACATTGCATCGGGCACAAAGGATTTGCTTGATTACATTATCGTGACATCCAGCATTGTGCGGTAGTTTTCACAAGCCATATATGGGCTCGTCGACAGCATGACCTTAACAATACTTGTTTTTATTTTTTTTTTACCTTTGCGAAACGCACTCAGACATGATTGCCTTTTCCTTGGCCCGTGGACAGTTGGAACTCTCTGCCTGTTTTCCGATCGTCTCTTGTCCCCGCAAAACGTCGTCGAAAAGAATAATAATTTTTCATGCTTGCGCGAGCTCTGCCTGAGTTCTTGGTATTTTTTTTTTGTAGAGGTTAACGTGTGTAAAAGATTTCGGTGTCCTTTTGAACCTGTAATTTCCCATGCCTCACCGTTTTTCATGTGTTAGAACTCCTTCATTGCTTGGTTCCTTTCGCGCTCCTTCCATAGCTGCGCAGTACTGTTGTAAAATAAATAAATAAATAAATAAATAAATAAATAAATAAATAAATAAATTAATTAATTAATTAATTAATTAATAATAAATAAGATTTCTTGGCCAGCCTGATGGGAACAAGGCAAAGTAATACAGTGGAACGCTAGACCATAGCCAACATATCGGAATATTTCGTAAGAGTCGTGCTGACCGGAACAGTAAACGTCACGGACTAGCCTGCTGTGAGCCATTCTCGTGATAGTCGTCGAGGAGTTTGGAAGACTGTTCAAGTTCTAGCGAATTGTGGCATAGGATGCTGATATACCAACTGGAAACACACTGATTTAGGTTGACAGTTTAAAAGTGCAGCTGAGATGTTTAAACGCCTTCTCGAAGGAAACATCGGCTTAGGTTCGGCTTGTTGATAATAATCAATCAGCTAAGAAATGTAGCACACTACGTTACTTCAAATATTCTTAAGAATGAAACTTACCTGCTGGTTTTTCCACGCTTCTGTGGAGCATTTAATTATAGGTGTCAAACTAAGATAATTGTAAAACTGCAAGTGTGATTGGCGATGAATGGACTTCTTCGTGAGTCACTTTTTTTTTTGAATTTCACGTGATGCATGGTGTCCATCACAGCGGTGCCATCCGCTCCTGTGCCTATTGCGTCATTGGCCTACTATGACGAGTAATAGGACAACTGGTGCATAGTCGGTTCCATCTTAAGAGCCAAATGTGAGCTCAAACCACAGCAATCAGGGTCCCACCCTGAGAGAATTCGCATAGATGCTCAGTGGCATTATTGCTTCTGTTTTCTCGCGCTCATGTTTGCGGAGGTAGAGGCAGCGGACAGAGTAAAAGACCCTGCTATTTATTCACGAAAGCATGCGCTAGCCACACCACCTTATATTCGCATAGAAGTACCCCCCCCCTTCCGCCCCCCCCCCCCCCCCCCCTCATTCCTATCGCCGCGGTGGCGGTCGCATTTTCGATGGAGGCGTAAATGCAAGAGACCCGTGTGCTCTGCGTTTTCAATGAACGTTAAAGAGCCGCGGGTAGCCAAAATTTCCGGAGCCCTTCACCACGGTGTGCCTGATAACCCCATCGTGCTTTTGGCACGTAACGGCCCAGTATTTCTTACCATGATTTTATTATTAGACTTCACGTAGTGTGCCATACGTTCGTGCATCTGCTACTTCATTGTCGTGACGGAGGACCTACTACGCTCTTGTTGAGATTTGCTGCTCTGATGAAATGCTGCCACTGAAACCACTAGCACTATGGCGCCTACTCCAAGATCTGGACATACGGAGCGGGAAGCCTCAGATAGCCCGAGTCCCTATATAACGCACCGCCGTTATCGAGTGTTAGCTGAAATACTTGAGCCGATACATCCAAAGATACAGATAGCAGCCGGCAGGTCCTACTGTCCGTAAGAGCCGATGTGTCTAACGAACGCGTCATCGAAACAGCGGGGACGAAGGCACTCTCACCTTGCTGCATGGTGCGTACACGAGGAGTCTAACAATGTTTCTTACAAAATGCATGCAGGAAAATTGCCAGCGTCCCTTCGCACCCACTCCTGGAGGGTTAAGAAACTCTCCGACGACATTTCTAACGCATGTCAAAGGTGCAGGTGACCACCATAAGACATTGGCGTAAACGGCTTTAAGCAGCGCTTCAGGAACGTCCTCTGGAAGTTTTCAGGAACCATCGAAGGTTCTACCTCACCGGCCCGCCTTCGCACAGGTAAATGTTTTTAATGCTCCTGACCACCAACTTGCGACCGTTTCCTACGGCCGCAAAGTAAATGTACAAGTGTGGATTTAAAAAATAATGTATCTCGTGTACGCCGAAAATATAAATGGTGCCGGTCGCGTGGAAGCTTGTAATATGAGCAGGTGGAAACCACCATGTTATTGACGCTGTCGCAAAGAGCACTGTGGGGCTTCGCAAATTTCGGCCACTAGGGCTTCTTTAACGAGTTTAGAACAAGTGAAAGCGATTGAGGGCAATTGCATCCTACAATGGCACGTGCATATAAATGCCCCGCCACGGTGGTCTAGTGGTTGTGGCACTCGGCTACAGATCCGAAGGTCGCGGAATCGAATCCCGGCCGCGGCGGCTGCAGTTCGAGGGAGGCGAAATGCTGAGCGCCGTGTACTGTGCGATGTCAGTGCGCGTTAAAATAACCCCAGTGGGTCGAAATTTCCGGAGACCTCCACTACGGCGTCTCTCATAATCAGAGCTGGTTTTGGGACGTTAAACCCCACAAATCAATCAAGGTCTTGACTTAAATGCAAATACATTGATTCTAGTCGGCTCGCTGCTGCAGCGTTTTACTTTGCTTGCGTTCTTCGTGGATTATGCAACATGTCCATGAGGAAGGGGCGTAGTTTATACGTGCTATGAGGGAACGGCGTCCAGCTACGCATCGCAAATTTTTCGACGACTGACGGCCATGTACAAACTCGGCGGTATTAGAGTGATTTAGTATTGGGTATCCAAGCGACTTTGCGTACGCACGTTCTTGCGTTATACAGTACACCGCTTGGGGCAGGGAGACAACAAAAGAAAGCAAGGACATGCATCTCAATGCCTTAGGGGCCCAGCGTTCTTTTGTTGCCTTTTTGCTTCCAAGGAGAGTACAAAGGAACTTAAGAACGTCCGTACGCAAAGTCGCGTGGGTATACCCAACACTAAAACTCCATTACTGCGAGCAACTAAATATACTTCCAGACGGCAACAACTGATATGGCGTTAAATAAGAATTCCATTCAGGCAAACTTATACAGTGTCCTTTGCTTCACTCCTTTAGCATTTCACGCAAAGAATCTATGGGGATGGCATGGACGAACATGTGCACAGCCGTTGATTAATACAGAGACTTTCCTACTGACACTTTTATTTTTCTGTAGACATCCTCTTGTAAACTACGTGAGATCGAAGTTCAAAATATTTAACCTCCCCCTCCCGTCTCTGAAATTTAGATGCACACTGTAATTTGAACTTCCGGGGAAACGCTTGCGTCTGCAATTCTATGTTACCAAAGGCTGGTGGACTCGTGTGCCCATTTCCAGTATTTTATATTGCGCTTAACACCTGCGCTCCTATACACACAACAAGGGCGTTTTCATGTAGGAGATCCTCGCCTTCAATTCTCCTGGTTTATGATGATCTCATTTTAACTACCGGACGACGCCGCTGACAACATGAGGATGACCGCCACTCATAACACTGAAAAAGTGTGAAGATTATTGTCAGTCGGATGGAATGATTCCGATATCGTAGCCCGCGACAGATATGATGGCTAGGGCTCACTGATCCTTCTCTCAATTTACGATCTTGAACCAGTTTTCATACTGTATATTGATAGCCATGCGACAAAACACATACAACAGTGCATATTCTTACAGGGTTTTCGAACGAATTATGAAAATAGACGACATTTTACAGCATAATACAGGGATGAGAAGTTCGTGCTGCTACATCTTGTAGCCTAAATTAGTGGTAGTACTGCTACTCCATCCAATACTAATTTCTGATCTTCCTGTAGTAAAATACAGCGCATTGCAAACCAGCACGTAGAAGCAATGTCAGTGCCACGTACCCTGCTGATAAATTTAAATGTAGCCCGTAGATATCAAGTGTAGTTCATAAGCAAATAGACAGTCGCTTCTCTTGAGAAAAATGCTGCGCATATTTCGTTATCCGAGCTTCGGGAAACAGACAACAAGTCTTTACTAGAAACATATCGACCCTTACTGTGTTGTCTTTCGTATTCTTCGAAAGCGGTAACACAAAGCAACTTCCTTCTGCCATAATAAAAAAAATTGCTCGTAAGACACCACAAAATTCTCCCATCTTATCACTCCATTTATTGCCCTACTGCCTTCCCTTTGGCTCTGAGTGCTCCCTTTTAATAGGCGAGAAACATATGGCGCCACTTTTGTTTTCCTAACAGTCACCATTCCTTACGGCGTGCTTCATGCAGCGGCCACAGACGATGGAGTTTGAAGAGGCGCTGGAGCTTGTCGGCGAGTTCGGCCCATTCCAGTGGCTTCTCATCGCCTATCTCGGGCTGTTCATGGTCCCGATGCATTCGATAACGATGGCCGTGCACGTCTTCACGCTTCTCGAGCCTCCGCACTGGTGCCGACAGCCGGAGCTCGAAGAGGCGTTCAATTTGACACCCGAGCAGGCGCGTGAGTTGGGTGCGCCACGCGGACCGGACGGAGAGTGGAGCGGCTGCACCATGTACAAACTAAACTTGACGGCCCTGGGATCCTGGACGCCGGGAAAGCCCCTTAACGAAACCTGGCCTCCCCGGGACCACATACCTGTAGTGCCCTGCCAGTCTGGGTGGCACTACGACTACTCGCTCGTCTACCCGACCATCGTATCCGAGGCACGGTAGCGATCCTATTTCCAAAGGGATAACCACTCCTATTTCACCTCTTGCATTGTGGAGGCATGAAGTTTAGAGTCAGCTAGAAAACAAGTGAGCTGGTGGTACTCAACAGTCGTACGTGCATGCGAAATTAGAGGATCTTTGGAGCTTGTCAGGACAAGAAAAGCTAGAAGAATAACGAACGTTAAAGGAGTACTTACACGAATTTTTGACGTTCTCGTATTTTTACTGTAAATAAATGCACTGGCGTTGAGAACCCTGAAAAAACTCGCGGTGCCTCGCAAAGGAATGAAGATGTCTTCAATACGGCAGCCTTGAAAGTCCACTTTAGGTTTCGATTTCGAGGGGGCGGTTTTCTAGTGACATGTCAACACAGTCGGCTGTATGTCTAAGTCATGTGGGGACAGCAATTCGTGACGGTGTCATTGCAACCTTGCCGGCGGTGGTAAATTTCACGTCGGAACGCAAACAACGATGGTTTCGCGGTCGTCCAGCGACTCTGACAACGATATCGGCGATTTTCAAGAGACTGTTCATACGTCATCTTATTGTCCATTGCGCTGGCACTGCCTTATAGATGCTGGGACACGAGAACTTTAAAACCAAACTAAAATACTTTACACGTGTTTCCCGGCTTGGGTATGTGGAGAGCGTTAACAATGCGTTACTAAGAAACGAAAAATGTCGCTTTTGCGCCACCGGAAAACCGTGTCAGTACTCTTTTAAGCATCGTTCAAGAATTCTTAAAGGGTGCCACAGGGTGCCACACACATCGTCTCTGTGTGTTCTAGGGACACATCATACAGCCAAAGAAGTTCGCTACATAAACTAGATTTTTCCCATGGGAAACTAAAAGAACTGGTGTTGATTTCTATAAGTGACCGAACTTTAGGGCAGGAGGAGGGCTTGGAAGTGAAGGGAAATGGCTGGAAAGGAAGTGTGTTTGAACCAAAGCCGAGGAAATTTCGTCAAGAAAGAGCATATGTACTGACAACCCAACACACGTATGCTGTAGTGCCACTCAGAGTTCAACTATTTCTAATGAGATATCTAGATGAAGTTGCTAGTAAGATAAAACAAATGGTAGTGTCGCCTACCTGGACCATTGCGCGCTTTCCGAAGATCCTTTTCTGCTAAAAATTCCAAAACATGTCGTGACCATAAAGCGTGGTATCATCTTAGCGGTGTTTGTGGGCGAGCACAGCGCAAAGATGACTCATGTGCGCATAAAAGCTATTTTGTGCAACGTCAGGGCTTTACATCATCTCTTTCGTCTTTACAGTTGGACTGGGTGTGCGGAGAGACTTGGAAAACCTACATCTCGCACACTGTCTTCTTCGGCTCCATGTCCTTCGGAGTAGTTGTGTTTGGCGCATTCAGTGATATGTAAGTATATCGCTTAAAGGAAACATCGTCGATACTAATATAGTCCTGCCAGAATATGTGTATCTTCATGCATGTAGATTTGTCAAGCGGATTTGTCTTCGTCAAAACGGAAAGTCAGGACGGCAAGTTGCCGTCCCGGTGAAGACAAGTCCACTTGTCGATACGGTGGCTCCTGCGACATTCCCTGTTCTCAATCGTTTTTAGCGATCTGTTAATCGATTCAATCCTCCATCTTTCCCTGAGCTTCTCTTCTAGTTTTAATTTTATTACGATAACACATGTATCTCGTATAGCATTAAATTACGCGCAGCCACCTGTAAATCTATCCGTAAAAATCATTACTTTCACGTGCGTACCTCAGATTTTAGTCATGGGTCATTTTAGTGGTGCACGCTACCGCATGGAATACCAAAACCCAGCTTCGACTTTGACACGAACGTTAGAGCTATGTCTGCGCAAGAAATTTTGTAATTCTTCAATTGACTACCGGAAAAAGTAAATTCCCATCAAGGATAGCTACGCCTTAAAGGAAGTAATTAAAGCGCCGTAAAAGTACAGTAAGACGTAATCGATGAAAAGCAATCCATTATTCGTAAGGAATTACGCGCAAGTCTGCCTTAATAAAACGAACGCATTTGTGTGGCAGTTTCGGCCGCGTACCCATCACCGTCCTGGTATACCTTCTGGCCGGACTGGGAGCCGTGGCTACGTTCTTCACTGAAGACTTCTACATGTTCCTGGGAACCCGCGTCATTGTGGGCGGAGTTCTACTTGCGATCTGCACAAACCCCTTCGTGCTGGGTGAGTATACCTGTAGCGTTAACCACGAACACATGACACGTTTGCCGTGGTATGGAAGTCGTGCTGTAAGGTAGCTGCAGTGTGTCAAAACTCAAGTACTCCGGTTTTCATAACATCGAATCGCCCGAAAGAACGAACGCAAAAGAAGTTTCATACGTACACCTGGTGCCCTGGTACACCTGGTACACCTGGTGCGTACACGTGGTACACCTGTAGCCTATTCCGGCATCAGCCACGGCAGTACCACCAGAAGCGTTGTTGGTGTAAGCGCGATGCGAGTTGGTATAATGCAATACAACATATGTCTTGGAGGCTGAAGAAGCTTTCCGTGGCACAGTCAGAATGACAGTGTACAGCCTGTGACGTGTACAGCCTGACAGTGTACAGCAGGGACAAACTTGGCAAAGAAACGAAGCTAATTTAAACTCCATCAGTCACGCCCACTTCAGGGAAAATTTTTCCTTGCAGTCTACAGTCGTCGCTTAAGAGGCGTAAAGACCAAAGCCATACCTTTGGTGTTTCAACCCAAACATTTGCCAGTGGAATATCACGTGAATGTAATCTGGCATAGCCTGTAAATGATAACATTCTATCACATGTAGCTCATATTCGCGTATCTAAAGCCGGTAAGAACTACACTGGATTTCATTGTTTTTAATTCTGACTTAATTGACAAGCGTGTGCTTTAGTCCATGTCATGACCTATCAGTCATGCTACTAATAAATTCGTAGCCTTTTATCAACATTTTCTACATTTCATGTGTGCGGAGTGCCAATTTCAGATTTTTAAAGTGTTCAGCGCTTTACGCACTCGCCCTGTCGACGACCGCCGCTTCCTGTCGCGTGGATGAATGAGGTCTGGTAGGATATTTGTACCATATTTCCTCTGCCATACTTTTAAACCAACATGATTTCAAGGTCACCCTCCCATGAGAAATATAAGACTTTCGCCTTAGCAACAGAAAGACTGTGCTTCATTTCTAAAGCTGGGATAGTGGAAATATGTTTCATGTATTCAATTTCTCACTGGTATCTCCTTCTATTTTAGTGCTGGAGTACATGCCTGCGAAGAAGCGTATGCTCATGGGTGGTGTCTTTGGATTCGTCTACCCTCTCCTGGGTACGACCTTACCATGGGTGGCTTATGCGATTGGCCACTGGCGCCTACTGAACGCCGTCATCCTGGTGCCTGCTCTGCTGGGGACTCTTGTTTCCGTGTAAGTTTTGGCGTCTAGTTCTTGGAATTAAGAGATGCCATAGCATTAAGAATACACTGTTAGAGGCAATGCAACAGCGATACGATATGGGCCATAACACTTGTAAATTGTGAACGTATCAGTGCGTAGTGCAGTGTTCTGAGTACAGACACGTGCCTCAAGTCGGGTATGTTCTGGCGGAGCACGAAAGCCCCACGCAGTTAAGGACATCCCACGTGTTCAGCTGAATATTTCACCAGTAAACCATCAGGTTTTCTATGCACCACGATTCGCAAAAGGATAATTTAAACTTGTAAGTGGATCAACCTTTGCTGCTTAAACCCTCGCTGATATCATCACTGTTCGATTATTCACACGAAAACTCACCTAATACATCATCAATCTCGTGCTGCTTTTGAATATAATCTCGGTAAAATTAAACAGCGTTGTATATATATGATATCACATATATTTGAAAAATAGTGTCGTGAAATGTGATATGCACGATTATGCAAATTTCATTTTAATAAGCGCTTTCAGTATCAAGCCACTTTCTATTCGCATCACTCCTGCACTAACCTAGGGAAAAGTATAACTCGAGGTGCACGTCCTGCAAGGAGAAGGATTCTTAACCACTTGGCATTCCTCCTTTACGCATGCCGCGCCTTGCAGCACTTTTTGAAAAATCGTGATTGTTTGAAGTGACTACTCGTTGGCTGTGAATTATTGCCGAGGTGCGCCGTGTATGGACAGACGTATTAGGAATTGGCAGAATAAAGAAATATCATGTCTAATTATTTTGCTGAGGGGTGTGTGCGTCTACCTGGCTCAGTTCGAATATTGTTTTGCCTCTTTCACACCAGCTCTCTTTTACATACGCACAATTGGCGTTATTGTTAATAATCCTCAATTACCTGTTCAATATGCAACATCATCTAGTCTAGCGTATGTCGTTTGTGCCATCCGCATATAACATTTGTTCAAAGACCTGGTGAGGAGAGAAAACTGCTTTTTAATACGCTTCATATTGCTCTACTACATCTACCTCGCCTGTCGAACGAAATCCCCCTTCCCCCCACGCCAAAACCCCAAAGCTTGGACCTCACACCTCTTGACGAATTAAATCACGCACTCCTTGCAGCAATGCGCCATTATCTCAAAAAGCCACGCGTTATACTGCGGTTCACAAGCTGTTCGCAGCACTACGAAACGTAGGGCTCTCTCGTCCACTGAGGGCTCTAGGAGCCGCCTGTTCACTTCACGGCAGCGACGTGCTAGTGGGAACACAATTGTGAAGCGCGCTCCTGATTGGCTGAGGGCGCCCATACCTTCCACCGTGCCGCAAACAGCTTGCGAAACGAAGTATAGATAAGCGTTTTCGTTGTCCTGATTCGAGCATTTCAGAAATACATTCTCACAAATTTGCACGTTTCCACTTCAGTACCACATACGGTCCCCTTCACCGCTGTTCTTTTGCTTCTGGAAAGGTTCGTCCCAGAATCAACGCGGTGGCTGCTATCCAAAGGGAAGACGGAGAAAGCGAAGAAAATTATGCTGTTGATAAGTAGAATCAATGGGAAAGACGTGGAGAGTGCAGCGATTGACTATCTTCAGGTGGGTATGTGTACCGCTGAAAAACCTTCATAACATGAATAATAATTTCCGTTTTACGCGCGCAAACAACCATACGATCACGAGGAACGCCTTAGTGGCAAGCTCCAGAAATTTCGGTCATATGGGGGCTCTTTAACCTTCACTGATAACGCGCGGTGCGTTCTCATAGTGCGTTGTCATAATCATATCATGGTTTTGGGACGTGACACTCCATAAATCAGTCACTTTTCGGTGGGTTGCTAAACAATCTACATAAGCCTCATTTTCGATCTCGCGGCTCTGGGTACCTCTGGACACGTGCGAAATCTAGCTCTCCGAATCCTGGTTGCGGGACATTCTACGTGTACAATTCCCGCGGTCGTGTAGCGTGTGAAAATACCGGAGGGTTAAGAAGGTGGACAGTGTGGTGGCCACTTTCATAGCTTAATTAGCGAAACGCTGCGTTCATAATGTGGGAACTCTGCGTTCCGGACTGGACTATGGAAACGCCAAACAATCAGTAAGCATTAACCTTGCTTAGCATTGTTGCGTTTACAATACAAAATACAGTCAGCGCGCCGCAAGTTTGGCGTCCGCGAGATGTGGTAAAGGACTGAATATATGCCTACAGACAACGAAACGCGGCAAGAAGCCAAATCCCCAAATTTTCTGCTTGTCCTAATGCGTGTGAACAGCACGACATTAAAAAGTTTGGCCAGATATCACCCAAAACTGCTCATAATTGTGAAGTGTTATGCGACATCTGGTCTAGAAACGTTTGAAGCCGACTGTGCCTTTTCTGTGCAGTTCTTGTGTTTTGTTATGGGTTCCAGCGTGTATTCCTCTTAGAGCCACCATAAGTATGGGAAGTATTCCCAATTTACCTTATATATGAAGATACAACCTTCTATAAGAGCTTTTGTGTTGTTCACATAGCCACCTGAGAAGAGCGACAAAGCCACGTCTTCTGTGCTGGTCGTATTCAAGTACCCTGCCCTTCGCAAGAGCTTCGTAATAACAATATTCATACGGTAAGCAGCCATGAAGTATTTTCATTAGTGGCTCAAACATGAGTCGGTTAATTCGAGCGTATATTGATTAGCATGCGCGAGTTGCAAAACACATCATGCAATGTTCACTCTGTGAACTTTTTTAATGACTACACGGTAACCTGCAACTCTCAACATTACCGGGTGGTCACCGCTCATGTGGTTGCCCGCCAATCACAACAAGACTACTTCACGTTGTATGTTTAGCTGCAAGCAAGCTGTGCTAGGTCCTACATTCACAACGTTCTTCAGTGAAACATAACACCACTAACGCTTTCGAAGTGTCCTTGCGCTGTGAACCTTGATAAGGTTTCGAACAGACTGCCCTAGTTTTTTTAACCTTTGCATTTATGCTAGACAAACACCTTGGGAGTAAGGTTGGAGGGTAGGGCTTATAATGAAATGCAAATGCACGGAATATCAGTGTTAACACAACGACGATTGCGACTGTCGCCGCAATAGCTGCTGTGTATGGCACCTTACCTTTTGCACAGCTTTAGTCGGGCGTGCTAGATGTGTTAGAAATGAATTTGGTGTGAATATTACTACTGCTATAAATCGTGCTACTTTTATCAGACGCTTTCTTAAGCAGATTTATATGTTAGGTTATACACGTTCTCATGGTGATAAAATTCTGACTTGCAAGCTATTTTTTCACTTGACGCACAGGGAACTCCCTTGCGTATTTTAAGGGTCAATATGATGATAAGTGTTATAAGATCTTTATTCAATAATATGACACAAGGAATTGTGCAGAACTACCGTACCACGCTTTGGTGGTTTCCTGTGGTGGGTTTCTCAATGCATATCAGTGTTGAGCCGCTGCCAGTAAGGTCACCCTTTTTTCGCAGTATTTGTTACCCAACAGTGTGAAGTGCTACCGTTCCCAAAAATGAACAGCCTTATATGTTGAATACATTCTGTGTGCTTTATTGGTTTAACAAAGAAGACTTATATAAGGTGGTTTAGCGAAGCACAGTGAAACTCGAAGGGAATGAACTCAATCGGTGATCCTACACGCTCAGAACTGGAGTTCGATAAAAAAGGTAGAGGCAGGATAAACCATAAGCACACGCCTGCATGCAGCCTCATCGCGTGCCTCGGGAACCAGGCTGGCCAGCTGTACGCAGCCACAGCAACCACCGATCCATTTGTGATGTCGTCGGCAACCAATGCCGTAGACATCGTGGGCATTTGGCTCGCGGTCCCCATGGCAGACAGATTCGGACGTAGAACGACTGCATCCTGCGCCTACGCCCTGGCTTCTTTGTGCTACCTAGCCGCAGGCGAGTTGTACGGTGAGACAGAGAATTTTACATTCAGATAGATGAAGAGAATTTCACTGCGCATTTCGAGTGAGCGTGAAGACCGATGTGCCACATCACGGGCGCTTTCTAGCAGTAGTCAGAAACAGTTTGATGTCTTAATTTTCACTTTCAAACGTACCGAATAAAAAGATATGCTCGTATTTGCTATCGCAAACACCAGACCAGCGCAATTGTGTGTGTGTGTGTGTGTGTGTGTGTGTGTGTGTGTGTGTGTGTGTGTGTGTGTGTGTGTGTGTGTGTGTGTGTGTGTGTGTGTGTGTGTGTGTGTGTGTGTGTGTGTGTGTGTTTGGGAGGGGGGGGGGGAGGGCTTGGCAAAACGGGTTCTTGCTCAAGGGTCCATACGGAAACCTTAAGGACCAGTGAGTGGGTGGATGAGTGAGTGAGTGGAAAAAGGTTCGGTGAGTGGGTGAGCGTGTGAGTAATCAACGGGTGGGTGGGTGGGTAAACGGACGAGCGGTTGTTGAGTGGCTGGGCGATTGAGTGAGTGGTGAATTTCGGTGGGTCAGGAGACTGCCTATTGTGTTCGCGCGTGTGTATGGGTTTCCAAAGGTTCGCGGGCATTTTTCTATTAAGACATGAAAAGATGAGTCCGCCGGTTCAACTGGAGCCGGAGGTAGCAAAAAGTGCGAAGTCAGTTTCTCTCTCCCTCTTTATCTCAGTTCTTTTTCTATCGCCCATAGCAAGCTCTGTTGTCTAGACTGTGCCTTCGAAAACTCGTATAATCCTTAACTCTTAAATATTCTTTGTTCTACAGCACAACGCATAGCCCTAATGTGCGTGCTTATGGTGGGCCGGATCTTGCTGACTATTTCGTACGACGTGGGATCCGTGTACGGAGCAGAGATCGACCCCACCGAGGTCAGAACGCAGGCGCTGTCAATCCGGCAGGCGTTCGGCTCCCTGGGAAGGATCCTCGGTTCACACGTCGTCCAATTGGTGAGTCTACTGCGGGAGCCGTTTTCGTACAGCGTTCCGGCGAGAATCACAAGGCGCTATTGTCTGTTCATTGTACTGCCTTCCACTCGCGCCCTTCCCTCATAAACGATACTTTCACGTGGCCTTCAAGAGCTCGGATGTAGGTGCGAAAAGTGTTGAGGAAGGGTGGGTTCTCGAGAGTAAAAGACACACACTAATTTTGTGACTCTTGAAGGGAGAATGGTTCAGCGAATCGGTGTAATGAAAGACTCCGGTAACTTCGACACCGTCAGGTCGAAATTGCCTTGTAGCTATGTCGGAGACCTCCCTTAGATTTTTGGTCAGCGGAGTAAGGATCACGTTACAGAATTTTTTGTTGGCTTCTTTCATATGTGCCAATTTCATATACGAACTTCACAGCGCACCGAAGAACAAAGGGAGGGAGTGTCCATAAAGATGAACAGAGAACTTAAAGTACAGAGCTCGATATACAGGGAATGAAACGCAATGTTCTCGTTTCGACATGCAGTCAAAAGTCTTTACAACGAACGTCTCTTGAGCAAAATAACCGGTATAAGGAGGGAGCGCTTACTCCCAATTAACTGCGGGCGTTCAGCTAGGCAACCTTTACAGGGAAGTGAACCAGACAAGGAACCTTTTAAGGCCTCGAAGGCTTCGTTATAAGGTGTGTTGACTGTGAATGTCGTGTCTTTTCCTCCGTGCGCTACTGACACGTACTGAACTTTTCTCGACTCGTTCACGGTGCCTACCAGGCCATGTACGGTCGCTTCCTGCCCCTCTACGTTCTAGGTGGGCTGTCTTGCTTGGCGGCGCTGATCACGCTTCCTCTACCCGAGACCAAAGACCGGAAGCTGCCTGAGACTTTCGAAGAGGCCGAGGCAATGCACCACCGGTCCGCAAAGAAAGACAAGGACGTGAAAAAAGCGATGATCCAGACTCCTGACGCAGACTGCCGTATCAACTGACTTCCAGAGTGCACTCCATGGAAATGAACGCGCTAATGCTGTAGCCCGAGAGCTCACAAACCGGGCGCCATCGGAAGAGCTGTCCAATCCAGACGACGCACCAACAGAACCATTGAACTACGCCGACACTTTCGAACATTACAGACAAAGCCGACGTTACTTCCCCCCACCACACCATTCCCTTACCCGGGAGGAAGTTGTCGCGTGGCGGCAGCTACAGACTAATTCCTTCCCATGTCTTTTCACCCTACACCTCTTTCATCCCATACAATATCCCTCATACTGTCCCTACTGTGGAGCGCAGCGCACAGTATATCACTGCACATGGGAATGACCATGTCCACCGGGCTGTTCCCCTATCGCATCACCATCACATTCCTCCTGGGAGACTGCACTGACCAGCTCAGCGCCGCAGGAGCAGCGTCGGCTGATCCAGCGGGCACGTGGAGTGGCGCGAGCCAATGGGGCCGTGAACTAAGGGCTTCACCCTACGAGGAAGATCCCTCATTCCGTTTTCAATAAATGTTTACTCTCTCTCTCTCTCCAAAGTGCAAAGACGACAAAGGCGCCAAAGGCGGGCCATGGTTAGCTCAGATGGCAGGGCGACCGCCTCGGAAAGGTGTTGGTCCCGCTGTTAAATCGTCGATCCCAACAGACTTTTCACGCGCATCTAAGTTTTCTTCGCAGGGAATCCGGGTGGATTTCCTGCGTTTTGTTTCGGGAGCCCGATCTCACCTGAATAAATTCCGAGGAATTCATTTGCCGTGATCGCCTCACTCATGTACATAAAACGAGAGAGACAGGTTATCGAAACCAACACGGTACCCGAACCGACATTTAGGCGGGAACTGAACCCGAACCCGAATTTCCGGCGACGTGCGCTTGAAAACAGTGATATTGCTTATCGTGCGTCTTTGTGGGACAGGAATGAGATCCCGCCTAGCTTGCGGTCAGAGGATCTTGTATAGTCGCGATTTTCTTGGCCTGTTGGACTGGTCATAGGCGGTCTTCCAATGCGGAAAGGAGCAGTGTGACTGCTTAGTGGAGGCTCCTGCTGGTGTCTGCCTACCCATTCTTATTTATTGCCTCCAAGTATTCCCACAGTATATGATACAGGGTAACACTTCATTCGCGTTCTTTAGATCTATCTGTCCTGCTAATGTCGAGATACGTTAAATTCGAAAGCTGCAGTCTTCTTGCATGTTTAAATTTCTAGCTGCCGCCACTGGACCGACTTTTGCTTTGTTCTTGTTGCCATTTTTCTTGTTGCGGATTTGGAACAACCAAGTTGAAAGGCGTATTGCGCTTGTCGTGCAACGCTATGCTCACAAGGACTCGGTGATTACAAGATTTGTTGTAGCTATACGCAATAAGTTTTACATACACCAATTTACTAATTTCTGTTTTCTTTACTGCATTTCTGAGACTCTGCATTTCGTCACTGCATTTCTGAGACCACTGCATTTCGCTGGAAGAATGCCGACGGCCTCGGGCTCCTAAACGTGCACCTAAAGTTGATCTGTGTTCTTGGATTTCAACCGTATCAAAACACTAATATCTATTTAATAACACATATCTTCTTCTGCAACTTGAAAAAGTGCCACTTTGTTCAAGTCGCGAACAAATATGCGGGTGTGCCGTGCCCTCGCCACACCACATGATTCAAGTCGAAAAGAAAGTTACTCGGGAAATTACACAGTACAACAGCAGGTGAACATGCAAATGAAGGTCAGTTGAGCTGTGCTGCGTGGAAGGTTAAAGCATAGCACACTGAAGTCGATAGCGCTGTGTAACAAGCAAACGGTGCAGCTGGGTGTGCCGAACTGCTGCAGAGTTTTCAAACGATGTGTAAACTGTGCAGGATTACAAACCAACTGAAACCGCGACAGAGCACGTCTTGCTTTTTTTTTTTCCGATGCCGTGCATCGCCGCACGTCTATTGAGAAGTACGTTGGCTGAATATCAAACGGCCCTACCGCCATTACACGCTCGCAGACGGGTGGTGCAGTACGAAGGCTGCCGGGGCCATTGGTGGCGCATGGGGACTTCTGAAAATAACAGCCCCCTAAAAAAGATCACTTTTCGCTGAAATTATAACACCAGACTAAGAATGAAGAAGGCCGCTTTGGTAATAATAACAGGCGCTAGTGAGCTGCATATTGCATTTGTGGTGCGCTATTAAATTATATTTATGTGCGGATACACGCACTTAACGTTTAGGAGGGCAAAGTTGCATTGCTACGCACTCATTGCCTTCATTAAATAAGAAGTAACGTTGTTTAACAAGTAGGAATAGGGGAATAAGTAATTTCCATTCAAGCATAGTCAACTGATCTTTGCTATGTTCGCTGTTGATATAACGTGAAGATGTGTGAAAAAAAAAAAAAAACAGGCCTGCTAAAGAGAACGAGCTCAGTGCTAGCGTAAGCTAGATTTTTCTGCGTGCTCTCTCTTCTCTTTCTGTCTTATTTTATTCCTTGCGTTTGGTCGATGCAAGGCGTTTTTCCGTTCAAATTGCTGACAACGGGGCCAGACGGTAGGGTAGGGCAAGTCAAAGATTGCAGACCGAATGGCGAGAGGTGTGGCGAAAATTTCCAGCGCTGACACTGTCTGCAAGAAGTGCTGTTTTGAATATAGCTGTATATTCTTCGCTTGCAGTGCCGCTGTCAAACGCGCTGGTAAGTATTCAATAGTCCGGAGTATGTACACTGCAGATAAGAGTGCAGTGACGCATATCGAATGCTGGAGACTGTAGAGTACTATACTACAAACCACCAGAAGACTTCGGCGGTGCGGTTGCGTCGGAGAAGCAAGTCGTCGAAAATGACGAAACAACGAGCTGGACGGTGCTGCGCGCGTAAGTTCAGTTGTGTCAACGGATCAGAGAGCGAGTCTATCAGCAGAGCGATCCAGTGGTATAATCGCGCTGATCGAAAGCGATAACGTGAACGTCGGTGGAAGAAGTGGCAAGCCAAGATAACGGGAAGCAGGTTTTCTCATATGACAAAGAAGAGCGCGATGGGATAATAATAATAATAATAATAATAATAATAATAATAATAATAATAATAATAATAATAATTGATGGGGTCTTACGTGCCAAAAGCACGATGTGATTAAAAGGGACTCCCCGTAGTGCATGGCTCTGGAGTAATTTTAACCACCTGGGGTTCTTTCACTGGCACCTAAATCTAGGTACACGGGTTTCTTTTTTTTTTTACATTTCGCCCGCATCTAAATGTGGCCGCCGTGGCCGGAACTCGATCCCGCGACCTCGAGCTTCTCAAGCCAACACCTAGAGAGAGAGATAGAGATTCTAGTTAAGGAAGGTGAAGAAAATGGGGTGAATAGTGCAGGTGAACTGTCTCTCAGTGAGGACACCTCAACCGATACACTCAGGGGTGGGGGAATTAAAGGGACAGAGAGAAGAAAGAAGGGAGGCACAGCTCATAACCACACCATGTGCGGCCGCGGAAAAGGGAACTCAAACACAAACACAAATTTCTGAGCTACAACGGCGGGTAAGCGGGAGAGGGCGTCGGCGGCAGAATGTTGGCGTCTAGTACCGCACCGCGTACGGATATTATACCGTTGCACGTGAAGTGCCTAGAGGGCAAGACTACTGAAATCGATGAACAGATCGCTAAAAACGATTTAGAACAGGGAATGTCGCAGGAGCCAACGTTTAGACAAGTGGACTTGTCTCCGTCAGGACGGCGACTTGCCTTCTCCAGCGAACACTGGAGATCTTCTCCTGAGCTTCTCTTCTAAGACGAGTGGAAGAATTCATGCATGCTGCCATACCGGCTTCAATATCGACTGAGGAATCTACAGAGCAGAGACGTACTGGAACATCCTGGTACGATGTCCGCGCTCACCATGAAGAGCTGTTCCAAAAAATTTGAACATTTGTTTGTTCATTGAAGATACTTCAAGGACTTTGTGTGTGCACAGGAGTTTTTGTGAGGGGCGGTGGAGCAGAAACAGGTCAGTTAATTGGCCTTATCCAAATGTGACTCTACGGCGGATTTCAGGTGAGGGTGGTTGACGCGAAAGAAAAAAAACATAAAAATGGTGGCAATCAGATTCCCGTGGGACGCGCGCCAAATAATGACATATCCTGGCGAAACGCGTACCTTGTTCCAGATTTACTAAAGCTTCGCAGTGGGTTTCTTTTATGTAAACCGGCAGTAGATTACGCTAAGTGAATTTGTTCTAACCTTTGCCTCATTTATTTCTGGTGGTATACTACGGCCGACGCCGAGAAAAGACGTCACATGCAAATATTCCCATATTTTGGGGAAGGCCTTGCATTAGCCCTAACAATGTTCATCGGGCTGAACAAAGTTTTTTGGGCTTTGATGGCTTATGCTCACAGCAGAGGTTCTGACTTCAACGTTACCTGGCGTGGCTTCTTTGTGAAAAACAATAAAGAGCTGCTGTGCGTCCACTTTCGATGCGTGCACGGAAAAAGGAGACGTACAGTATGGTCATTAACGCTATTTATTTAGACCATGTGCTTGTACCATCTGGACCAGATGTTAGCTTCTGTGAGTACGTCACCTAGGCAAAAATGAGATTTACCCTTCAATGGTCATACAGTTAGTGATATCCAGATCGTTTGGCCTCCACGTCTCTGCGGTTATACGGCACTCGTCAGTGAATAAATCACATTGTGTTTCCTGTCCTTCACAATGCTTGCGATAGGCTGCTTCACAAGTCGGAAACACTGCTCCTGGCTTGGCTTGGCTGTTCCAGGCTTGCAGTTCACACTCTTTCTCATTTCCTACGAACAAGGAAAAGCCAAATGCATAACAACACCTTGACCGTTGTCCAAAAATTATCCCTAACAGGTAGAGTTTATACTATGTAACGGCCTCTGTTATTAGTCTGGTGTCGGGTAAAACCCGCCGGGGATTGTTCATTGTAATGATATCAAGAGAATGGAGTGCAACAGCGCAGTATCGACGGGGACATAGAGACGCGCAGAAACAGCAAAACGTAATGCCGAATTTCAACAAAATGGTTTCATTTGTATGTTGACAGCTATGAATGCCGAACGCGGGGCAAAAGCCTCAGAAATAACAGTATTACACCTAGGAATAACAGTTCGCACGTTGCTACCGCCCTTGCACAGTTGTCTGGGTAGCTCAAAACTTTTTTCCACAGGGCTACTGAAGGGCAGCTTACACAATTCTGCCCCGCACGTGACGCAGCAGCCATTTCGACTATTTCTCTGGTAAGTGTTGAATTACTTGGAGAAAGAAATCCTGTATGTCTAAAATAAGTTGACAGAAACAGAGCCGTGACACCGCACACCAATATGACCTTGAAGTGCGCTGTTCGCGTAATAAAAGTGTCCTGTCAGCCGAACGTTATTTCGTAGCCCATTTTGACCGACGTACACTTTACCACTGGGGATAGGAATCTGTGTTTGTTGGAAGACAGCGCCGCGTTTGTGTTTTTCTGTCCCTCTCTTCTTCTCCGTCGATAATGCGCTCTTGGACTCCATTACGCCGAAACAGCAAGCTTAAATGTTCATTTTGTTCGACGTGGAAACTATGAGGAAAACAACAGGGACAAACCGAACACTACCTTATCAGTGAAAAGCCCCTTTCTTCCAGCAAAAGCCCCTTTCATACGTAAGGATCTTTCGGCACATTTCACGTTGCCAACTGATTCAAAATGATTATTCTGACGCACAAAGCTCCGCCATCAGCACGTTCCGGCTAGGTGTATGGCCAAAAAGGTTCGCCAGAAGGCTGATTCTGTTCATTCTGAGTGAATAATAGGCGTCTGAGCAATGCACCATGCACTACATCATTTTCTCCAGAGTACTCCTCTGCTCCTCATCTCGTCTCTACTCTGGCTTTTAGCTATTGCACCTTTCACTTTCTTGTGAAGCTGCCCAGCTAGCGACCTCACCACTTTTATCTGGTTTTAGTAAAATTTGACCCTCTCACACGGATAATGCACCAGATCGCTTGAAGTGAAGTCAAAGGCCGTTTCTTGGGCACCACTATGCCATTGCTCCACTCTTTAAAGGGAAGGGAGCCCTCTAGCGGCCATCTTCATCTTCGTCGGCCGTCTTTTCGCTCACCCCGGTGCAGTTTCCTGTTGTAACGAGCTTAGAAGAAGAATAAATCTTACTTTGTTCTTGCATTTAACCCGAACACTTCTCAAAACTCTTGCTCACAGCTTCACGCAGTGTTACAGAGGACTTAACCTCGGGCTATATGCTCTGTAATGTGAACTGAACTTGGCTTTTTCCGCTAGAGGAACAGGGGAATAAACCAAGAAATTCCGGGTCTGCCCAGCATCTAACTTGACACTTCTTGAGGGTGGAAAGCAGATATTTGCTAAGAAACAGGTTTGTCCACCGCAGTGGCCTAGTAGTTATGCAGGTTCTGTCGCGGACGTGGCGGTCCACATTTCTGATAGAGACGAAAATGCTAGAGGCCCGTGCAAAGTGTGACGTCAGCGCACATTCAGGAATCTGAGCTGGTGAAAATTTCCGGAGGCCTCCATTACGGTGTCTTTCATGATCATATCGTAGTTATGGCACGTGGAAACAAAGAAGTTTATGTTATGATCAAGATTAGAGAGCCTACTAGCCTGACAAGGCACTCCGGCATATGTCTTGCCGTGGCGCTGCCTAACACTCCCAGGATAATACGTGCATAAATACACAACAAAGTGGACGGGGGGACGACCGCCTTCGTAGCTCAGTTGGTAGAGCATCGGACGCGACATCCGAAGGTCGTGGGTTCGTTTCCCACCGAAGGCAGGTTTGTCTTTTCGTCCACTTTAATTCCTTTCATCTTTCTTCACAATTACAATACCACAAGTAACTTCCCCTATGCTTTCCTAGGCTTCATTGTCTGTTTGCTCATAAAGTTGTTTCTAACAAATAAAGAGCGAGCCCTTGACACCTTCCCTTTCGTTTGAAAAAAGGAGACTCTAAACGTATTGATTACTCATACAACAGGGCGATGCGTGTGCTGCACGTTCTATTAAGCTCTTCCAAGAACTGTTCTCCGAGGGACCGCTTCAGTGATTCTGCTTGCGTACAGAACAATCTACCCTGCCGTCTTTGCCTATGTGAACTTCGCGCTGGCGACGCTAGTGGCAGCCTGTAACACAGTGACGTCACGATTAACGACGCAACGACAGCTTCGCCGTTCCGGCGGTTTTCACCGCGTGGAGTTGACTTGAGTTCTTTCATCGTTTTAAACGATTTTCTCATTACTTCTTGCCTACGTTCTGCCCTAATTTTCTGGTTTTGTTCCGATTCGTAACCTTTCGTCGCACAAGCAAAACATAATATGCGCATAGCGAATAAGAGAAATGTACTGACGCGACATAGGTGGGCAATTGATGTCGACGGGCTCTTGAGGCGAGAAAAACGAAGTTCCTGGGAGTGCGCGCACATTACGAAGATGCCATTATGGTATCGCTGTGGTAACACAGGTGTCGTTATGGAGGAAACAACCGAAGGTAGGCCCTGTGTGCCGAACCCTTACTTGTGAACCGTGTTTGCTTGTGCTAGCTTGGTGAAAATACATGGGAAAGGCAACCACTAAGGACAATACAAAGCAATAACAGAATATCGCTAGTTTGTACAAACCTCCTTTTTTGGTGAGAACAAAACATTTTTCTGTCCGGTTCCAAAACTGGATTTCATATGTCACTTCCTGTCCGTAACCTTTCAGAAAAAAGAACGATTATATGAGGTTTTCCTCCCCACCAAGGTCTTCAGTAAGTGTTAGGTTCAGAATGTTGTATTCTGCACTCGTTAACCCTGAATTATATTATTGCACACTAATGTGGGGAAGCACAACAGTGCCAAACATACCTACGGACTCCTGGTAGAAAATTTCTTTTCACAGTGTAAGCTGCTATGGGCTCGTTACAACGGACGAAATTTATGGCGATGGTGCCCGCCGCTGCCGACACTGTCCGTAACCGCTACCACTTGCAATGACACACAAAGAAAATACTCCATGGCAGGCTGACAGACGGACACACAGACAGACACGGTCAAAGCGGCCTAAGTTCGCCAGAAAATGCTTCACATTTAACGTACGGAATTCGGTATTACCGCTTTTAACGTCAGTGGATTCTAGAATCGCATGTAGTTAAAGGTCTGCCGCTGAGATTTGCGATCCGCGCTGTCCCCCCTAATAATATTTTCTACGCATCGCTACAATCAAGTGTCGTCACAGATGCGCTCCAGCGCTCTTGCTGGTGACGGCAATGTCATTCTACTTTAATTGAAACTTACGGCTTGTGTATTGTTTGTAGCGAGTAAAGTACGGGAAAAAAGAGAGTAAAGGTTTCTCCTACACAAAAGTCGAATATGTCCCTATGAATCACGGGCTCGGCACCTGCGCGACGCGCTGCAATATTTTATTCCTTTAATTTATTTTCTGGTTTACACACTTACGTTAACAAGCTCGTGCTCTAGAAAATTCGGCGTCGGGTCTCTTACCGCTATCGCGTTTCACTCTTAAAGGCGATACGTCCTCTAATTTTTTCCGTAGTTCTGGCGATATCTTGCGCTGTAGATTAAGATAGGTACAGGAGCCGTGAACCGCGCATCCCAAGTATAAGTTTCATTATTATTATTACTATTATTACCCACGTTTATTACAAGGATCTAATTGTACAGGAGAGAGTCCGCTGCGGCGGCACAGTGGTCACAGTGCTTGACATCAGGACCCGAAGGACGAAGGTTTCATCGCGGCCGCAGTGGTCGCCTTTTTGATGAAGGCGAAAGTTCTAAGGGTCTGTGTACTAAGCGTTTGCAGTGCACGTTATTAAAAAAAACCCAGGTGGTCAAAATTTTCGGAGCCTTCCACTACGGCGTGCCTCATAATCATGTGACAGTTTGGGCACGTAAAACTCTCGAAATCAATATAGTCTGCAGGAAAAGTACTTCTGCATAACTACAGTCTTGTGATGATGACCGAAGCGCCAATTTGTATAACACTGACAACTATGCCACAGAGCCTTCCTTTCAGTACAGATACTTTGAAAGGAAACATTCTTTTCTTTATTACATGGGCAAAAGACTCTCTAGCAATAAACATTTAGAATATCTATATTTGCTTGCTATATCTGTACTATATCTTCTTGTTTAGAAAGGCCCTCTTCTTTATTTCGGATGGCTTCATGGGAGCACGTGAGTAGAGGTTGAAAATGATGTTCTGTGTCATTCAGTAATACTCACTGCCTCCACAACCAGCGATGCTACCAGATGTTTTGCATTATAGAAGGTGAGGAAGTCGTAAAGGATGACTATTGATTGTTGAGGTTCTCCGTACTCAAGCTACAGTATATCGAAAGAATCGTACTGCGCAAGTAGGAAAAAAAAAATGAAAACAACGACAGACAGGACAGAGCGCATAGTCTATCGTTGTTTTCCGGTGTTTTTTGTGCTTGAGTAGTACGATTCTTTCGATATGAACCAAGTACCCCGCAAAAAAGGCCTCATTGCCACAGCATAATATGAGGCACGCAGCAGTGCACAGGTCCGGAAATTGGGTCCTTTAAATTTCAAGATCACTGCACGGATTCATTGTGTTGTGAAGCGTGACACCTGTTTACATTTTACAACATAGGACACCCACTTAAAAAGCGGTGGTATTTTCATAGAAGAACTCTTACAGGCATAGGAATATTTGGGCGTGCCACGCAGATTATAGTCAAGCTGCTGCTTCTGGACAACTAGATTGAAAGAATAATGAATTCGCTGACCTTCTCTCAGTGGTTTCATTTTCATAGAAAGGCCTTCTCCTGCTCCCGTGTCAGTGAGAAAATCGACATCGTACTCCGCATCATGAGTAAAAAAAAACCACCTGCAAAAAGCAGAAATACAATTAAGCGTTAGGTAGGTTTCTGCATTGATTATTCACTCTAATTCCTTTACTTACAAATCGAGTGCGAAAGCTTTACCGCATGAGCATGATACAACACTCTGCTGCCATAAACTAACGAAAGACGTGCACTTAATGAAAAAGCAGTGCCTGATGAACCGCCACACTTAGGAAAGCAAAAGTGAACAAAGTTCTCCTCTATAGGCTATGCCACTGGAACGTGACCTAGACTAGTGGTGAAGCGTTGGTACTGCGTTCTGGAGTTTTTAAATTATTGTACGTCGCCTGCTGATGACCATAAGTCGGGCTTGAAATTGTAGTCGGCGCATGAAAATGCTTCAAAACTATCATTTGCTTCCTACGGAGTAGAAGGAGTCGAAGTTGAGAAGCGCCGTTGCATTCACGGAAACCGAAAATCTGCTTTTAACCGTGGAACATTGCCGCTGCGTCTCCCAGGCATTGCGCGCATGCGCTCTGTAACGGCAGAACCTGGCGTAAACCATACAGGAAAGAAAAGAAAGCTAGGATAGGTGGCACCTGACAATCTTGACGCCTAATCTTAGAAAATTTAAGGAAGAGAATCATGGCAAATGGGCCCTGGTCACGTGGTAGATAAGCTGTAGAATAATGCACGTTGAAACGCGTCTAAAGGTTACTGCTTTCAAACAACATCGAGCGGTACGGCAACTATGAAGGGCCTAATCTCACCCGACAGGCACGGCGCACAAGCGACAGAGGAGCTTGTTTTGCCGAGCCTAGTGGAATCACGTAACTCCCCATCATAGTTTTTTTCTTTCATGGCTCAAACACAGCCGACGGCTGTCGGCCACTGTTTGCAACATGTGTTGCGTACAAAACTCCATAGTAAAAAACTCTAATAAAGATGTTACAAATCGTATTCTCCGTTGCCATTGCATGATTGGACAACGTAACCGGGAAGCTTTCTGTTGAAATAAAGAAAATGGGCACCTTCCCTTACAAAAATATCATATATGGCGATATCAGGAGTTGGGAATATCTAGCTATATATGTCTTCTGTCCGTATGTGACCGTATTTGCCGAAATTGTGATAGAGGCATATGTGACAATAGAAGGCCCACACGAAGAATGCCATCTATGACTCTGACATATATAAGGCAAATACGGCCATACCTGGACACGTGCCATATATAGCCAAACATGTGTATATTGCCAGATATGCATAGCTGGATATATGTGGCATGTGTCCATATGTGGCCGTATTTGCCTGATACATATCACAATCATACTTGACATTCTTCGTGTAGGTTCTTTTATTGTTAAATCTGGCTATATCACGATTTTGGCTAATTAGGCCACATACGGACGCGAGTGACATATAGCCAGATATGCCGAATTCTTGATATCGCCATATATGGCATTTTTGTAAGGGTTAGGTACCTTAAAATTATTTGTCGGTCTCTTTAAGATTTGAAATAGTCTAGAAAGTTCACACTCACGCGCAGCCGCTCAACTTGTAGCTCTGAAGAAAAATGAATGCAGTGCTTCCTTCCTTGTCTGTTCCTTTCGTTTGAACGCACACCTTTTCCTTGTTGTCAATGGTGTCATTGTAACTGCGCTGAACAAGCCAGTATGACTGCTGTGAACTCATAAGCTGAAACATGTAATAGTATAAGCCAAGTAGTTAGTAAGACCAAATGTAAGTGCATTGTAAAAAGCCTAGCTTGTAAGGAAAGGGCAACAGGTTCTCATTCTGCGGAATATTTTTGTTCTCCCATTAATCGCGTTTATATGCTAGAAGCCCCCAGTTATGCGCAGTGCCTAGATCCTCACCTATGGGCAGCCCACAAAAGGTGAACTATAACTGAACCATTGCGCTACGCACCCGCGCACGCTGTTTGTGAGATCCTGTTTCCCTTCAAGGCACAGCTTTGTTGTGTAGCTTCTGGGATCGCGCTTCAGGTGGCGAGAGTTTAATGGGAATTGTGAATATAGCCAGCACTGCGGGTAGCAGCAGCTGGCAATGGCCATCCTTCGTCGAACACTAGCCGACCACAATTCTTCACTAGCCAACATCCATTATCACTGCCATGATTAAACCAGCGCTTAGCCGTCATAGCCAACATCCGTTCAGTCAATGACGATTTAGTTCTAGTGAAGAACAGAAACAATGGTGAACCGTGGTCAATGTGGTCTCAAGTGCTAGCTCAGTGACCACGCTATAGTGCTTCGAGACGGTGCCTTGTTCTGACGGCAAGACCTAGCGATTGCCGATGCTGAAGGGTTTTGCGCGTTAAGCACAGGCACAACTGAGCAAGAAGTGCACATTATGAAGCATGAGTTTGCGTACGCTCCCTCACATTAGCCACCATATTTTAAACGCGAGATATTAGCCACCGCTTGCCGCCATTAGCCATCATTTAGGGAACACCAGATCGCGCTGCGGGCAATTAAGCCGCCTTTAGCTAACAGTTGCTTGTATAGTGTGGCTACCTGGGGCGACTTTAGTGGCTTAGTTCTATTCAACGAAGAATGAATGATATGTTTCAATCCCACTGCAGCTGCTGTGTCTAGCCTCAATTATGTGATTACTGGATGCTAGGCTTTTTGTATTGCAAAAAGCGCCGCTCTGTACCTTTTTTTTTCCTGTCATGCAACAACAGCTTGCGAACTGCATGTACTGTCATGTACATGAAGTACTGTTTTTCATGCACTGCCGTGCAAAAACAGCTCGCGAACTATATAGCAACCGTATAGCGTCCTGATATTAAAAACAAAGGTAATATGAAGCAAGAAATCGACGCGAGACGTGTCTTGAGATCGTCGAACATGCTTAATGGCGTCATATATGTTTCGTGAATGACGATGGATGATTGTGCTGCTTCAAACAGGCTGTCTCAGTCAAAAAAAAAAAAAAAGAAATGAAGTTGATGTCTCCAGGACAACGTGAAGTGACAAAAAGGAACTCTAAGGATGTCAAAGTTTATCGCTACCCCCTGAACGCCAACGAGCCTTCGAATTGAGAAAAATGGGAGCGAAAGAGCCTTGCATTAACGAGAACAAAATGGCGTGCTGTTCATACCCACATTAGATATACAGGCATGAACGTCACGTGGTTCAATTTTAACCCCTTCAGCTTATGTCTAATTATGTTCTCGCAATCTTCAATTCCCAAATACTCCGCGTTCGAGCACCACAGCCATGGGCTCCACTACCAAAGGCCTCGCCTTTCGCGTTCACGCCATTTAAGGCATAGCCGTGGGCTCCTAAGATTATCTTTGTCGACGCAGCTGAGGACTCCGACAATTTGTTTTGTCAGTTGTCGCACGGGATAGGCGCTGTTCAACTAAGATATGTCATGATCTGTCATTGATGGGAATCGTGCACACGTGTCATTCAGCGTGAATGCATCTAATTTCATCATCATCATCTTATTCGTCATCATGATCAGCCTATACTACAGGCAGGGCATAGGTTCCTGCCATATTTCTCTAATAATCCCGATGCGTCGATAACTGCGGTCCTTTCCCTGCAAACTTCTTGATCTCCATTACTGGGGAACTTGAGCTTTTTGGTACCTAGGTAACGAATAAACGGCGAAGGCACACATAGGGACGAAGCATCGTAGTCCCTTCGCTTCATATCTGTGCGTGTCTTCGCGCTGCATTCCCTTTCTTGCTCTCATCTGCCCAGATAAGTTTCGGCCACCCACGGACATATTTGCTCTCTCTTGGAATCCCTTAAGTTCATTGATTGTCTTGCCTTCTTTTTACATGCCCTAGCCACGCCTACTTCTTCGTAATTTCTACGAGGATGTGATTACCACGCCTTTGTTTCACGACTCACTCCACTCTCTTCGTTTCCCTTAACATAGAACTTGTCATGTTCCCTTCCATTAATCGCTGCATCACCTTCAGTTTAATGGTGAACGCCATTAGTTAGCCTGCGCAAGTTTCTTCTCCTTAGGTAAGTAACGCTAACGTGCAGATGTTAGGGGCTTTCTTCTTGAGGGACGGTGGCATGCTGTCATTTAATACGTAAGCACGGCTGCCGGATGTACTGCGCCCCATTCTTATTATTTAATTACGTTGCTTGTAGGGTTCGGATAAGGGGTGACTATCCTCTCAAGTAAATATATTCTCTTACCCCATCCAGTACCTCACCACATATGGCAAACTGATGTGCTCTTCCAAGACTGTTGATCAGTACATTACTTTTCTGCACGCTTGTCTTCAGACCGAACATTCTACTTTGTCTGTCGAATTCAGTAATCACGCTTTGCCACTTCGCGTTCAAGAGGACTGCGAGATTCTCCACAAGAACTATTCAAATTGATGTTTAAGGTGAATGTGTATTCCTTTTGGTTCATGAAATTTTAAAGGTTTGAAGGAAGTAAAAATGAATATTCCGAGCAGGTTATAAACTTTGAATTCAACCATTTCAAATCAACACACCAAAGAGGCACACGCCTAAGTATTCCCCCAGTGCAATTATTTTTGCGTCGGGCACTTCAGCTTAATATCAGTAGAACTTAATTGTCTTGCGTCCGAAAACTCTGTAATGGAATGTTACATTGCAATCGATCACGGAAGAGGTATACAAAGAAATCCTTGCATTCTTGCAAAGATTTCTGTATATATATATATATATATATATATATCGATATCAAAAATAAAAAATAAGTTAGATTCGTGGATGAAATCCAGAAGAGACCGGTGGTACTGTGCATGGATTCAGCGATCTACGTCGGGCGGTCGACCAGGCCTGACGCCTGTTGCACGGAGGTGGCGAAGACGGCGTAAATGTAGGCCTGGGCAGGTCTACAGCAGGTCGCTCATTGTTACATTGTGCATTGCGGCATCACAAAACCGGCAAGACGCACCATAGCGACCGCGGTACTGTTGCGACGAGGAAGTGGTCACGGACGGGGTAAGCGTAGCTCCGACCCGAATCCTCTTTAATGTAACCTCATCTCGGTGGGATAAACCACCAGGGAAGTTTGACCCACGCGGTGGTATAAGGGCTCGTGTGGTCATCATCATCATCAGCCTGTCTACGCCCACTGCACGGCAAAGGCCTTTCCCATAGATCTCCAATTTTCCCTGTCCTGTGCTAACTGGGCCCAGTTTATCCCCGCAAACTTCCTGATCTCATCTGAACACCTAACTTTCTGCCGCTCCCTGCCACGCTTGCCTTCTCTACGCCGGAGGTTTTCTTTTTGCCGTAGTAGTTCTCCTTGGGCATCTTCAGCAAAATGCGGAAGGGGTTGAGGAGGAGGAGGAGGACAAAGGAAGAAGAAAGGCCGGGAGGTTAACCTGGGCTAAGCCCGGTAGGCTACCCAGCACTGGGGAAGGAGGGAAGGGGAGGGAAAGTTCTGGAAGATAGAGAAAGAGAGCAAAAAAAACGAATAAAAATGTGGCAGTGATGCTGACGTTATGGAAGGGGTTGAGGTACTACTTGGGAGTAGGTTGCCAAATCAGCTTTGAGAAGATCGCGCAAGACCGCTCGAGGCACCCACGGAACGCGTATCTGAACGTTTGTAGAGGCGGCCAGGCGGTGAATGATATCGGAGAGCATTGTAGACCGATATGCTCTACGTATATCGTGAACAGCTTCCGTCGAGGAAATATATATTGCTTCAGTGAAATATAACTCTTGGTATTCTTCATTAACAAGGCCTTTCTTTTCTTAATGACGTTTGTAAACACCACGCGTCGCCGCGCTTCAATCGCACCTGCCACAACTCCCCCGAACACCCTACCCCTCCCGCGCGCCTGTTGCTGTCGCTCGCAATTTGTCATCAACCTACCCCCACGGGCGCTTAGCCGTGCTCCCGACATTGGCTGCAGAAATTAGCGTCCTTTTGCTTAACTGAACCACACAATCAATCGTCAAACGCTTCTCGACCATGTTTGTTGACGTGCCATCAGAGGATATGGCTCTATCGTCAGCGTAAGAACAATTGATGACATTCTTTCTGAGCGGTAAAAGCGATACATACCGCCATAAACTTTTCTTGCGTCAGCTTCTTAGAGCTACGTGAACCGTCACTCCGCGTGAGAAGGGCCAGAAGTAAAGCCAAAAACAACCGCATGTTGTCAGAGTCAAGCAAGAAACAGTGCTTGAAGACAGCCTGCTGCTCTCTCATTTATACCCAGATGGAGCCTACACGAGCTCACGATTTTTTCTGATGCCTTTTAAGCAGCAGAAAACGCGTTGATTTGCTCTCGAGCAATGATCCCGTACATCGATTTTCCCCATTAATTTTAAAATTAA
Source organism: Hyalomma asiaticum (assembly GCA_013339685.2). Classification (NCBI taxonomy): domain Eukaryota; kingdom Metazoa; phylum Arthropoda; class Arachnida; order Ixodida; family Ixodidae; genus Hyalomma; species Hyalomma asiaticum. The sequence goes on from CM023487.1 coordinate 28,564,706, forward strand.
AAAAAATGAAAAGCTTCAGTGTGTGCATTCGCAGATATCTTGACTGCTGGGAAAGTATTCTTTCAGCTGCTTTCGGCAGAAAAACAGTATATTCGTGTCACTTCAAGTTCAAGGGTACCATTGTCAGTGCCATTGTTCTTGGAACCATCAATTTCATGCTTTGATTATGTCGTTCTTGTACTCGGAATTCTGACGCAGTGAGCACCGCCGTTAAATGTAGGATATCACCGCCCCTCTTTTCGCGTCATCTCAAGAGACTCGCCTGACGAATAATCATCCGCACTTTCGAGAGACCATGTTCGGAAACGCATGCCTCCGGTGATGCCCGGAAGAGCCTAATAATGCCTCGAGTTATAGTGCTTCTGTCAGAAGTGAGAACGCCGCTCCAGATCGGCCAAATATACGTATGTACTACGCAGTACAATGCAGTACAATGCGCAGACCAATGACCGTAATTCTTCTCCTTGTTTACTGTTTGGAGTGCGGTTGCGCACCAATATATGATTCATGCAAGGTTCTGGCAAAGCACAAGGATAAAGACGTGCGAGAGATTAAGCCGAAGCTATCTCTCGAAATTGTGACACGTGTGTGAGTGCACCGTCCACTGACCTCTTAGATAAGGAGACGGCATCTCTGTTTGGCTAAGGCGGGGACTGATGTGGCGCCACTGTGCATGGATAAATAGATGGTTGCTTCCTGGAAATACAGTTGTTGAAGTTAGCGCATTGTAGTGTCGTCCTTCTCATTTTCTTGTCTCCTAGCGTTCAACATGTTCTCGGATTCCGTTTCCAAGCCCAAAGAATGGCAATACCACAATCATCAGTTGCCAGAGCAGAGAGCGGTCTAGCAACTCATTCAGTTCATGTCAGGCTGTCATGGGTAGACCACGGAACGTAAAGATGCCAAAAGAACAGCGTGAATATAATACTGGACGAAAAGAAAAAAAAAACGACTTGCACAGCAGCGTCGTAAAACACAGCAGCTCCAGAAAAAGACACCGAGTGTATGCGTGCCGTTAAAATTCATGTAAAATTTAAGGGAGACCGCAGTCAGTAATTGTTCTGGGTGTAGTCTACTGCTTCGCTTTCCAACCACATTACAGCGTGGATTGCAGCTACCCTTTCTTTTAGATGCGAAGCAGCTTATGGCGGAGTTCATTCCGGTGGTGGTGGTGGTGGTGGTGCGGCGTGACCACCCTTACTGCGCATGCGCAAACCCTCTCCACACACCTCCTCTGCACGTGACTTCGGCGTTGTGTACGGCGGGGTTTGCTTGCCGACGCTGCCGTTGCGTTTCGACATGTCGAGCCCGCCTTTCATCCGTAGCAGTTTCCCGCCGACGTTGCCGTTTTGCGATGGGCTTCCCTAGCCCGGGGCTCCGTGATCATGACAGTGTACTTGGAACTCAACCTCTGCAAAGGGAACGTAGAATTGTACCTGCAAAGAGCAATGGTGGAATACGACAGCGTGCACAAGAACGACCCATTCATCATGGTGGGAGAGTTCGACGTGGGCATCTACAAGAACTATTGGATAGTGCAACCCATGATAAGCAGGTACTTCATTAACGGAAACACCTAGTCAAACCGATGCAAAGGCGGTGTGCACCCCCCGTGCTGCTTCGCATCGCCTCATGGTCCCCTTTAGCGGGAGACTGTGTATTTTTTCTGTGGAGGTGGAAATGCTAGGGGGCCGCGTACTCTACGTAACCGGAGCAGGTTAAACACCCGCGGGTGGGCTAAATTTCTAGTGCTCTTCACACCGGCGTGCCTCGTCACGCACATTACTGTTTTGCAGCACCTCCACCACTTGAAATACCTCGGTTCCAACAGCGCTTTATTTGGCCAAGCCAAGATGGCACCGACGAAGAAGGAACACGAGCCAATGACTGATGATGGTTTTTGTACAGGTGATGAAGATGAAGTCCGAATCAATGCCTACACTACTTAGACCCCCACCAGGTGTTACAGAAGCGATTCGGTCTGCTTTAATAACTCAGACGCATTCCTCTTAATCGTAGCACTTTATGCAGCCAAAGGTCAGCCATATTTTTTTCCATAAGAGGTTTTACTAGCACTCTGTCATTTTATAGGAGTTGTTGGTTTTGATGTGAATATTAGTTCACATCACTTGCAGCTTGGAGCCTGTGCCTGTTACGCAGTCCCTATCATAGTGGCCTGTCTGTAGCATATCCGGATAGAAGACTTCAAAGGAACATTAGTGACCTAGGCGCACAGGATGCCAGATGCGTCGGTGTCGAAACAAGAAAGCAGTTGAGGCATGCTTAGCAGCTTTAAGTGACAAGACATCGACGAAAGAAAAATGTTACTGGAGCCAAGGTCTCGACGACGGGACTTGTTTATGCCAGGACAGTAAGTTGTGGATGATATATTGTCAACATTTTTTTTTGTATTGTGAAAGTATTCAGTTTGAAGAAAGAGTCACTGACATAGCAAAGCTGTTTTCGGAATGCAGCAGGAATTAGAGCAGCACGTGCGTCAGCTGCTTGTTGAAAGAGATGTTCCAGAACTCTTTATTGCGAAAGTCTTTATGGTGAAAAAAGGATCAACGACTTTCACTATTTTTGTGAAATGCGGCAAGAATTTCAGTATCGCCTGTTTCAACTGCTTGTTCGAAAAGAAATGCTAGTTGCAGAACTTGGATTTCTTTTTTACTCTAGGGGGATACGACTGTCGATGAGTTGCAAAGGATGGCGGGACGTTGTTCATTTTCTCATTTTGTCAGCATTGTTATGTTTGGCCATGATGGGTTCCGAGCCGCATCAAGAAAACGCCGCCGCGTTTCCCTTGCTTCATTTCACTTTTCCTCCGACCCTCCGGAAATCATTTACCGGACTTTACCAGAGATTGGAGCTTAGTCACAAGAAGGGGAGTATCCGGCAGAAGCAATAGGTAAACCGAGTGTCGCCGCGCAACCAATAAAGACACCTTTCACGCCATTGCTGTCTACAGCAGCGCGAAGTTCGTTGCCCTGTTTCTGCTTCTTGTGCTACGAATATAGGTCGAAAACATTTGTAACGCCACAACTGTCGTCTCTAGATCTGGAGAAGAAGGCCGGCAACACACATGGGAAGTTATATGGATAAGACCTGGTAGGATATTTCTACCGTATTTCCATTGCCATACTTTTAAGCCACCATGATTTCAAAGTCACCCTCCAATGAGACATAGACTTTCGCCTTAGCAACAGAGATACTGTGTTTCATCTGTGACGCTGGGATAGTGGACACACGTTTCATGTATTCAATTTCGCACTGGATTCTCCCTATATTTTAGTGCTGGAGTACATGCCTGCGAAGAAGCGTATGCTCATGGGTGGTGTCTTTGGGTTCGTGTACCCTCTCCTGGGTACAACTTTAGCATGGGTGGCCTATGCGATTGGCCACTGGCGCCTTCTGAACGCCGTCATCCTGGTGGCTGCTCTGCTGGGTACTCTTGTTTCCATGTAAGTTTGGACGTCTCGTTCTTGGAATTAAGAGATGTTGTAGCATTAAGAATACACTGTTAGGGGCAATGCAACAGCGATACGATATGGGCCACGACACTTGTAAATTGTGAACGTATCAGTGCGTAGAGTAGTGTTCCGAGTGCAGACACGTAGCTCAAGTCGGGTATGTTCTGGCGGAGCACGTAAGCCCCACACAGTTAAGGACAGCCCACGTGTTCAGTTCAATATTACACCAGTAAACCATCAGGTTTTCTATGCACCATGCTTCGCAAATGGATAATGCAAGCTTGTAAGTAGATAAACCAGATAAACCTTTGCTGCTTAAAACCTTGCTGATAGCATCGCTGTTCAATTATTCAGACGAAAACGCAACTCATACATCAAGACTCTCGTGCTGCTTTTGAATATAATCTCGGCAAAATTAACAGTGTTGTATATATGATATCACATATATTTGAAAAATACAGTGTAGTGTAACGTGATATGCATCATTACGCAATTTTCCTTTTAATGAGCGCCTTCGGCATGAAGGTACTTTTCATTCCCATGACTTCTGCACTACCATTAGGAAAAGTAAAACACGAGGTTCATGTTCTGCACAGAGAAACATTCCTCACCACTTGGTAGTTCCCCATTTACGTATGCAGCGGCTTGAAGCATACTATTTGAAGCGGCTTGAAGCATACTATACTTGAAGCAACAAGTCACTATTCGTTGGCCATGAATTATTGCGGAGCTACGCCGTGCATGAACAGACTCATTAGAAATTGGCAGAATAAGAAATAATGTGAAATATAAGAACTGAAATGCGCGCCTTAGCAACCAAAAGGGCAGCTGTGCCGTGCATCACCTGCGGGCCATGCTTGCAGCCATTTGGATGCACACAAAGGAATCTGAATAGGCGGCCTTGTTGTCGCAAAGATCGCCGACGGCAGCTAGGATGAGATTGTGAAAAGCTGAGACAATACCTTGCCCTTCCTGGGAACGTTTCTGGTTTTGTGCCTTTCTCATCAGAGAACCTGGACCGTTATTTGGGAACTCGCGCCACGGCATACACGCATGGTCTGCGCTCTGCAGCGGATCGCTTTGGGTGCGGTCGCCGCCGCAAAGATCATAAAACGCGGCTGGAATCCTACCTTACCATCCCGGAGGAAGAAGTCAGACTGGCTGCGAAACGTTTCCCCTCCGCAATCTCAAAATTTGTTTGGTGTTTCCCGTCTTATTGATCAGTTCCTTCCCAGCTAGATAGAAATTTGTCAAACGCTGACTTTCGAGTCCACACATCAAGATGTTAGTAAATAAGTTACTTTATTTTGTTTTCCTTCGAAGAAGAGCACTGTTTCGCCTTCATTAGATCCATGGCTGGCAACACTTAAGAGCAACCGCTAATATCTTGCTTTGAATCTGGCTGCCAATTTGCTGCGGTCACACGGCAATTAGCATTGAATACTGCCACGGATGTGCTGCGTTCTCCGCAATGATCTTTATAGGCTTGTTCACAACTTGGGAATGTTCCATCTTCCTGAGCTGCGCTGTTCCACACCTGCAGTTCACACTCTTTGCCATCTTTTGAAAGACAAAGCAGAAAATTTTAATAATTTCTGTTCTTGTTGAAAACATTAACGATCAAAGAATAAAGTCTTATGTTATATAAAACAGTAGGCTACGAAGATTGTTTTTTTTAATACGGTGCGCTACAAAACCATTTTGCACGGACAACCAATTTTCCTAAACTAAACACTGGCTTCAGCCGTTCTGTTCGAACTTAATTTGCACAGTATTAGCAAGGCAAAGAAAAGTAATATATGCTTCATTTTTGCATGGTAGTACTGCGCGGGACAATTCAGACATATTTTTCTAGGGAGAGACTGAAAAACAAGGCTCAAATATTTTCTAGGAATCGCTTTTCCCTGGTCTAGCTATGGTAAAAATTATCGCTCTGTGTAATACCACCTCACATGTGCTCAATATTGCTTCAGTATTGCCACAATGGATGCCTACCAGAGCATCTCTTGAACGCTTTGTCAGAGCACGTGCTCTGTCGCGTAGTCAGGGCTACGGAGAACCCTAGCCTCACTGGGCAGAATGGATCGAGCGGCTTTTGGGTTGAAGACTGAAGTTCAGAGGTTGGGAAAATGATAACAAAGGGATATAATGGTAGATGTAAAAATTGTATTTACGTCACAAAATGCGCGCACCCCACGAGACCGCGCTCCTGCGTCCGCGCCCCCCCCCCCCCAGGGAGGGGGGTGGGAGGGAGAACTCCGAGGGAGGCCGCAGGGAAACGCCATCCATGTGTCGCACGTGCTTCCATTTATTCAATTATTGTTAATTGTCATTATGGCTCCATCCTTCTTTTGTGTGCTGTAGTCACTCTCTCTACCGCATATACCTCATACTGCACTAAAAGGGATGTTCACTGTGTGTCTCTTTACATTCTTTTTCAGATATTTCTTTTTATTTTTTGACAACTCCTATCCAGGGGTGAATAAGCGCTGCTTTAAGAACCATAATGTGGTTAGGCGATAGAATCATGAAACATTTCGCGGAAAGACAGCGCTTGTGTCGTCTGTTACCCTCTCTCTTTGTGCTCTTTGCAGCATATAACCACAATGCTACTCTTAAATTCTGCTCACGAATCGCTATTCTCTAATCGACGAAAAGCACGGTGCGATCCAGCCACTCGAGACGGCTTGGGCGCAGGGTTGGTACGACATCCGTGGTAATTACTTCGTGGTGCGAAAGCGCAACGTAAATGCCCACGGGCTCTCAAGACGTCGTGCCTATTGCTTAGCACTTTAATCGAAAGCCTTCCTTGTGCTTCTCTCTGAGGAAAGACGAACCCACTTATTTTTCATCCACATCGACTGCCATATAGCCCGTCATTATTACAATTCGATTAAAGAGATCACCGCCAAAGCACTCCGCACGGATGGTTAACCAGAGGAGCTGAAACGCCCAGCCTCCCTGTTTGCGGAGTGGGCCAGTCTCGTCGCGTGCATTCCACGTCACGACTGCGAGTGTCATGAGATTCGTCACGACTGCGAATTGGGCTCGCCGCGCATACATTACGCGCGGGGAGCCCAATTCACTTGCGTTCAATCTTCAGTGGCGTTGGCCTAGCGTAAACGAGCACGTTCCCGAGACCGGTCGCGGCGGTGCTTGTGGTGGGCTGCCTGCTCCTCCAGAGTAAGGATGACGAATGTCCTACTGCTGGTACGGTTAAGGAAGTGACATTATTTTTGTAGCCGTTGTGGAGAGCACGACTCAGCATCCGTGCGTGTAGGTGAATGGGATTGAAAAAGTGTAAATGACTGGAGCACAATAGTGGAGGCCTCCAGAAATTTTGACAAAACGGGGTTCTTTAACGTGACCTAAATATAACTAAGCGGGTTAATAGCACTTCACCTCTATCGAAATGCAAGCCTCTACGGCTGTGTTTGAATCCCCGTTCTTGGGGTACACTGTCAAGCTCCGTAATCACTGGAACACCCCGGCGGACTCCCGTTGCTTAGCCATTTAAACTGATGGGCTCTCAGTTTGCCGCGACGGAGAGCAACGGCGTCAATACTGGTACATCAAATTGCGCGCCCCTCTTCGCACGCCTTCTTTCACGCTCCAGGGTTTGTGCGCACTCACAGACAGCCATATTTTTTTGACCTCCTAAACGTGCGTAGCTTCCCTGCAAAACTACAGATATTGGCACCTATACTTAATCTTTGGCTTCAGACAGCGGTTCCCGACAAAGGCGGTAACCTCGACCCCTTCCACTTTTGTTCCTGAAGTTTTTGAAGAACGAACAATCTAAGTCACTCTTAGGGGTTCAGCTACAACAAAGGCGCGCCTGACAGCACGTTTCATGAAGTTGATTTGATTACATAATGGCTTAACGGCATCCTAGGCGAGTGAAAGTAACCAACCGTCGCATACGGTGCGGCAACACAACGTTAAAAGCACGAATGAAAATGCATACATTTTGTATTTTCTAAATTCTTGGATAAACAAGAGAACAACTTATGTTTACGTACCGCTTACTGTCTTCGTAAGAAGAAAACATTTCTCCGTTTGGTTCCAAAACTCGAATTGGTAATTCGCAGCGGTTCCATGGCCTAGGTGCCAAATAAATAGAAATGAAAACACGATACGACACCTGTGTACACTATTCATAAGCAGTCAGTATTTTGGGGTAACGTTTGCCAAACAAAAATACACTCATAAAGCACTGTTTTTGGAGAATTTAATTCAAATATAAGTAGACGTGCGTGCGCTAATGCGCTCGGAAACATTGCCGTTGAAAACAGAGAAACATTTCTCCAATGAATGAAGTCGGTAGAAACACTGGTTGCTTATAAATTTGTTGTATTGCATACCAAATATTCGAACGTGGAAGATATGCGATATACTACACAGTTCGGTATGGTTTTTACGAAAGAGCTCGAGGGGCACGTCTGCTCACGTGCAAAACAAAAGCGCTGACATTTTTTATCTTTAATTGTGTAAACACACACCTTAACAAGAGAAAATTTTGTAAGTTGATAAATAAAGGTTGTTGCTTTTGATCTACAACATCACATGAGAAAGAAAAAATAAAACGTCAGGATAAGATATTTTTGAACTTTCCTGCCTACAATTCTGTTAGCACTATGTGTGTGCTTATCGGAAATCTTAGAACCGAAACGAATACGAATCGAGTGCAAATCGAAATGTGGTGAGACCAATGCCGAATAATTTAGTTCTACTTCAATAGTTTACGAATAATAAGTGAGGGGGGAGGCATTGTTCGAACACCCAAACCGGGGCCTAATTTTATTTCCTACTTTTTTTCTTTGTTTGCTGAAAAAAATCTAAGATATTCATATGGTCGGCGAGGGAAATATGCCGCTAGGTTTGAAAGACGTGCGCCTACAGCTGATTCGTCAAATCGAAGTCACGTTAACTGCCGGATAAGCCAATGATTGTCTTGCGTACTACTGCTACTACTACGACTACTACTGTGATGCCGACAATAACAGACTTTGCTGTGATACCGTCAAGCAGTCTCTAGTCATATACAGAATCACTCCACAATGCCTTAGTTATTTATGAGACACATTTTGATGTGTTCCTGTAAGTTTCCGCGAACTCTGCAAGCAACCGAATGATACACAGTGAGAAGTGAACCTATCGAATACGTAGGTGGAATCCTCTTCCATTGTTCAGTTGAGCGAACTCATGCTTGATGAACCCTCTACACTTCTGCCTCGTTATCAACTCATCTCGGCGCGTTAGATAGAAAATCGTCCAGAGCAGGCAATGGTGCTCCTTCTTTTTCAAACAAAGAAAAGGTGATTTCTCGTAAACATGAAAATGCATCTGACTGCGCTCTTTGGCACACAATAGTGGTCCGTCCCCGGGAATCACCCCCGTTCTTGCATGCCCGGTACTCTGGTGCTTTCACGGTTGGCAACACGCAAGCATAGGAGCTCGCATTGGAAAACTTGAGTTCAGGCAAAGCGGGACAGAAGAATAACGAAATAATTGTACGATTTTTTGCCTGTGTTGATTTACAGGATGCGAAACTTAATTTTAGCTCCAATTTTCAAGAATAAAAGGAGCGCCGAAATGAAGTGAATAGAGCACGTGGTATTTGCATAAGCCTCTAGCAACTCAGGATATCTTGTGCAACCCTTTGTTAATTGATTGGTAAGAAATAACTACCTGAAACCAGTTCATTATTGGCTGTAGACCCAAAGTACGATGCGCACAGTTCCACAGCACCGCCAGGAAGCACGGTCTGAATTGTTTCCTGTATGATACGCCTCATGTGGTCCTTTCTCCCGGGAGCTCCGTAAACAAAGCCCGCAAAATATAACACAATGCAAGAGGCCGAGCATTTGCGCACTGCCATCGCGCCGCCTTCTAGCTTTCGTTCGCCTGAGGTCTGGGGCCAAAGTGTCGCCTTTGGTGCGCGCTGATTGGCTGGTTGAAGCACGGCCTCCATGAAGATGCTCTGGCATTGGACTCGCAAAAACCTACGTCAAGTGAGTCGACATTTGACGCCTGTGGCGACCATCTGAGAATGCTGCCCCCACACTGAGAGCCAATTTGCCTTCCTATAGCAAGCTGGCGAGCCGCAAGAGACAGTGGAGTCCTGGACTGAGCGCCCCAACCAGAACTGCCGTTAACATACCTGTATAATAATGTTTCTCTTCATCCTCATACAAATCAAGCATTTATTTCGTCTAAACCACACCGTTCTTCACTCATACCGCTTTCCTCTCTCTTTCTATAACGTAGGTCCTCTGACTCTTTCTTTTTTGCTTCTCTCTCTCTCTCTGTATGTGTGTGTTTGTCTTGCACTCGCACATAGCACGTTGTGTTACAATCTTCGGTGCAACGCAATCATATAGTTCCCATTGACGCATGTTCCGTTGGCGTGGATGTTTACCCTTATGTTTATGATGCTTCTCACTGAATCGTAGGTACCCTGGTCCGAATCCCACCTCACCAAGAAATCTTATTTTGTTCTATTTATTTCTTCATTTTTCTCGATTTCCGTCTGCCTCTCTTTTCTGTATCTGCACCTTCTCTTTTCATTTCACACTCTCGCTACTTCGCTCGATGTTGCGGACGTCAAGACCAAACTAACGATGCTCTAACAGCATCGCTGTAAAGATTTTTTAAGCACCGAAACTACGTTCACACGGTCCCTACGAAGTCCACGGTGAGGCAGTTTCGTTCTTGTTGCTCGAATGGCGAACTTTCAAAGAGCAAGGGATTGTTGCTTTGTGGAAGAGAAGCACACTGCTGACAATTTGTGTAATCACGTGACTACGGGCGTTTGCAGGTCTAATGGCCGTCTCACTTAGATGGCAGCCGATGTGTGTTGCATAATTCCTTGCTATGTATTTCAACAACGAAGACAACAACGATTAGTTGGGCTTGTTGGTAGCCCACTTATTCTTCTACCACACAAAACACACAAAGATAGGTTGGAAACACGAAGTCAGGACGGTGTGAAATAGAGTATGGGGTGAAAACACGTGGTAATATTCCTTAGAAGTAAGCGCGTGTCTATGTTTTCGCCCTGTCGTTGAGTGTTTTGTGCCCTAGGAGAAGAAGAATATATAAGGGATTGTGCTCCGGGAGATGAAGAAGAAGGGCGCGTCTGCGTGGCAAGCTTCGAACGCCTCTCCCGGCCTTCTTGCTTTGGTGAAGTCTCTCTCGGGGCTTTTGCTTTGTTGCCAGCGGTTACTTTTTATTTTGTCTTATTTATTTAACGTGTTAGGTTATCTGCGCATTCAAGTGTAACTTTTACCTTCTTTAGATGTCTGTCTCATCTCCAGGCCAGAGGGCTGCCCTCTGGTCTGCTTCTATTCCCTCTCAGGATGTACCCTTGGAGCTATTTCTGCGCAGTGGAATCAGCAGCGTTCCTGTTGCTTTGGTGCCGACGGATGGTGGGACCGTTCGTATGAAGAACCCTAAGGCCATTCAGTCAGAGCTTCGCACGGTTACCCCACACTTTCTTCAGATAACCGAAGTTCGTCAGTTTGGACGCGGCGGGATTCTCTGCTGCTCACCAGACCAGGCCTGTATCCGAGATCTTCTAAATTGCACTTCCTTTGCCACTCATCCGGTGAGCTGCTTCATCCCTCCCCACCTTGCTTGTTGTAAAGGCCTAGTTCGAGGTGTAGATGTCAGCCTAAGTCCGGCGGAAGTCTTGGAGATTTTCGCTGAAGCAGGAGTTGTGTCTGTGTACCGCTGTAACAGGCAAGTTAATAATGTCAAAATCCCAACCGAGACAATTATTGCCACATTTGCAGGCACATCTCGTCCCTCGGAGATTAAAGCATGGCCGCTAATCTACAAGGTAGAACCCCTTGCCCCACGCCCTCTACAGTGTGGCAAATGCTGGCGGTATGGACATAGCGCAAACGGTTGTCGATCTAATGTTCGGTGCCGTGTCTGTGGAGCTGATCATAGTGCTGAGGTTTGTAAGTCTGATAATCAGTCCTGTTGCCTATGCCAAGCCAGTTGCTCAGCTGATCACACCGATTGTCCTGCTCGGTCTAAAGAACTGCAGGTTATTGAAATCATTGAGAGAAGGCGATGTTCGCGCCGAGACGCCCTAACTGAAGTTCAGAGCAGGATGCATGGATATGCCGGAATTACAGCCCGTTCGCCTCTCGCTATGGATGCATCAGTTGCTCAGTCCATTTCGACCATCGTCGAAAAAGCAGTGGAAAAATCTCTAGAAAAACTTCTTCTGACTGTCTCGGAGACATTGGCCCAAGTCATATCCTCGCAGTTGGCTGGCATTTCGGAGCAGTTCGCTAAGAGCTTTCAGAATCCTTTTAGCTTATATAATTCTTCATCTGGGTCCCAATCAGACGCTCCTAGCAATAATGAGTTACGGCCTTCTAATTCTCAAAACACTGGTCAAGATTGCTTGTCTGATTCAGGTTTACAAGATATTCAGGATGTAGACATGGACGCTCGAATTCTTAAACGCACCAGATCACCTACTAACAAACATCTGAATTCTTCTAATGCTAAAACCAAAAAATGTGTAAAAGAGCCCTTGACCAGAACTGATTTTTTAAAAGATAGTATTTTGGATCAAGCAGTTGCGGCTGCTCGCTTGTCAGCAAAATAGGGCTCCTTAGGGTTCTTCAGTGGAACTGCCGATCTATACTTTCTGCAACCACCGATTTACTTTACCTTATATCTCAACAGTCTCCCGACATCGTTTTATTGCAAGAGACTTGGTTAGCATCGGGTCAAAATTTTCAATTACCAAACTATAAATGTTTTCGTTTGGACAGGAATACACGAGGTGGAGGATTGGCATCTTTTATATCAACAAAATTTTGTCATAGAGCGAAACTGGTTTATCAGGCAATATCAAGTGATCACGAAATTTCAGTACTTGAACTAGCTCTCCCAGGTTGTGCTCCTCTCAGCATTGTCAACAGCTACTTTCCACCTGGCGTACAAGAGCAAGGTACTCTGGACATCGTTCAGAGCTTCTGTAGAGCAAACTCTCTCTTTGCAGGTGACTTTAATTCGCATCATGTTTGTTGGGGTTACCGCACTGATTCGCCGGTAAATTGTTGTGGAATTGGATGTGTACGAACAATTATATATGTCTTAACTCTAAAGTAGCCACTTTTGTACGATGCAACACAAGATCAGTTTTGGATTTAACATTCGCCAGCTCAAGCTTGCGCATCTCTTCTTGGGCTGTTGTTGATACTGCAACGAATAGTGATCACCGCCCAATATTGATGGAAGTTAATAATCCAGTGATTTCTTTAGATACTCAGACAGTGACTTTTGTTGACTACTCAAAATTTAAAAAAAGTCTACATTCAAGCTTATCTTCACTGACCAGTTCTGGAAATGACATTAAAGCGATGAGTCTTTGTGGTGTTCTAAAATGCTCTATGAGAAAAGCACAGTTCACTGTATCCTCGGCGAAAAGTAAGCCTATAAGTGCCTGGTGGGACTCTGATTGCGAACGAGAATACAGGCGCAGAAAAGCTGCATGGAAAAAACTCCTTGTTAACCAGTGCCCTACTAATTGGAGTAACTACAAGTATGCCTCAGCTATGTTTAAAAGAACTGTTTCCATAGCGAAAGCTACTCATGACGAAAACCGATATAGCTTTCTCTCACAAAGTGGAAACAAGAAAGCTCTTTTCAGATTTCTTCGATTTCGTAAGGCTATTTCTGCACCCGTAACCATAGAATCAGTCGTTTTAGCTCCAAAAGAACTGTCTGCTGTATTAGATGAGATTGCATTGGGATTAGGAAGGCGCTTTACCACTCAAATACAAACAGTATTCCGCAAACCTGTATGTGTAGACGATTTTGTGAAGGTGTCTATAGAAGAACTTGCGCGCGCAGTTCAGTCGCTCCCCAATTCGGCTCCAGGTCCAGACGGCATTACGACAGGCATGCTAAAAATTTTGTTTGATGTGTCTCCTCAGGACCTCCTAAATCTCGTCAACTACTCACTCGAAAAAGGTTGGATTCCTCCAGATTGGAGACTTGCGAAAATTATCCCGCTGCTTAAAAAACGAGGAGTAGATATGCATATTGATAATGTTAGACCTATCGCACTAACTTCGCATGTTATAAAATTAATTGAAAGAGTGCTCTACATTAGAATCATGAAATTTTTGGCAGACCACTCAATATTGAGCCCATGTCAAATTGGCTTTAGACCTGGGTATTCTATATGGTATGCACATGTAGACTTAGAGGGACGAATTAAGCTTGCTCGTCACAGGCGACAATATGCAGCACTAGTAACTCTAGATTTAGCTAAGGCATACGACAGTGTAGAGCATGTCATCCTTCTCAATTCATTAAAAAGCTTGAATTTCCCGCGCTATATTATTAACTGGTTGTATGAGTTTTTTAAGGATAGAAAGTTTTATTGTTCCCAGCGTGGATTAGCCTCACCGAAATATAATCAGTCCAGAGGAGTCCCTCAAGGTTCTGTTTTATCTCCTGTATTATTTAACGTTCTGTTAAGCTCAGTACCGTTGCACAATAACATTCAAGTGTATGTTTATGCAGACGACATTGCGTTCTTTGCTTCTGCTGGTGATATTCACTCACTGCATACAATCTTACAAGCTTATTTAGGAAGACTAGAGTTATGGTTTAATGAAATTAGCATGACTTTAAATGTTAGTAAAAGTTCTGTTATTGTTTTTCCTTTGAATGATCCAGTAAGCATTTCTCTTCAGTATCGCCAGGAAATAATTCCCCAAGCAGAGTGCGTGAAGTATTTAGGTGTGTTTTACGATCATAAACTGAGTTGGCGCGACCACATTGAGCACATTAAATGTAAGGCTACTCGCGCTGTTGGGATGATACGCAGACTTGGCCAGCACCCCTCTGGGTTACGCAGAGACACTCTTCTTATGATATACCGTATGTATGTTCGTCCGATTCTAGAATTTGGTTGTATTTTATACTCTGGTGGTCCGGCATACAAGATTAATCCTTTGGTTGTTTTAGAGCGAGAGGCTCTTCGGAGTTGTCTCAAGGTGCCAAAATTTACTGCAAATCATGTTCTGTACCAAGAAGCCCGAATACCCACGTTAGTTTGCAGATTCCGTATCCTCACCGTCAAAACATATTTGCAAATTTATGCGTCTTCACAGAGGCGATCACACTTCGTGTTCTGTACTGAAGCGCTAACATTTTTTGATGAGCCTTGGTCTCGCATATACAAACCTCAAGTTTTGTTTGTGCAGAATCAACTAGACGCTTTAGATGTTAACATTCGCGATATCGTCTCAACGGATAAACCATTGGCCAATGCTAAAATTGAATTGGATATGATATTCCCTTCTAATGCCAAACTCTTACCTTCCAGATACTTAATAGGCTTATTAGAAGATCATTTATGTCAATTGGGAATTGATAACGTAATTGCGACGGATGCATCCATGCGTGAGGAGAAAGCGGGAGTGGGCATTTTTTCAGAGACTTTGTCTTGGTCCTATACCTTGCGCCTCCCGGATTATACACCCATATTCGAAGCAGAGCTCTTAGCCATTCTTTTAGCCATTCTCAAACTTCCTGCACAAAATTCGGCAGTTGTTATAGTGACTGATTCGCTTTCGGTATGCACATCACTCGCTTCAGCTTCTCCTTCCAAGTGTTCTGCTCTAAACGCATTCACTTCATTAATTCCTCCCCACTTGCGTGAAATACGATTGGTGTGGGTGCCAGGCCATCGTGGCATATTTATAAACGAGATGGCTGATGTTCTCGCGCGGTGGTCCCTAGATGGGCCGGTAATGCACGTGGTGCCTACTACTGCCTTTGTTACTTTGTCTAGATACCGTAAGTACTCCTTACTTCAAGATTCTTTAAAAATGAAGTTACCTATTGAAGAATATGGGCATCTTTCTTTTGTTTGGAATAATAAGTGGTGCCCCTCTCGTAAACTGGAAGTGGCAATAACAAAATTTCGCTGTCGTATCCCTTCATTAAATTTTTATTTACACAGGTCTGGTCTGGTGCCATCTCCGCTATGCTGCTATTGTCAAGAGCCTGAAAACATTGATCACTTTTTAATTACCTGTCAGCGTTATAGTAGTCAGAGGAAAAGACATCTCGAAATTTCATTCAGGAATTTAAAAATTCCCCTGAATTCTCAGAATATTCTTTCCTTTGGAGCGTCCTCACTAGGTTACAGCAACAGGAACGTCTGCTTAGCCATGTGCAATTTCCTTCGTGACACAAAAAGAATTCGTTGCTAATCATCTTTCCAACCAAAACTTCGTACCTCGAAATTGCCGCCAGTAGTTTATTAAACCTCAAATTATTTATTATGGTTCATTAGTATTATAAATAGTCTATCACTCTAACATTTCATTCTTCCTCACATTACCGATTCCTTACTCTTCCTTTGGTTTAGCTCCCTTTTTTTTCCTTTTTTATATTAACCGCCGGCTTCATGGCCAATCCCCCGTAGTGGGCAAGAGCCAAATAAAAAGGAGAAAAGAAAGAAAAGAATGTATGAGGGAAGGCCCCAATTAGCAGCATCTATTTAGTTTACGCTACTTCCTAATAGCCGAGACCTCACCAGCTGTAGTCTTTCGGTAAGTTGCTCCTCGTAAAAACCGATATCCTAAGCATCAAATTCCTTCTGTGAAATTTAGCTAATCCGCTCACTTTCTAAACTTTCCTCACTGAAAGTGGAAGAATAGCGAGTCGAGTTCTTTGTGGAAGAGTAGTGGGAATCAGGCATTAGTAGTAGTAGTAGTAGTAGTAGTAGTAGTAGTAGTAGTAGTAGTAGTAGTAGTAGTAGTAGTAATAATTGGTGTTTCATTAAGGAAAGTGTGTTTCTGCAACCCCTATCGGGAGCCCGGCTTACCGTCCGTGGAAGCGGGAATGAAAGAGCAGAAAAGAGAGGAATGCCATAGTGACGGGCTTCGGAAACTTTGACCACCCGGGATTTTTTTTAACGTGCGCTGACGGCGCACGGCCCTCAAGTCACTCTGATTTTCCTACAAAAGAAAATGCGGCCCAGATCGAACTCGCGTCTTTTGGATCAGCAGTCGGGCACCATGAACACTGGGCCACCACGGCGGATCACCTACGATAATAGCCGACGTCATTCTTCTTTCTTTATTCTTTATTCAAAGGTTACCCCGCATT
Organism: Hyalomma asiaticum; assembly: GCA_013339685.2. Classification (NCBI taxonomy): domain Eukaryota; kingdom Metazoa; phylum Arthropoda; class Arachnida; order Ixodida; family Ixodidae; genus Hyalomma; species Hyalomma asiaticum. Next base: position 28,581,340 of record CM023487.1, read on the forward strand.
GCCCAAAGGCGTTACAGCACGGGGGTTACAGAAACGACAAACAATTCTTCATTCTTACAGCACACTTGCATGGCAGACGATCCATTCCACTCTTTAACAGTTCTAACAAAAAATGAATTCGCGAATAGGTTCGTCCTGGTGCGTAATTCTCTTATTTTAAAAACATGGTCAGTTCTAGATGAACGGTAATGAGGTTCCTTAAAGTATTTTTCTTTATTAATTCCTGTTTTATCATTATATATTTGAAAAAAGAACTTCAGTCGCAGCTTTTGCCGACGCGAGGAAAGCAGTTCCCACCTATGTTCATTTTTCATCTGAGTGCAGCTCCCCCCCTCTCTTGTACCGTCCCAAGACGAACCTGGCCGCCCGGTTTTGAATTTTTTCAATTTCATCAACTAATGTGGGTTGCGAAGGATCCCACGCGGCACAAGCATAATCCGGCTTACTTGTACCTTATGCGCTAGACATTTTCGGCTCACCTCATATGCATTTGCACAGTGTCGTATCAAAGGATACTGATCCGAGTGGTGATACTAATTATTGGAGAGAAAGAAGAAGTGCTATTCTGGACAGCACAAAGGTAACCAGAGTGCCGTTTCGAGGAAGCTTTTCAAGCTGGGCAGGAAAATTGGAGACGCATCATTTCACTTAAGCTGAAGGTGATCGTTAAGGAAATATAATGTTTCACTGTAATTGACATGGTCACACAGATTTCTAAAGGTGCTTTCCGTAACAACCCTGAAATTTATAAATGCTATTCACTATGTAGCTATAAGCATGGGCATGGTTTTTAACCACGTCGATACCAATTAAAATTGAACACTGCAGCACGTTCGCCAACAGACAACACATGTGGCGTTTACCTTTTTGTTTTGGTTGCATGGACATGGCAAGTCCTTCCCCAGCTGTTGTGTCATCCGAAAATGTAACTGTGTACGATGCATCGTGTGTGAAGAAAAACCAGCTGAAAAAAAAACATAGGGGAAATCAAGTACATGGCAGGTATGAAAGTGTATTGTGCAATGGCGCGAAAAACTGTTTTCTTTTGCGAGTGACAAGTACGGTGCTCGCAATACTGAGGCGTTTGTCCTAACTGTATTTGTGGCATAAAAGCACAAAGCACTTAATCGTTATACATAGATGCATACATATTAAGTTTCCTATGCTTCTCTAAGATAACGGGTCTTTACAGAGCCCACAAAAACTGCTTTGTGCTGTTCTTGCCCTAATTTTTTGTGTATGCATGTTAAAACAAATAAACAAGCCCCTGATGCATACCCTTCCTTCGTTGTTTCTTCGCGAGGGTCTCGTTCAGGCAGACTTGGTGCCTTTGGGTGGCATGCACGTGTTTAGTTTATTGCTCAGCAATCACCTTGTTTAAGGTCACGTGCTACTTGGTGACATATGTGCGCGACATACGAGAAAGGTTGCCGTGCCGCCAAGTGGCCCAGGCCTGGGCCACTTGGCGGCACGGGATGCCTGTCTGAAGCTCATTTTGATGCATCACAGTCCCGCTGTGTAAAAGTCTGGTGGGTCTTGTCATAGTTATGCTAGCCGACATAGCTGATGGTTTCTGTTGCAGCGATCCGCACTCAGTAGAGTTTTGGTGAGCTTGATTGTGAGTGCACCCAGGTAAACAGCAATTTCCTGAGGCAGTGTGTGAATGCGCTGTACCAACATCCGTGAAGGCTACTAGTTTTATTTACATTACTGATGGTTAAATCTGAGCATTTTCATTTAGTTTGTTCTATAAAAATGTTCGGCAATGGCAGACCGCTGCGGGTAAGTTTCCTTGCAAGGCCCCTGCGTTTAATAATGAAGGAAGCCAACGTATGCAGCAGTCCAGAAATTAAGAGGTGGCTTGCAAACAAGGCTGCTCGCGAAAGGAAGGTTACGTTGATACTCACTCGCATCCGGATAACTTGTAGCTCTGGGTGAATTGGTATGTCTTTGCTGTATTTGAAGATGCTGCAGCTACATTTCCCGCTGACTTCGAGCCACTTGCTAAACTTGTTTGCACACAAACCTTCTGCTTGCCGTCTTTAACGGTGTCATTGTAACTGCGCTTCCACAGCCAATAACTCCCCTCTTGTTGCATTACCTGAAAAATATGATTTCGATGGAGCATATATGCCCGACAATATTGAACAGGTGGCATTGTATCCTAAGGAACCTGTGTTCGGTGGTTCATACGCGAAATATTGTCTTGTCACGTACGTTCCTTATATTACGCTCTGAAATATTTCAATATGAACTGCTTATCAGTTGTATCGAAGTACATCAAACACTGGGGTAATATACAATCTACGGCAAGTGCACACATGATTACCAATACGCACAAGAAAACTTTGGTCAATCAGAGAGCATCGATAATACTGGCACAAATACTACACCTTATAAATTTTAATGCACGAAACATTCTTATGCCGAGCAGACAAAAAAGAAATCTATGCCCGTCTGTCACGCGAGATGACTTGGCGTAAGTGTATAGAAGTACTGAAAAATAAAATGGGTATGTAGAAGAAAATAAACTTTTTTTCGCGGGCTCGAATCTATGACATCCCTCTTCGAGACATGGTGTTTTACAGGCTGAGCGTTGCACCCACGATAACGGAACCTGTATATGTCTCCACCACGTGAATTTTGTAGGTGGCCACTAAAAATACACACAGCTCGTTGAAAGGTTTCTTCAGGCGGAATAAAATTCCTCCCTAGGGTAATAACTTAATGAGCCAACATACATTGAAGCCTAGCACAGGGGAAGTTACTCAAGTTCCTAAGTGTAGTATTGTAATTGTGGAGTGAGTAGAAAGGAATTGAAGTGAACGAAAAGACAAACCTGCCTTCGGTGGGAACCGAACCCACGACCTTCGGATGACGCGTCCGACGCTCCACCGCTGAGCTACGAAGGCGGTCCCCCCCCGTCCACTTTTTTTATTGGATATTTTATTGCGTATTTTTGTTTGTGGGTCACGTAGAACATTCTTAATGTGGAACATTCCACATGGCGGCCAAGCCTCGACGCGACGGAGCTTCGCCCTAAAATATTGAGGCTTGGCCTAGTGGAGAAAGGCTATAGCGAAGTAGTCTTGCGTCACTTGGCTGGTCCAGGTTTGTCTCCGGCACCCGCATTTCGTCGTGCCCCAAGACCTAGGAAAATGCATCACAATGCACTACTAGACCCAACCAACGCTTCTTGCAGTGAGCTCAGCGGACTTAGCTCAGCGTTCACGTGGAACCACAAACGATGGAAGACGCAGCACCCGTGGCCTGGGCTTGACGCCATCCTACCCTTTTCCTATTCTGCACTATGCGTTTGTGCATAGCACGTTAAAGAACCCCAGGTGGTCAAAATTTCGGGAGTCCTCCACTATGGCCTTTCTCTCCTTACTATCTCCTTCATTCCGTTTCCCCTATCCACACGGACACTTAGCCATGCTCCCGACATGGGCTGCAGAAAATAGCGTCCTTTCTTTCACCGGACCACAATCATTTATTAGAAGTGCACGCGCACTAATGGGAACCAGAACTAATGATGATTATAGTTTTCTGATGCGCGGCACACTTTAGGCCAACAAAAAATGCTTCGCATTTAAAAGAACGATCTCGGGTTTTTTTTTTTTTTTATTGCGGAATGGGCTTGCCCTTAAGGCAAGCCCATTCCGCAATAAAAAAAACCGTGTGTTATGTGGTGTGTTATGTTAAATGGTGTGTTATGTTAAATGTGTGCTGCAAGTCCTGCAGAAGGGAAATGCAGACTTCCGCTTGCACTCGACCACGTGGCCGCACCCTAGTCTTGGGCCAACTGCTGCATGATAGTGATAATGATAGTGACCGTGCTGCTTGGTTGTGACAGGGAAGCAGAAGAATTAGAAAAAGTTTCGGGTTGCGCAAGAGGGAAAAGTGAACCCGCCCTTGTTCTCGACCCACATCCTCGCCCTTAGCCCTATCATGCCGCGCTATAATGATAGTGTTGCATGATAGTGATAGTGAACTTGATACGCTAGCCCCAGATCACATGTTTATACGCGGGTTTCACAGGCGGAAGACTAGCTTTACTTTTTCTTTGATTTCGTTTGAACGACGAAATAAAATATATGTGCCCATGGTTAAGAACACCGAAAAGTTCAATCGGCGTAGTTGTTGCCCCTTCCAAACGTTGTTTGGCAAAAGAAGAGAAGTGTGTTACAGCTTCACTTGAGACCGAAATAAAGAATCCCTGGAGCGTGCAGTGCAACTATATTTGCATGAGACGTTCGCGAACGCCTCCACGAGTGATTGGCATTGTTGTCTGACAGAGTGCAATATGCATTGCAGAGCCCACTTAAACATATAACAAAGAAGTCCGACGCGGTTGTAGATGACGCATAAGACACAAGAGGACGCAAGAGCGTAGGCCTATAGGAAGTCTGCCTGACAAAATTCCACACCGTGCCCCAGTTATAAGTACCGCTGACTATACGGATTCGGAGATCCGAACGCTGCAGTTCTTCCTCACAATAGGCCTTCTAATGTACGAGTGAGGGCAGCGGAGGCGGTCACTTTACACACGCTCGCATGCACACACGCACAAGCGAAAGTACATGGACACAAATACAATTAGGTGTACTTAGAACACCTCCTCAAGCTGAAAGCTCAAGTTGAAGGATACACGTTGCTCCGAATCTCCCAAATTAGTCAAGTGAAATGAGAAAACACTTACGCTCATAAAACCCTCCTCTGTTAGCTTTCCTTCGGAACCGGAGCTCCCTGCGACAATGGCTAGAAGGACCGCCAGATAAGGCTGCATCTTTTTCAGTCAAATATTAAGACGCCAGTAGCATGAGAATATTGGTTCAGCGGCACTACATTTTATACCCGTGGATAGCGTGCCTGAATACTGAGCATCCGCCTGGCGTACTCAACAATAAACAAAAGGTTCGCCTCCTTTGAACTGTGATGACCTTCCTTCCTTCTTCCCATTATTCTTGCTTATCGGCCAAGGAATACGTCTGCTTCTGCGCAGGAACCTTGAATTGCTAACGCACTTCGCCTATGTACTTGACTCAGCCAGTCAGCAAGTAAGTTCATGGCACGTTAACCATGATATGTCATTATAATTTGCATTGCAAGCAAACCATCACTACTTTCCATTTCACAGCGACGCTGTTGATGCGGAGCCTATGCCATCTCCTGACATAGCGCAAGCGAAGAGGAGAAAGGCGTTGAATTGACTTGAACGGGAGACTGAAAGATGCGCTGACCATTCAGAATACTGTTAGAAGGTGCAGGTGCATGGGAAACGATTGGGCGGGGGAGTGAGTGAGGTGATGACGTAAGGCGCCCTGTGATTGTAGTGAGGGGCAGAAAGAAAGGAGGGAAAATTTATTGCCGCTAGAGGGGTTATAACCAGGGACCCACGCTCCGAAAGCAAGTGTCTTAACCATTATAATGTACACTACTCTTGCTAGATGGGAACATATGTGATGTGCCTGAGCGCCTCCGATTTTATTTTGTTCGGGCACCGGCTTCTGGAGGGTGTGTGTCCTTAGTCGTCGTGGCTAAGTCGTAGCTAAGACACGTCGTGACAAAGTCGCGGTGATTGCACTCATAAAAATGTCGTCAACACGAGAAAGCCTTCGCAATAAGCTAAACTGGCAGGTGACTCTAATCCATGGCTTAGGTGTCTGTCTCGCAGTATCATTTACACTTCGGCATTGCGCAGCACGGCGCCTTCGTCGTGCAAAATGCTGAAAGAGTTTGTGTATGGCTACGAGTCATACACAAACTCTTTCTTTCTTTCTTTCTTTCTTTCTTTCTTTCTTTCTTTCTTTCTTTCTTTCTTTCTTTCTTTCTTTCTTTCTTTCTTTCTTTCTTTCTTTCTTTCTTTCTTTCTTTCTTTCTTTCTTTCTTTCTTTCTCACGTGCGGCTAATATCCGTGTATTCCTCGCTCGTAGGCGAATATCCAAAGTGTGTATAGTCGAAACCTTATGCGCGATTTTGTTCACGACCGCGACGAGTGACGAGATATGTGACGAAACGGGCCGTCGCGCGACTGGTCGCTTGGTCGATGGCTCGGTTCTTGGAAATCTAGAAACGGTCGCTCGTCGACCGGAAGTCGTACGAGCGACAGCCAATAGCAAGCAGCCGGCCATAGCCGTACGTGAGTGACGCACTGCCGGTTCTCACACAAGCGAGCTTGTAAACAACTGTCTACAGTTACCGAACACCAAAAGGAAACAAAACTTGTACAATACATCCAACCCTATTTAATGTTACTTTGCACAACAGTTATTAGCGCGTGCGTCAGCCCAGTATTGGTACACAGTAGGTGGCCACACCGAGGAGACGTCGCTTGATACATCACTTGAGCCATAGCTTGCATGGGGTTTGATTTTTCAGCGACGAGCAGTGCGAAGGGGACATCCGTCGCGTCGCTCCTCCCGATCGATCACGCACACAACATCGTGTACATGCGCTTTCTGCTTAAGAGCCACAAATGAGTGAAATTTGAACCGAAAATGCTCTATTTTCATTAACATGATGCTTCAATGCCTCCACGGTGTAAAACACATAGGCTCTGGTATCGGAACCAAATTATCTTCATTTCCATGTTATTTTTCATAATTTAATTTGAACTGTCGAAAACATTACATCATCCATAAAACTCACGATTGATATAAGTACTGAATACTATCAATAAGCCTCTTATGAGCTGCACGACCATGCTATCGAAGGAATTATCAGCCGCTCATAAGGAAAGGTGCCTCAGTTCAGCTATTCGATTGATGTGCTGGCGCTTTTTTTCGCGACTATTAAGGCTCAACTAGCTGCACGGATAACTCAGCGGGGCTGGCTTTGCATGCGTTCTGGTCAGCCGTGCACTGCTCCTGTGCTTTTATTGGAACTCTGGCTTGCGCTAAGCGGTTAACGGCAGACATTGGTTTAGCTTACAAAGGCACAATTCGAGCATCGCGATGTTCTAGTTGGCGCTATCAAGCTCGTCGCGTAATACTATTTTTTGTTCGTGCTACCTTCGATTTCAGTCAAACGTAAAGAAGCGCCAGGGATTTGTAAAGGCTATTTGACAATAGGCCATATCTACACTATCAATCCTGTGAGAAAGAAATTCCTAAAGTATATAAACTACCTTCATATGTAGTGTTCATAGATTACGAGATGGAATTTGACTCGTTCAAGGCCTCAGATGTCGTGCAGGCATTGCGAAATGGGCGCATAGACAATCATTCCGCAAGAAGACTGGAAGATGTCTACAACGGCTCCACAGCCACCATACTGCTCCATAATTAGAGCAGTAGAATACCTATATGGAAGGGCGTAAGACAAGGGGACACAATCTCTCCAATATTATTCACAGCATGTCTACAAGAGCTATTTGGAACACTCGACTGGGAGCAGGTGGGTGTAAGGGTTAATGGTGAATACCTTTGTAACCGCAGATTTGCTAATGGCATTGCCCTGCTATATAACTGCGGAGGCGAATCGCAAAGCATGACTACCGACGCAGACAGGCAAACTACGAAGGTGAACCTAAACACAAAATGCAGAATGCTATAGTAATATTCAATAGCCTTGAGCGAGCACAGCGGTTTGGTGTAGGTGGTGAGGCAGTAGAATGGTAAACGAATATGTCTACTTAGGCCAGGTAACGACCTCTGATACAAGCCGGAAGGCTGAGATAATTAGGAGGATACGAATGGGGTGGAGTGCTTTCCGCAGGCACTCCTAGATAATGAATGGCAGTTTACTACTGTCCAATAAGAGGAAAGTGTATAACAGCTGCACCTTAGCGGTACTTACCTACGAGGCAGAAACTTGGAGGCTCGCTAAAGGGGCTCCACTTAAACAGAGGACGGCGCAGCGAGCAATGGAACGGGAAACAGTAGGTGTAACTTTAAGGGCAAGAAGAGAGCGGTGTAGATCAGGAAACAAACGCGTGTTAAGGACATATTAGTTGAAATTAGGGAGAAATTGACGCGGGTGGAGCATGTAATGCGAAGACAAGACAACCGTTGGTCATTAAGGGTAACAGAGTAGGTTCCCAGAGAAGGCAAGCGTGGCGGGGGCGGCAGAAAGTTAGGTGGGCAGATAAGATCAAGAAATATGCGGCGATAGCGTTGTCGTGGATATCACAGGCCCGGGATAATTGGAGGTCTGTGGGACAGGCCTTTTCCCTGTATTCGGCGTTGAAGGGCTGCTGCTGCTGCTGCTGATGATGACGACGACGACGACGATGACATTGCGCGGGTGAGTAGTGGAGACAGAAAACTGTTCGTTTAGACTAAATTTGATTATCAAATTTGTATTACATTTTTTTTTGTATTTTTTTAGTAGTAGGATCTCCTTCCACAGAAATCTCTTTTCCGGTTCATGGCCGATCCCCCAGAGTGGGTTGCGCCAAGGTACCCAAGGACCAACCAACCAGCCAACTTGTCGTGTGGCAGCGGCGTAAACGGTACCGCGCCTCTGGCGGTTGCTGTGGCATTTATCGTAGTCCCTGTCTGCTGGATTTCCTGCTGGGTTATCGGACAGAGGCCAATACTATGCTGGTAGACATTGCTCTGCCGCAGCTTTCTAGTCGGTGCTGACATCGATGTCTTCTCGACCGCGTAGGCTTAGGTCATGGTTAAACGGGTGCTTCGGCACGTGGTCCGCGAAATACCTCCAGCATACATCACGTGGTCGTGATGATGAAGGAGGCGGGATACAGCACCGTTAAAGGTCGAATGCTTTCTGTGGCGAACCCATGTGTGTGACACTGTAGTGGCAGTGTAGCCCTATTTCCAAGGGCTTTAGATGCGTTTTAGGGGCGAAGCTCCTTAAGCTGTGGGTCGGTTGTTACGCGTATCGTGTAATGTACACCACTCACAATACCATGGACGCCATGCAACGCCGGGAGGCTCGCGCTCGCCCTCGGCGCGTGCCTCCCGGCGCGCGAGCTCTCTCATTCTTCCATCTGCTGTCTTGTGTGAGAGAGAGAGACAGAGAGAGAGAGCGAAAGGCGCGCGTTGACTATGGTATGGAAACGCTCTTTCTTAGATGAACGCTCTACGAGCTCACAAAGAAGGAGAACGCGCCCTCACCCGCGAGAGACAACGTTGGCGCAGGCAGCGTCTTCTAGCGAGTTTCTTGATTGAGAAATACCGACTGCTCGCGCTGGAGTACCGTTCACCGGCCACCCATAAATATATATATATATATATATATATGCACTGGATCTTCACTTGCAATGAAGTGCCGGTGGGAGATTTCACTTGTGCGTAGGTGAACCATAAGGATTCGTAGCATGCGCGTTAACTAAATTAATCCGGAACTCGGCACGATCTACGATGAACCTCCCGAGCTTCGCCCACTCATCATCATTCACTCCATGGATATGCTGTGAATTTTTTTCAGGTGGAAGCTCCGGTAATATTTGCGCAGGGTAGCCGGGCTCAGATAAGTGTGAATTTGTAGCAGTCGCCAAGTTAGTGCCCCTTTCTTGTTTAACTTGTGAGGTGCTGCGTATCTGCATCCGTTTTGGCTGTGAAGAAATAGGGGAAAAAAGATATAACAGAGAAGGAGAGGAAAATGCGACGGCCAATTTTGTCCGGATGGGTCATCCCAAAGGCACTATCTCCGGGAACCGAGGGAAAAGGAATTGTATGGCCACCATGGGGAGGAATTAACAACCAGCTTCCCCTGAGGCAAACAGAAGCTCCTCTTTTTCTCGGATGCGGCTGTGCCATACGCGATACAAATGGTTGAGATCGAAGGCACCACTACCCGTCAACCCATCCTTTTTTTTAATAAATGTAATTTAAAAAAAAAAAAGAGGAACCCATCCTTGTTCTTGCCTACGACAATGCTAGTCAGGGAACACCTGCCGATGAGAGCGCTTCTGCGAAAGAGGGAGAAGCACCGAACTAGCATAAATCAGTCTCTGTTGGCTTGGAAACACCATATGAATGTTTATCTTCTGCTTGTGATGTACAATAAATCGAAATGGGATGTGGTTCTACGCTGACACATAAAGTGATAAATCGGCAACTCCTATTCACGTCTGCTCTCGACGTCACCGGCGTACGATGGGTCGAAATGGAATACAGTTATGCACTGCCATAAAACTATGAAATTAAAAATTAAGTTTAAGCATACTACTCGGCGGCTCTGCATTCCATATGCCACGGGCTGTAGAAGCGAAGGCACATCACTTTCTCTTTGAAATGAACACTATGATATTGACCTTCTGACATTTCACACGTGGTTGCTCTGACGTTAAGTGTTTCTCTTGAGCAAATCGGTGCAGAAAATGTGGATAACGACAAGCACGTAATATTCATATGCGTGTACCAAAAGGTGGGCTATGGTAAACAGCTATCATCTAGCCACTTCTTAAAGCAAATTCCACCGTGTATGTCGATGAATCATGTTGCCTCGTGGAGTGACGTAGCCACCATATCCTCACGATATGTTGCCCTTTAGTCTGTGCAAGAAGTCTTAGCGCATTGCTTAGGATACGAGCGAGCGAGCACGTCCGCGCTAACTGAATATTATCATATATTAGTGAGCTTTATTATTACGTCCGTGACGCCCGTGACGCCCGTGACGTCCGTAACGGCGTTCTGTGCGTAAGAATATAACGGTCCACATAGAGTGTGTACATAAAGCTTCTGCAGATGTCTTCTACCAGAGAAGTGGCGTGCTTTCGCACGCAACCCGATTACGCACGCTATGTGTGCAGTAATAACACATCCTTGTATATAATATATGACAAGGAAGAAGGGTAACTGAAAACATCCCGTTGATAATGAGGGCTACATAACGTGCAATAGAATGAAAAATGACTGACGTAATCCGAGAACGACGCCAAGAGATACCAAAGAAAGATACCAATGAATAGCAACAAAAGGAAACAGTAACAGAGGCATGCAGAAAGTTAGGAGGGGCCATGAAATTCTTTGCAGGGATTAAGTGGAATCAACAAGCTCAGGACAGGACAAATTAGATGTCGTTGGAAGAGTTCTTCATCCAGCAGTAGGCACAAAGTAGGCTTATGATGATGATGGAGACGAATTTACAGTGCAGTATCTGCCAACGTCTTACACATGAACACCACGCAGACCTAATGAAACCGCTTGGGCATCTGGTACGACTGAACTGCGGAAAAGCGCCACCACATTCTTGTTGCCTAATTGAAACCTTGATTTAGAGTAATCAAACCGTCTCACGTACCATTGTACGACTTTCTTGCAACATGCTCAGTGACCAACCACATAGTTTCCTTAAACAGTCTACTGCTTAAGTCAATAACGCTAAACAGCCTGAATTAATGTTTAATGACATTCATTCATTCATTCATTCATTCATTCATTCATTCATTCATTCATTCACGTTACATTACAGGCCCATGCAAGGGCATTGGGTAACGGGTGCAACAGCAACATTTCGCGCAAATTTCCCTTTCAACAGGATGCTATATGTTACATAACGACCAGTCCTGCATGACCTTTAGCATTGATACTGCGTAGGTAAAACCCCGGTATGCAGCTCTACAGACAGGTAAACACAAATCCCGCGTTGTTCCGAAAGGTTCAGTGTCTGCCCGAATTCTTGTGCAATCATGCAGCTTTTAAATTCGAAGCATTACTAGGCGAACTTCAGCAACCTTGAGTCCGTCCGTCCATCCATCCATCCATCCATCCATCCATCCATCCATCCATCCATCCATCCATCCATCCACCCACGCATTCATGCAATTTGTTCTATGTGTTGCACGTTTAGAACGTCCCTCTACGTAATTTTGCGATTATTTAAGCATTTAATTAGAGAATAGTATTTTGCATTGTCACGACGCCAGTACATTCCACTCTGTACTAGGTATTCTGAGAACGAATTTCAGTCCACAGTGCTGATTTTTTATGCTAATTCATTTTCTTGGCGTACGGCTCTGACCCCAGCAAGAGTTCAGCCGCTTTAGCGACGGGCTCAATCACCCCAGAGCGCCGAACAACGACATTAGGGTGGAATCTAGTAGAGGACATCCGTACAAAATAACGACCACAGCACACGAAAATTATAGCGCGTGCGATAAGCTCGGAGTTTTCGTCATGTCGGTCGTGCCACCTGTACATGAACATTCCTTAGCTGCTGTGTAAATGTTACTAGAGGCTGCACAGTACATGAGAAAATTCCCTGAGTAGCCGTTAACGAGCTTCAGAAGAAATCAAAGAAAATGAAAATGTGTTTTATTGAGATGTAATCCAATAAATACACACAACATGCTTGGACAAGTAGCCTACGCGGTTAGGAGCTGGCCCAGCATAGAAAGTGCATAAAAATTAGGAGAGCACCTAAATGGTCATGAAGGGACAGGTTTTACACATATGAAAGCTTTAATGTCCACGAGAGAAAAGGTGTTAAAATTCCCTACACAAGAAAAGAAGCGTTTGTAAGCAAGGTTGAAGATACGGTTAGTTTCTAGATGCACAGTGCTCCAAGTCCAAACTCCGAAGAATTCTAACAGTCGTTCGCCGTCAACATTGTTACAGGACGGAAGGTTTAACATCAGCTGAGTTGCTTGTCTGGTGTTTGCACGCGGGAAGTTGAGTACGGTATTGGGCAGCGGAAAGTTTGTGTGCAGTATTTTGTGAACTAAACAAGAAACCCTATAATTTCTTAGCGCCTGAAATAAGAGGATACGAAGTTCATTAAAGGGAATGCCACATGGATAACTAACGGGGGAGCATGTTATTATTCTAAGAGCGCGTCTTTGTAAATGCAGTATACATGTTAAAGGGCAACTCCGGCGGTTTTTTTCACTGCGTTCTGATGTCGAGGTTTTCCAATTGTACTGGTAGTCCGGCAGAAGCCAGGGTGGTTCAATTTGCCCAGAAAGGGAACAATACTTTCAAAGAACTAATCGAAAAACTGTTCAAACTGACACCGAAACCGGCAGACGCCTCGTGATGCGTACGCGATGACGTCACAGCCTCCCCGCCATCAGAAATATAAAGCTGGCGCCAGCAAAATCACAGAGGCGAGGTCTTCCGACGATGTATTGAGTTATTCAGCTTTTTCTGAACTTGACAGCGGCGATTTGGGCGCTAAAGTACCGCCGTTTGGCTTTTGAAGACCGGCACGTTAGGGCAGGCATCATTAGAGGTGATGACGTCAAAAACACAGGGTGGCCTACAGGGGAATCCGCTAAAAAAATTTCAAAATTCATTGCCAGGAAGACTAAATTACTTCCACCCGCGTGATTTGACATATATTATTATAGCACCGAGGAGAACACATCATGTAGATTTCATTGAGATCCCTGGACACTGAAAAATCGCCGGAGTTGCCCTTTGAGGTTTGTGTGTGAGGTCCCATGCTTCACAGCCATAACCGAGATGCGTATGAAACAAGGAAAAGTACATGTGACGAAGAAAAGAATGAGGAAAAAATATTGCCGGGAGCGTACCAGCAAGCTACAGCTAAAGCCAATTTGCTATACAGAGAGTTGATTTCGGCACGCCAATGCAAGTGATGGTAAGAACAACTCCCAAGCATGCAAATGTGTCGACCCTATTCAGAGTTCGCTCTCACAAAGTATAATATTAAAGCTGCTGTAGTTTAATATTTTCCGGCTTTTGTGAAATATGGCGTATTCAGTTTTCCGAGTATTTACGGCTAGCCTGTTTTCAGTAAACCATTTATTTATTGAATGCGAAGCATTTCTCGGTGAACTTCAGCAGTTCACCAACTTTCAATCTATCTATCTATCTATCTATCTATCTATCTATCTATCTATCTATCTATCTATCTATCTATCTATCTATCTATCTATCTATCTATCTATCTATCTGTAGCCGCCCACGTCTTGGTGCTCTCCTAGCCGTCTCGTTCACTCGATATGAACGAAGACATAAAGCGTCTTCCATTTCGGTTTCGATTTGAACTCATCGTTCATTCGGTTATTTAAAATTATTGGTGAGTTTCTGAGCAAATTGAATGACCCTGGCTGCTCCGGGGTTCTCAGCACTACTGGAAAACAACGATATCAGAATATCGTGGAATTAGCGCCGGAGTTCCCCTTTAAAGACCCCTCAAGGGGGTATTACATAAGGGGTGGGTTTACAGTACAGACAGGTGAAGTACTTCGGAAAAAAAATTGGTTACGTTGTTCAAGAAATTTGATGGAATAGTAATGGCTGCAATGTTGTGGGGAAGGCCATTCCAATCTCATGCCACATGGGGGGAAAATGAAGAGGAAAATATGACGATGTGAGCACGTGGGCGTGACACTTGTAGTTCATATCTGCCGCGATGCGGGTAAGGTGAACGATGTAAGGTGGACGGTCGACACGATAATTATGATGATGATGACGATGATGATCAACTTTATTTAGAAGTCCGGCGATGATAGATCGGGCCGGGCTTGAACCCCGGTCTAGGAATCGGCCGCGAGCCCTTGGGCTCGGGCGGCTTCCTGGGCTCGCTGGACGGCCCATAGCTGTTGTTCTAGTGCGGAGCTGAGCAGAGCCTCCTCCCAGCACGCCCTGCGGTTCGAGACTGCCTCGTCGATCGTACTGCTGATTTCGTCTTTGAGACTCGAGCACTCGAATAACATTTGCCCCAGGGTTGCCCGGGAATCGCACGCTTTGCATTTATCTGTCGAATACAGGTCAGGGTAACAAAGGCGAAAGATCACTGGATTTGGATAAGTGTGTGTTTGGAGTTGTCTCCATGCAACTGCCTGCATCTTAGTTAATTTGCTATGCGGTGGTGGGTATTCACGCCTACCCAGCATGTAGTGCTGCGTAATCTCACTGTAGCTAGTCATACGTTCCCCCGACTCCCACACTTCCCCGCGTGTGGCCTCGGCAGAGGCGAGATCACTCAAAAAATTGTTGAATAAAGACAGCGTGGTAATGCGATGGTGAAGACAGAGATTAGATAAGCAGGATTCTGCTTTCAATGATAATACGCTAGCTCGGCAATGATAGGTGGAATGGATGTATCTAGCAGCACGGTTTGGGCTGCTTCGAGGACATTTATCCGGGTATAACGTCTTGTAATGTCAAAAGTGAGCCACCTGAGTAGAGCAACGCCGTGTCATCAGCATACATTAAAGCTTTTTTTTTAACTCAAGAGCGTGCGGTAGATCACTCAGGTATAAGAAAAAGAGAATGGGACCCAGGACCGATCCTTGTGGTACTCTGCATATGAAATCAGTGAAGGCAGCGCGATATTTGCTAATTACTAGCTGCTGCCTACGCGCGTGGAAATACCTGTAGCTCTGGATGGATTGAAACGCGTTTGCAACAACACCGCAGAATTATAGCTATTCGAACGGCCTGGCGCGACAGCTAGTGTCGAACGCCTCTCTTACACCAAGATATAATGACACTTCAATGTCTTGCTTGTTAAGAGCGTTGTTAAAGAACTGCGAAAGCGTTGAAGCAGCGATAGACGTAGAGTTCCTGCAATGAAGTTATGCTGCTGCGGCCAGATAATGCTATATATTGTCTACAAAGAAAATGCAGTCAATTGTAGCAGAATGAATTTTTCAAATAGAGTGTTCACATTACTAAAAATGGTTATTGGTCTATAGCTCCAGGACGGCTCGGGTCATCGGTTTTCTACAACAGAATAACCTTTACGCCTCTCAGAACATTTGGATAACAGTTGGTGGTATTGCATGATTTCACATGTTTTCATGTTTTCGTAACATGTCTTCGTATCCTTCTTGTTTGGTGTATCACTAGTGATAATGCTTCGGACGTGCGAGAAATGTGGCAACAATTGTGGCGGAGCCATTCAACAAGAAATTGCACCAATCTTGTCGACTCATAGCTGAAAGCGCTCTTCAAAAAAAAAAAAAAAACGGATTTGGGTAGCAGGTTTTCACTTTGGCCTTTGGTGTAGTTATCATATCTCGTCTTGCCCGGTGCAGGAACCCTGCTCGCTTGAGTTCGCTAATGTTTTCTGCGCTGAAACATTCAAGAAAAACCATATGCGTCAGAACACTCATGTACAGATTGCCGGAGTGTCAGTGGCCGATTATACATTGCAATTGAATAAATACGGCTGTTTCTCTGCCTACCAGCTCTCCACGTGTAATTAACGTTCGTCGTCGGACATCAATACATTCATGAGAATTCTCTAAAACATTGTGAGAAATATTTTTGTGGAACAATGGAAACAAGAATCTCGAAATGCAGACGTCACTGTGCATATTTATTTCGCGGGGCAAGAACTTATAAGGAATGTTTTACATGTAAATGTTTCGTAGGGGACCGAACAGCGCACGCATATTTGATTTAGCAGCTTTATAGTGAGCGTTTTTCCATACTGAGGTTGACGGCCCCTCTTGTCAAGCCCTAGGAAAGCTGCTACCGAATAAATTCACGGCGACAGGGGGTATTAACAAAAAAAATAAAAGGGGGTAAAGTCGTCTCAACTTGATATGGTGGTAGATGCATACCGCCTAAGCCACAACTTCATGGCGAGCGGAAGCCTGGCATGGCATTGAGCGCTTATCTTCGTTCACGCGAGTTATACCAGCATTGCTGACACAAATGACCATGCCTGGCAAAGCATCTGGCAAAGCATGAGGCAATGTTTTATGGACTCCACCTTAATTAAATCCGCCACATATGCTGCAAATCACTGAGGGGTAAAACTAAAATGCATATTAATAAATTAGACAGGCTGCAGCAGACGTGCCTTAGTGCACCTTAGAAGTCTTGCACTTGTGCATCTTGCGTCCATAAGTCTTGCAAGACTTGCATCTACAAGTCTTGCACTTGTGGACCTTGCTGGTCCTGGGTTACTAATCCGTTAAAACAGTCGCGATAAGACCGGTCTCAAGCTGAACGCTCTCTGTCCTCCTATTCCCGCATGTATCCAGGATTCTTCGATTCTGCAAATAGTGCTCGCGGATGAAATATACACGTTAAGTTGCTGTGTAGAGCTTAAGTTTAGACCCGTGGCAAGCCACATTCGTTTTATCAGGCTTACACAAAACATAAACAGCGGACCGTCTTTTATGGTACATATATATCAATTGGCACTCCTCCGTTGATGCTTATATTCATCGCATTCCCTCTCCATCTAGAATTAGTGTTTAGCAGACTGTAATCTTGCATTATAACGAATTGTTAAATATAGGCGTGATGCTGAGCTTTACGGCAATTTGCAACACCGATGTGTCGCTGCATTTCTTGGTGAATTCAATAGAACCCGTGGACAAGCTGAACGCCGATAGAGTTATCACTACCATAGCTAGCTTATTATCGACAGCGCTTCAGGACAACACCTCGTTAACCACTTCACCGATTGTAAACGTTCGTGCGTTTTTCAGCTATGGGCAATTCAGATACGCGATGTCTGTGTTGCTGTGCTAAAGGCTGAACGAGGTCCTGCAATATTTTTCTCAACAAAACCAGAAAACGGTTCCTGTCACTTGAGGAGACTGGCTCTGAACATATCCGTCAAACAAAGCATGTCCATAAATTCATAACGCACTTTTGACTCGTCACAGAAAATTAAGAAAACAGGATAGGAATTTTTAATCTCCAAGAAATGGAAGCCAAACTCTCCGACGTTCATGGCTGTTCAATGCCGTTCGATATGGCCTCCCTATGTGGCCCTAGACGCACCTAAACTAAATTCAGTTTTGCTCACACATCTCTAAGGGCGTTTGGTGGAGAAAAGTGGATTAGTGCTGCGGTAAATGTCCTGTTTTAAATTGCTAATGCTGTTGACGTACATACTTTCACTATGCACGTCGTGTTTCCCATAACCGCACAAGTAGAAGTCTAACAACGTCAGAACCTGGGCTCGTCGTAGCCTTGGTTTAAAAAAACCCCTGCCTATCCACCGATGGAATTTTCTAATCAACGTTTGTGGCGCCATTTACGGTGCTGCGCACTAAGATGCATGCGATCACCGTAGCACATGAAACTACGGAAAGTTTGAGACCTTCCCTTTAATTTGATGATTTGACGTTTTTCTCTTGCCTTGTTGCTTTGCTGCGACTGGTCAAAAGTTCAGAATGTTTACGGCCCTGCTGCATTGTTAACAGCCGATCTGTTCTAGGTCCAGCCTGCGCGGAACATCCGATTCAGTGCATGTCACGCAGGCGGAGAAAGCGGAGCCACTCTTCTCCTGGACACACTGCCCACCGCGACGCTTGACCGACACTTGCTCAAAGACCACTGCTACCCGAAAGTAACTATGCGAAGGCGAATGTGCAGTAATGAATAGAGAAGGGATCAGCTGGAACATGTGCATGGAGTACTAAAGTACGAGATCGGGCGAGTTGGTGAATCATCGTGGAATGGACCGCCCTCTCTGCTAGTGTGTGTCCTGGTGTTACTTATGCTCTATTCCACAAAAAAAAAAGAAGAAGAAGGAAGGAAAGAGCCCGCACTTGCACTCACAGCATTACTCACTGTTATGCTCGAGACACTCTTGTTCTCAACCCACCGCAACATTACAGTGATTACCGAAACTCAGTGTACGATAACGTGTAGAAAAGATTAGTGAAACTTGCACTAGATGGCACAAAGCTAGACAAGCTGACACGACCCTGCCGGAGGCCATGGGTTGCAGGGATAGTACGGGAAAGCTGAACATGTCGGCGATAGAGATAGGCAAAAGGCGCTTAGAGTACTGGTGGCGCAAAGGTATGGAGCAACCAGAAACGCAAGGCAGTTCGGGTAAGATTGTTACTTCACAGCGGAACGATAATAGATAAAATAGGTAGGCAAGCAGGAAAATTAGTTGTGAAACTACATGTGATTACAGAAAACAAATGTTTCTAGAGGAAAAAAGGTAGAGCTTGGTGGCCTGCGGGCTACCGCCCTGTTATAAAGGGGACGCTCCTAACATCCACCCATTCATGATGGGTTTGTTTCACGGTTGACCGCAAGCCGCAGTTTTCCTTGTGCACTGGTGGGCTGAGGTCATGTGCGCCAGAGAAGGAATAAGTGCGCGTGCGAACGACTTATTGGGCATAGTTGTTACCGTGCTCGGCTTCCACCAAGAAAACGCGGGTTCGATCCCGGCCGCGGCGGTCGCATTTTCGATGGAGGCGAAAATGCCAGAAGCCCGTGTACTGTGCGTTGTCAGTGCACGTTAAACAACCCGAGGTGGTCAAAATTTCTCGAGACCTCCATTACGGCCTTTCTCTCCTTCTATCTCTTTCTGTCCCATTCCCCAACCCCCACGGACGCTTAGCCATGCTCCCAACACTGGCTGCAGAAAGTAGCGTCCTTTCGTTACCCGAACCACTATCATCATCATCATCATCATTGCATAGAATGGCACGTGCCCTCTTGGTGACCTGAACTAAAGATGATAGTTTTGTGATACTCTGGACAAATTACTAGAGCCTGAAGTAAAAGGGTTCAGCTGGGTGAGAGTATATTTCACCTGTTCACGTCACAAGGGATGCTGGGCAACTCACCCGTCTCAGGATAAATGGTACTATCTTAGGCATACAATTAAAAGATCCTGCAAGCAGCCCACATGGAAGCTGTCGCACCAACCATGTTTTTTTTTATTTCTGATGTACTGACCACGTCAACGACACGACTGTGAACTAGTTGCCACGCGACCAAGGCCACACGAACCCTTAATGCGATGCCGTTTTCTCAGAATCCTTTAAGTAACCCGAGTAATGTGCTAGCTCATAAGTGTAAAATAAGCGGTGTGTGTGCTGTAGAAAAGATTGTTCTGAAATGCTGGCTTCAGCGTTTTCGTTACCTACGTCAGGCGCGCGGCTTAGCAAGTGCTTATTAAATACGTCAACATACTACGGGCTATAAGAAAAAGGAGTAGTTATCTGACAAAGCAATATAATTTCAAAGTCATAATATTTATTTCGCTGAAATCAAAAACAATATACTTAAACTATGGTCTTTTCGGCGAAATGCACGTGTGCAGCTTTCGTTCACGTATTGACGTCATTAGTGCTGCGTGCGAAGTTCGCCTTGTACGACTCTAACCTCCTCGATAAAGAACACCGCTGCATGCGATACGAGAAACCAGCATCGCCTCTAGCTCAAAAACAACCTCTTGTAGCGAAGTTTCGCATTTCAGTAATCTCTAAAGTAATCATCCATTTTTATACCATTGGTTTAAAATGTTTTTACGGTATGATTTGGTTATCACCTTCACCCAAAATTCTTGCTTTATCCCTGTAATATCACATCCCATGGCTTCAAGTTGTTTTGGGACGCGTCCATGATTACAGTGAAATATTTTTTGTAAGTCGTAATCAATATGCGGTGTCACGATAGCAATATATAACGGTATAAACTAACCGGCTTATGGTTTCTGTGGTTGGCTCTTTGGTACACTGTATAACGAGCAGGAGTACTTCAGAATAGCAGGCGAATGTTCAACTACAATAGCAGTGTCGTTATCCTCATATCGTCACTGCATTCCTCTCAGAAGACTTATAAGGTGCGCCCTCTCTCCCTTTTTCCTAACGCGGAACACCGAATCGTGATACCCACGCACATTCTTGCGATTTGCTTAAAAAGGACACCAAAGAGAAACGACGAATCTGTTGAAACAGATAGATTATTAGTTGAGGACTATGCTGTCGTTACTTTTGCCCGCCACACGTTCAGTACTACAAATTAAACGGAAGTTAAGGTTTCAATTCTTGAATTTCGCGCCATAACCTGGGCACCCGAACGTGAGCGTGACGTAACGAATTTCAAGTATTCTGTTCGTATTTCGGCCCCATCGGCCCAATGAAATTTTATGTACCTTGCTATTAACCTCCCTGCTTTTCCCTCTCTATTTTTTTCCTTCCTTCCTATGTAACTTGCTACGTTAAATGTCTGGTCTCCCTACAGCACAACGTGATTAATTCTTAGCGGCAAACAAACTTGAGTTCCGCGAAAAGCGCTCGCAGTGACGTCACAGCGGGTTGGGGCGGAAATGTGAAGGCGGCATCGCCACCTGTACTTTCGTTTTGTGCGTTTTCTCGCTTAGTAGGAGTGCTCGTGCGACAAAAGTGGTGCTGTTGGTATTGTGAAAGGGTAATTTAGTGATACGCGAAAAATCGTTTTGCTCTTTATTGCCGCTTTAAGGACTGGGATACCGACAACGCAACACTCTAAAAACCAGGTGTCGAGGCAGACGAGGATATGCTTACTCTCATTTCACTTTCTTCTCTCGAAGGCGGCGGAGGAGGCGCTTAACCACTCCTAGGAAGCGGTTCGTCGCCCGAACCACGTGAAAGCTACCTTCTCAAATGGAAAGGAAGCCGAGCGAGTTCGTAAGCATTCATAATGTACAGGATAGGCGTGCAAAACACGGACCCAGGAAAGAGGAGTGGACAACAAGTGTCGTCCACAATCTCTTCCCTAGTGTCCCGAGGAAGAAATTTTGACGGCGAAAAATTCCTGCATTATCTTTTGCATACAAAACACACAGCCCTTTCCTGAACAGATGCTAATTTTTCTTTTTTATGTCATATTTTCTGTAGGGGTCCCACAGAACACAACCGTATTCAAGAATGGGACGAATGAAAGATTTATACATAAGAAGCTTGCTTTTTTGAGGAGCAAGACGGTGTAACTACTCTAATCTCTGTTACATAGTTCTGACAGACGCGATGTGCGTCCTGAGTACGACAGGACGCAGTTGCCAAACGAAAACGTACTCGTTTATTACTCCCACTTGGAAGCGTATAAATAGCAACTGAAAGGGGGGAAAAGGGGGGAAGGGGGGAGATAGCAAACGGAAGGTGCATGCGCCACCAGCGCCTGCCAAGCAGTTCGATAGTGACTGACTCTAATCTCTTAAGGTCATTATTGCAGGTGAGACAAATATGTTCGAACCACGCAAATTGTGTGTCATTACTGCAGGTGAGACAAATATGTTCGAACCACGCAAATTGTGTGTCATCCGGGTACTACTTGAATTCAAGCACTCTGCGGCATGAACGTCTGGTAAAGAACATAACAACGGTCTCGGAAAAGTTAATATTCATTTATCACGATTTGTGCCAGTTACAAAACTGAGAGAAGGCATTGTTGAAGGTGGTATATACAGTCGGAGGTTTATAGTATGATATAGGAGGCAATCATCTGCAAAGAGGAGTATCTTCACAGAGGTGCGCAAGGGGAGGTCATTAATATTAAAGCAGAAGCAAGAGTGGACCTAGCACGGAGCTCTGGGGAACTCCTGATAAAACAGGCATCAAGGGCGAGTTAGTAGGGTTGAAAGTCACATATTGTGAACGTTGAGAAAAGAAATAAAAAATCCAGCCAACCAAAGATGTATTCTATAATATGGCAAACAACCTCTGCAATAGCTTACTATATGAGAGTGTAGGGAAGGCTTCGGCATAATCTATGAAAATACCATTAACCGCACGTCTCTAGACGTCTGTTCCCATTACGTGAAGGGCCCGCGCACTATGTGACCTTTATGCGCATGAAGAAAATAAGAACAAGTGGTTGAAATTACGAAGCCCTCCGCTACGGCGTGCCTTATTGGTCGTGGTTCACTCTGTCATCGTAGCTTTGGACCGTAAAACTCCCGCAGCTATTACTCCCCATGGCAATGCTGGGTGCATCTTGCCTTCACGAAAACCGAGTTGTGTGCAGTGTCCTATACTAAGCAACGCATCTCTTTATTTGTGGTTGCTATAGTAATCTAAAATAGTGCTTCTTCAGCGTTTTATTAAACAGAGTGTGCTGATTGGCAGGCAACATATCATTCAGTTGCAATGGTTTATTTGCAGTATTCACACCAGTCAAATGACTGGTGGAGAACAAGATTCGTGCGCCGCACGCATTTCCTAATCACTGTATACAACATGCGCTGTTGGTGCATCGGAGACGTTCCGAGTGCTTGTGTACATGAATGAATAAAGAGTACATATTGACGTGCGAGTTCGGTGAAGAGGACAACGACGATAGGAGTCGTAACGCTTACGAGCACGGACTGCTTTAGATGGCTTCCCGCTGCCGGGACCTCCAGCCATGTCACCTCTACCTTGAGTCACCGCTGGCACTGCTTCCGCAACTGGTGGCTTTTTTTTTGCAGCCGCAGCCCCAGAGGGTGCAGGTCCAGAGGCTGAGGCAGCTGTCTGCAGCAGTGCCTCTCTTGGGAGCCGGAATTCTAGTGGCAGTAGCTGTACACTTCGTGACTGCAGCAGTCCTGGCTGCTGGCACTTTATTCACTGCCGTTTTGGCTGGTGGAATCCTTTAGTCTGCGGCTTTGGGGCACCAGCATTAGTGGCGCCGGTGACAGCAGTACGAGCTGCAGTGGTGGCAGGAGCGGCCACTCCAAGCTTCACTCATCTACGTCTTCCTCTGGGCCTTTGCAGTTATTTGTGTCGGGAGCATCGCTCTCTTTTTGTTCATCCAACAAAGAAGCACCGCCGAAGCTGCCTTGCACTGACACGCCTCCATCTCCACCTGGCACTCGTCCTCCAGTTGGTCATCTTCTTTGAGTCGTCACCCTCGCCCTTTGGATGCTCTCACTTGCCTTCTGAAGGTTGTGGCTGTTCTACATGCTCACCGTCAGGTTGCTCCTCGAAGGACTGCCGCACTGCTTCATCAGTCTCATCCTGCTTCGGTTCGCTAGTTCTGTGAAGCGAGTATGTTCTGTGAGGGCGACAACGACGATAGGAGTCGTAACGCTTACGAGCACGGACTGCTTTAGATGGCTTCCCGCTGCCGGGACCTCCAGCCATGTCACCTCTACCTTGAGTCACCGCTGGCACTGCTTCCGCAACTGGTGGCTTTTTTTTTTTTGCAGCCGCAGCCCCAGAGGGTGCAGCTCCAGAGGCTGATGCAGCTGTTTGCAGCAGTGCCTGTCTTGGAAGCCGGAATTCTAGTGGCAGTAGCTGTAGGCTTGGTGACTGTAACAACCCTGGCAGCTGCAACTCTGTTGACTCTCGTTTTGGATGGTAGAATCGTCGACAGCACGGCTTTGGGGCACCAGCAGTAGTAGCGCCGGTGACAGCAGGACGAGCTGCAGAGGTGGCAGGAGCGGCCACTCCAAGCTCTCACTCATCTACGTCTTCCTCTGGGCCTTTGCAGTCACTTGTGTCGGGAGCATCGCTTTCCTTTTGTTCATCCAACAAAGAAGCACCGCCGAAGCTGCCTTGCACTGAGACGCCTCTTTCTTAACCTGGCACTCATCCTCTAGTTGGCCATCTTGAGTGTCACCCTCCTCTTTGGATGCTCTCACTTGCCTTCTCAAGGTTGTGGCTGTTCTACATGCTCACCGTCAGGTTGCTCCTCGAAGGACTGCCGCAGTGCTTCATCAGTCTCATCCTGCTTCGGTTCGCTAGTTCTGTGAAGCGAGGGTGTTCTGTGAAGAGGACAACGACGACAGGAGTTGTAACGCTTAGGAGCCCGGACTGCTTTAGGTGGCATCCCGCTGCCGGGACCTCTAGCCATGCCACCTCGGCCTTGAGTTGCCGCTGACACTGCTTCGCAACTGGTGCTTTTTTTTGGCAGCCGCAGCCCGAGCGGGAGCATGTCCAGAAGCTGAGGCAGCTGTTCGCAGCAGTGCCTGCCTTGGGAGCCGGAATTTTAGTGGCAGTAGCTCTAGGCTTGGTGACTGCAGCAGAGCTGGCAGCTGGCACTTTATTCACTGCCGTTTTGGCTGGTGGAATCTTCGAGACCGCGGCTTTGGGGCACCAGCAGTAGTAGCCGAGGTGGCGGCAGGCCAGCCGCAGTGGTGAATGGAGCGGCCACTGCAGGCTCTCGATCATCTATGTTTTCTTCCGGGCCTTCGCAGCCATTTGTGTAGGGAGCACCGCTGTGTTTGTTTATCCAGCAAAGAAGCACCCGCAGAAGCTGCCTTCTGGTCAGACGCCTCCGTGTACTTCTCCTCCTGACACTCATCCTCACGTCGGGCATCCTGTTGTTCTGAGTCATGCCGTTTTGGAAGCTCCGACTTGTCTTCTCAAGGTTGTGGCTGTTCTACATCATGCTCACCCTCAGGTTGCTCCTCTGAGGCCTCCTGCGTTGCTTCGTCAGTATCATCTTGCGTCGGTTCGCTAATTCTATGAAGACCATGTGCTCCGTGAAGAGGACAACGACGACGGGCGGACGTCTCGGAATGCTTTCATATGGTTGCGGCTGAGGCGCTACTGGTGGCTGGCAGTACCGTGTAACTGCTGGATCGTGGATCGGCCAGCTCTCAGGAACGGCAGCCAGGACACCGGACCCTTCGCTTGGTCCCTGGGCAAGTCACCCAGCCGGAACGCAGGAACATTACCGCGCCGAGAGGACTTCGCCTGGTTCCCCGGACCGGACCTACAGCCGACAACCGCCTAGCTCGAACGCTGAGCTGCTTCGAACGCTGGCACGCGCCTTTGTCCCACGAGTTCGCGCCAGTTCTTCTTCTTCTCCGGCGTCGCTCAGTTTTTTTCCGCTCTCGAACCCGTATATAATCTCATATGGTATGATTTGTTTATCACCTGGGTCCTAAATTCCTGCGTTATCGCTGTAATATCACATCCAGTGACTTCAAGTTGTTCTTGGACGCGCCCTGGTTACAGTCATATATGTTTTGTAGGTCGTAAATAATGTGCGGTGTCTCGATAACAAAATTTAACGGTATAAACTAACCCGCTTAAGGTTTCTGTACTTCGCGCTTTGGTACACTGTATAACGAACAGGAATACTTCTGAATAGCGGGCGAATGTTGAACTACAAAGGCGGTGTCGTTACCCTCATATCGTCACTGCTTTCCTCTCAGAAGACTTATAAGGTGCGCCCTCTCTCCCTTTTTCCTAACGCGGAACACCGAATCGTGATACCCACGTACATTCTTGTGATTTCCTTAAAAGGACACTAAAGAAAAACGATGAATCTGTCGAAACCAATAGATTATTATTTGAGAACAATATTCTCGTTAGTGTCACCATCACACATTCAGTAGTAAATGTAAACGATGGTTAAAGTTTCAATTTCTGAATTTCGCCCTGAAACCTAGGCAACCGAACGTAAGCGTGACATTACGAATTTCAAGTATTCTACTCGTATTTCGGCCCTATAGGCCAAATGAATTTGATGTAACTTGCTACGTTATGTCTCTGGCCTCCGTACAACACAACGTGATTCATTCTCAGTGGCAAGTCAATTTGAGTTCCGTGAAAAGCTCCCTCAAAATTTATGACGTCAAGGCGAGTCGGTGCGGAAATGTGAAGGCGGCGCCGCCACCTGTATTTTCGGTTTGTGCGTTTTCTCGCTTAGTAATCGTGCTGGTGCGACAAGAGTGGTGCTGTTGGTATTGTAAAAGGGTAATTTAGTGATACGCGCCAAATCGTTTTGCGCTTTAATGTCCATTTAATGACTGGGATACCGTGGACGCAACAGTCTCAAAACCATGTGTCAAGGCAGATGAGGAGATACTGCTATTCCAATTTCATCTCTCGAAGGCAGCGGAGGAGGCGCTTAACCACTCCAAGGAAGCGGTTCTTCGCACGAACCACGCGAAAGGAACCTTCTTAAAAGGAAAGGAAGCTGAGCGAGTTGTAAGGATTCATAATGTACAGGATAGGCGTGCAAGACATAGGCACTGGGGAAGAGGAGTGCACAACACGTGTTGTCCGCTTCTCTTCACTAATGTCCCTAGGAAGAAATTTCGACGGCGAAAAATTCCTGTGCTATCCTTTGCATACAAAACACACAGCCCGTTTCTGAATAGATTCTATTTTTATTTCACATCACATTTTCTGTAGGTGTTCCACAGAACACAACCATATTCAGGAATTGGACGAATGAAAGTTTTATACGTAAGAAGTTTGGCTTCTGGAGGAGCAAGACGGTACGAATACCCTAAACTCTTAAAGTCATTATTGCAGGTGAGATCAATATGTTTGAACCACGACAAATTTTGTGTCATCAGGGCACCTACGTACTTGAATTCAAGCGCTCTGCTGCATGAAGGTCGGGTGAATACATGGGGCATGAACGTCGGGTAAACAACATAACGACGGTCTTTGCGTTAGTGGCGCGTACCCACTCTCGTGTATTGGCCATAAATCGGTATCGGTAGCTCATTAGTAATTATCTAGAGTTATCTTGTACTGTAATATATTTAAGATGAAGTAAATAAACGGGTAAGTATGAACAAATATGAATTTGTAGTATTGCAAAGACGTCTACTTCCTCTAAAACATCTGTGCTCTTGCCCCACTAGGAGGAATGCGTTAAAACCTTCGTCGTCATTGTGCTCTTCCCCAAGCACGCGCGTCAATACAACGTTCCCATTCTGCACCTAGTAACCAGAATGTGAACGAATCCACCACAAGCACCATTACCAATATTTTTTCTCGCACACCGCGCATTATCGTTCGTGCAATGTCAGAAGGCGCTTCCTGTAAGAGAACTGGTTATTTTTTTATTAAGATAGCGCGCTTAAGAGTTCAATTTATTAAGCGGTCACTAGACATCGTTAAAGTATTATAATGCGTTACTACGCAACGCGTTCCTTGTTTTGTTTCACTGATATATGACTGCACAATTCATAAGGCTGGTTGACTGAAGTCAACCAGTGAGGCGCTCCACGGTATCGATTCCTCTCAGTGCGCTGTGGCGCTCTGAGGCGCTCACAAAGCTCGTCGTCATGCAAACCTCTCCTGTAAAGCAACCGTTTAAATTTGGCTTACTTTTTATTGTTAATTAATTACCTGAGGTAATTTAAAAGTAACACGAGTTGGTGAAGACAACTGTGAATAATACTAAGTTGGTTCCACTGCCTTACACACATGCCCATGTTTCTAAATGGCTGCGCCAATTTTTGAAAGGGAGAGAACTTTTCACGGGAGAGAACATTTCACAAAATTACAACACCCCGCAAGTATTTTGTTGCCTTGCTTATAAGCTTTAACATTCAGCCGTAATGAGATTTGTCGGGACGCAAATATTTATATTTGCCACACTCTCGAACACTCACATCGCCGCTATGCGGGATTCCGGCAGTGTCATTTGTTTCTTCGTCGTGGCAGGGATTGCGCGTTAAACGAACAATCAACATTATAAGTCATGAGCAATAAAAACGATATATTTGCGTTCCGCAATCGCTAAAGGTAATTGAATGCGGAACTTCTTAAAAGTGTTCACTCTTCTGCTGCTTTAACAAGCAGCGCCACTTTCTTGCGGCGTTCGTCTGAGGAACCACCTAAAGAAGTTCACGTGTTGCCGTGTGTCATCGGCGCAACTACTTTCTGTAGAGGGTCCTTGAGACTAGAAAAAGGGGTTGACTACAAAAGACTTCATTTTTGCCAGTCTTTCAGGGGTATTATCCCTGTTAAAAGCGTAGTCAGACAAATTCAAGTAGCTTTTCAAGGGAAATACCTATTGTAGTTCGCCACATGGGGTTGTATGACTAACAGCCGGATATAATAACCCTAATAAGCGTTCCGCAATTGCCCAATGTTACGTTATTACAGCAGGCGGTTGTCATGGAGCCCCCCATGTTAAGCTAGAGAGACCGCTCTAACTCTCACATCCTCGTTGCTGTTCCACCAGAAAACTTGTAACGTCCTGTCTCTCTCTCTGTGTCTTTGCGAAGTTCGCACAGCGTACTGACACGTGCGCTCACTTGCATTCGACCTGAGTTCTGCGTGCTTCGTCTGGAGTGCTGCGTGTGTCACGACCACGTGACAGTATAGTGACACCCGCGAGCATCGCAGTAAACTTTTTCCAAGTGCTAATTAATGCGACATTGCTCAAAGTGCATTCTATTCGTACTTGTACGCCAGCGTCTCATCAACATATATACGTAAGTCATGATAGGAGCGTCGTGATATGTTCCATAATGGCGTGCAGAAAATATGGACGCCTTGAACAAAGGTTCAGCTCTAGAAGCCGTTAATTTTCGATGGTGTTCTTCCCTGGTTCAGACTACCACGTCAACGGGCAGAAGGGCGGATACCAAGCCAAGATGCGTTCACAGTAAACGTACGGCTTCATTTACACAGGTTGGCAATATTTATACAGGTCTGCCGGGCACCCAGTACTATGGACAAATATCGATAGACCGCATATTGCCTGAACCCACACCAAGCAGTCTATTCCGAGGCCCTGAAGTTTAAAGCACCAAGTTTCCCTAGTCTTCTCTCAGCTCTCGGCAAGAGGCCTCGCCAAGCTGAACTTGTCTCCATCTTTGACGCGTCTGCGACCAGAGTTAGCAAAAACACACTTTTTCTCCTCTTTTTCTCATTTTCTGTTCAGCGAAATACCTCCGGTCGCTTCTGCGACCGCCTTCTTGGAACAACCCATACACGCACTTTACTAATGAAGAACCGTCTCCGCTGTATCTATCGGAGCGCATGGTTATAACGGAAAAGCAAAGAACGTGCGTTAGCACAAGGTTCATTATATTAAGCCAACGCGATTTCAACTCCGTCAGGAAGAGATTGTAATGAAGGAAGGACCCATCCTCAAAAAAAAAAAAGCGAAATAATCAAAAGAGGAGTTTCGCCAGATCAGCGAGTCATACCCCCTGTGGTGGGTAGAAGAGCTCACAGTATTACCAACCTTCACCCAACCTTTTTTTTATGTTTTCAAATCCTTTACCCGCTCGTGCGTTTGTCTTCTTTCCTGTCGCCTTGCAGTAACCTCAGTTGATAGTTTGCGCTTGCGGCATCGTCCTCGTAAAATACGTCGTCCCTAACACGCAGCTTCAGCGCAGTTTAAAGACAATACCATCGGTTTCTATTCGTGTAACGAGTTAGTGAGATACCGCAGCAGGGCTAATATACTAATCTGCTTGGCTGACTGCATATCCCAGTTCTTATCCTAGACGATATGCCGCCGCTTGCATAGGATTATATTAGAGGTGCATTGTAACCGAGACCACTTCCCTATATTGCCATTGCGCGGCTGCCTCTGGCAGGCGGTCGACCCCCTCGACGACGGAGGATCGCACTATATATGCCAGAGCGTTAGTTTGGATGCGGACCCCTGTTCTTCAGACACGTGGTTATCCCTTCACTGCTCCATCCTCGGACGCCACGTCCACTAGTACAACATGCTCTACGCTCAAGCGGTACAGTAATTGGTGAAAACGTGTAACGCGTCATGTCGCCGCGAACGTGCGACAGTGAGCATCGCCAATTACCACCACCGGCGTCACGGTAGAAGAGAGTCAACGTCGGTTCCTTCATAATGAAATGCATACAAAGGCGTTCCTGCAGGCGACCCATCCGCCAAGCCACCGCCTTCCACTCTCGCCGCAGATATATCGCCGAACATAACACAGGCCCCGTCTACATTACTGTATCGGCGTAAACACGCCGACCATCAGACTGTCAACGTCTGCAAAAGGAACAGCAGGGACAGCACCAGGAAACAGCAAAAGCGCGAAAGTAGCACTTGTAAACGGAGCAACAGATAAGCTGCAGAGTGGCACCTAGTAATATCGGAGCCCAAGCCGTTAAAGAACAACGTGACGAGCAGCATCGCGATCTGCGCTCTGTACTTATTAACTGACGGGGTTTTACGTGCTAAAAGAAGGTACCATTATGAAACATGACCCGTGTAGTGGAGGACCCGCGCCCCACGCTAACCGAGGACCACGGGTTTGATCGAAACGCGGATTTTGAAGAAACAAGGTGCCCCACCTAAGTGCAACCAAGTTTTTGAACATGACAAAGTGCTAAAGCAAGGCAGCAAGTTGGGCTAGTTGGTATAACGTCATGGTGGAACAGCGCGCACACACACGGACTGAAGCGAATAAGAGACGACACGAGCGCTAACTAGCAACTGAAATTTTATTGAAACGATAGCACATATATAAGGAGGAAACACACGTGAACATACTGGTCATGACATACACAGCGGCTAAGTGCAACAAAACTGATTGTCCTTATGTGCCTTCTAAAAACCGGATCTCTTTATCTAGGAGATTGAGCGACGCTTGGCTTATGCAATTCTCTCCCCCTTTTTTTATAAGAAAGGCTTCCATAATTTCTCTTATAGAAGTTTTTACAGCTGTATTTAAAACTAAGCTGCAAGATTCGTGGAGCGCGCAGGGTAATTATACTTGGATCACACGTTCACGGCAGGCTCCACGACTGATCGGCGCCGTTGTATGACAACGTTCAAAATGTGTTGCAGGGCCTCTTTAAGCATAACAAGAACTCAGATGGGGTCCTGAATAACGCGAAACGTACAAGACCACGCGACAGCGCGAACCTTGCCCCTCTGCCTGAAGAACTTCGCGACCCCCACCTACGTATCGCGCGTAGTGCTGACTCGGAGCTCTGCACGCTGCATTTCTCACTCTCAACAGCCATACTAAGGTACTAGTGAGGGCAGTGGATACAGCCACCTTACAAACATACAAACACGTACGCATGCAAACATGCACAAACGGAAGTACGACGACACAAATAGAATTAGGTCTACTTAGAAAGCCTTGCGGTATTAAAATCTCAAGCTGAGAGATATACGTTGTTCCAAATCAGCCAAATTAATCACGCGGATCGAGAAAATAACTTACAGCCATAAAGCTATCCTGTGTTAGCTTGGTTTCCTCGGAACCAGAACTCCCTGCGACAATTGCAAAAAGGACCGCCAGATAAAGCCGCATCTTTCTCAGTCACGCTTAAAAACGCTAATAATATGGGAATAGTGTCTCTTCGGCTCTTCTATTTATATTCTGAAACAGCGTGCGCGAACATCAAGCATATTTCCGATGAACTCAATATTAAGCAGCGCTTTCGCCTGCCTTGAACGATGATGACGTTTCTTCCTTCTTGCTATAAATCTTGATTAAGCAATGCAAGCCCGCTTCTGCGCAAAAACCTTGAGCACTAAAAGGGCTTCGCTTAGCAACTTATTTGCCGCAAGCTAACCGTGATGTCTCATTATCATATTCAAAGCAAGCATACTATGGCTAATTTACATTTTACAACGAAGCTGTTTACTCGGAACGTTTGCCGTCACGTGATGTAGCGGAAGAGGAGAGGAAAGAACAACTGAACAGGAGGAAGGCGTTGGACTGACCTAAACGTGCAAGTAAAAGATGAGCCGACTATCCAGAATATTGTGAGCAGATGTAAGCGGATGGAAAACGGAAGGAGGTGGGAAGTGACGTAAGGCGCCCACTGATTGTAGTAGGGGAAAGAAAAATAAAATTTCTTGCCGTTACTGGTGTTCGAACCAGGGACCCCGCGCTTCGGAAACAAGTGTGTTAGGCACTGCAATGCACACCACTCTTATAAGACGCAGATATACGTGTCCCATGGGAACGCCCTCGATTTTCTTTGGTTCGGGCATCGACTTGTGAGTGCCGCCTCCCAGCGGTGCAGATGCGTAGGACGGCGACGTTTGAGCTACACATCGCTTCACGCCTAACATCTCCAGCAACGTGATGGGAGGAGGGAAGGAGGCAGACACAGTGGCTTTTCCGCCGTATTTCTAAAGAATTTGTCGCAGCATGACCCTATTTCCATAAGCTTCACAGAGACCTGTCGGGTATGAGATCTGACACCACTGACGGAGGATCACAGGACTCGGGTAAGAGTGAGTCTGTGGGAGACGCCAAGTTGCTGTCTCTCTCTTGTTTGTTTTGTGGTGGCGGGTATTTTGTCTTTCATCGGCGAAGAAATAGGAAAAGAGCACATCATGGAGGGTGACGCGAAAACGCTATGGCCACTTTTGCCCGGGTGGGTCAGCCCAGAGACGCAGTCTGCGTGAACCCAGGGAGAAGACTACTCGTCGTGTGCATACCGTAGAATCTTTTTCCCGGACGCGGCTGCAGCCATGCGCGATACACGTGGCAGAGACCGAAAGTGCCCCTACCCCTCAATCCGTGCTTATTCTTGCCTAATGTAAGGCTAGTCAGCGAACACCTGCCTGTGCGGGTGCTTCTGTGAGGCACATGAACCAGTCCCCTTCGATTTCAAGATACTATACCATTCTCCATGCTCCGCTGGTTGTGGACGGTAGATCGAAATTGGATACCGTCCTCTGCTGACATATTAATTGATAAATATGCGTCTTCTATTCACTTCTGCTTTTGACATCACTGGCGTAAATAAATCGAAATTTAATACTGTTCTGCACTGCAATATAAGTAAAAGAAATGACGTTTCACAATGAGGTCACCTCACGTGTTTTTAAATACCGAGAGTGCATCAACTTGGTATTTATGCGACGGCTGTTCATTTCATATGC
Organism: Hyalomma asiaticum; assembly: GCA_013339685.2. Lineage (NCBI taxonomy): Eukaryota > Metazoa > Arthropoda > Arachnida > Ixodida > Ixodidae > Hyalomma > Hyalomma asiaticum. The sequence continues at coordinate 28,614,492 of CM023487.1, forward strand.
TACGCTCTGGAACAGCGAAGAAGTATCTTATATTTTTATTTTAAATGTGTTCTCTATTGTTAACTGACATTTTGCGCGACGTTGTTCTGAGGCAAAGTGTTTCTCTTAAATGACGCAGCGAAGAAAATGTCGAGGACGACAAATAAGTAGGATTCGCGTTTGCGTACCAAAAGCAAGGTTGGGTTTAACAGATGTAATCTGGGCCCTTCTTCAAGGATGCTTTACACCGTGCGTCTTGATGAACTGTGTCGTTTCTCGTGGAAGGAAACAATGTGACGAGTTTGTGAACTAGTTGCCACGCGACCAAGGCCACATGAGCCTTTATATCGCTGCTGGCTTTCCAGAGTTCATTAGGTAACCCGAGTAGGGCGCTAGTTCGTAAATACAGAACAAGCAGCACGTGTTCTGTAGAGATAACTGCTGTTAAATGCCGCCTTCAGCAGATATCTTTCTGTGCGCCAAGCATCGGGCTGTGCATGTGCTTATTAGGTACGTTAGTCTACCATGGGCTACAAGAACAACCAACAGTTCCGTGCTCAGCATATATAATTTTAAAGCTATATTTTTTCCGCTGATGACAAAAATGATTTGCTTGAAGGACAGTATCTTCGGCGAAACGCACGCGTGTAGCTTCCTGTGACGTCTGACTTTATGCGGAGGTGACACCGCACAACTACGTCCCCATCGATCAAGAGTACCGCTGCATGCGATACGAGGAACGAGTATTGCTACTAGCTAGAAAACGATGTTTTGCAGTGAAGCCATGCAACTCATATTATCTCTAAAGTGGTTATCAAGCTTTTATACCATTGGTATAAAATCAGGATATCGTTTGTCGATTACCTTTATCAGCAATTCTTGCGTCAACCCTGTAAAGCCGCATTCCACGACTTCAAGCTGTTGTTGAACAGGTCCTGATCACAGGCGAACGTGTTTCGTAGTTCGCAGCATGCATTGTCCCGAGTTCAACAATTATCGGCACACACCTACCGCCTTGAGCCTTCTGCAGATGGCTTTTTGGTGTCGTGTTAGAACGAGAAAGAAGAGTGCTGCAGAGCGAGCGAATGCCAAACTACGGACGCGCTGCCGTTATCCTAACATACTCGCGGATTTTCGCTAAGAATACTCATAGGCTCCCCGTTTCTCTCTCTCTCTCTCTCTCTCTCTCGCTATTTTGGCTAACCCAGCATATCCTGGGTTAGCCAATGATGTATCGCGGTACCCACGTATATAATTGCACTTTGGTTCTTCGTTGGGTTACCACGGGTGCAACATGTCAAAAATTACTTGTCAAGGCAGGTGAGGAGATAATGTACTGCTCCTTCCGATTTCTTGGCTGGAGGTCTGTGTAGACGAGACGCTTAAACATTCCTCGGGAGCGGTGGTCCTTTGAATGAACCAAGCGAAAGGAACTCCTCTGGTAGGTTGTGTGTCGCGCCACACACCACGTCAGCGGCACTGCAGCGAACGTCTCCTTTTAGGGTGGATCCTATCACGAAAAAGACGAGACGCTTCCGTCCCGTTGTTTTCTTCGGCTGCTCTGAGCGCTGCTTTGAGCTGGCGATGAAAATGATCCATAAGGAGAAGCCATAGCGCCGAAGAGACAAGGACAACGGAGACGGCAGGACATGCAGGACAGACGACAGGACCGCACATGTATTGTCGCCTTCTTTGTCCTTGTTTCTCCGGCGCTATGGGTTATTCTTATGATTCAAACCAACTAACCCGTAAACCGGTACTCCTGAGAATGCTCCGCCAAGCCATTGCTCATGGGGTGGTGCACCGCTGTATGTGAGAGGCATGAATTGGCTGACTTGATGACACTGAGGAGTGCCGATTCGAAATACCGGTCGTGGTCCGTAGTGATCGTGGACGGCACTCGTAAGTGGGCTACCCAGTGGTACCAACACTTACTCGCAATCGTTTGGGCGGTGATGCCCGCTATAGTAATGGCATCCGCCCAGCGGTTGAACGTACCCATGCATGCAGGACAGTCCGTGGCATCGTGCAAGTGGGCGGACAACGTCCCGGTGAACGTAATCAAAGCGCCAGTCCAGGCTTTGGGAGTACTTCAACCGCCGCCAAAATATATCGCCGTATTTTGGAACGCTGGCAAGCAACGCACTCACGCGTCCAACAACGGCTAAACAGCTAAATCACGCGGCTGTAACCCCTGGGTAAGAAGGCCTGTGTAGGGAGTGTGTCACGTGGCAACGGAGGCCAGAAGGCACACACTAGCCGGTTTTGCCCCTACTTGCGTCGCAACAAAGCTTTGCTTGCGTTCTGAGAATCGGAAGCCACTGCAGATTCATGGTGGTGGTCCCGGTCAGCATGTCCTAAGGTTCATCTTCTTAACGTTGGCCAGATGCCAAGTTTGAGCAATCAAGCTGCCAACCTAGTGTGTCCGCTAAATGGCGTTGATAGGGTTTTGGTAAACACTATAAAAATTGTCGCCCCTTTCGGCGTGGTGTATGCCTGTTGTGAATTCAAATATATTTGATACCAGTTACGATTCCCGCGCTGAATGGCGGGAACTACGGATGAGCTATCTGCACCCAGAACGGCTTATATAAAAATAATTTCAGTGGTTTTTGCATCCGAAAACCACGATGTGGTCATGATAGGCGCCGCAGTGCAGGGCTCCAGAAGTTCCGAGCACCTCTTTTGTCTTTTGTATTTATCACAATATACGTGGCTTATAGGCTCCAGTGTATGGAGCGCCAGAAAGACTCTTAAAACTGCTACGCGCGGAGTTGAACATTCGCTGTCGCTAAAACCAGAGTCTGCTAACCCATGATTAATTTTACAACAGTTTAACCGACCTCGAGCCTTTGAGAAGCGTACTCATTTACTTTCAACTGCGCTTTTATTTCCTGCAAATTTCGACGATGACATACTATGGATGTGAAAATCAATGAGGAACTAATGATGACTCCATACGCTTTCCTGATCGGTTCGAAGTGAAATATGCACAAATTATCGCGGAAAGGTGACGTGACACGGTGGCCACAGGAGAAGTGCTGCAGTTAATTGCAATAAACAATAGCTGACCACTCGTTATGAGTGTTTCACAATTAATGAATGACCATAGCCGTATAGTTCTAGTACATTCCGTACAAACGGCGCTATAATATGCGCAGAGCGATGTTCTGATTTCTGGAGTTGGGAATATCAGCGCGTAGTGCTTCCCAAAGCGACGCTCTGGCTGCGCGCGACATTCGAGTTCACCTGCTGCCACACACTTGTCTCGGGATTAATGGTATAATCCTAAACTGACGGTATGATGGTAGGAGATGTGTGATATGATGGTAGGAGATGTGTACGGAGGATTCGCGGGTTACCTGACCATCTCCCAGCAAGCTCCTCTAACATCATTCACTTTGTGGATATGGCGGTGCTTTTTGTCTTCTCCTCACCCTTCCTTCCCCTTTCACCCGTTATGCCATGGTGTACATGGTTGTGCTATTCTTTATTCCGTCCCTTACTCGTAGCCCTAACTTCCTTTTCCCGCACTTTTGCTATATTTCACAAATCTATGCGGTGATATGAAGAGCACCCGCTGTTATGTGGTAGTGGGCAGAGGGTTAGCGCGACAGGAGTGCGCGAGCAAATGCCGTGCATTTCATAGAATTTCACGCGCACTTTTTCACGATGTTTTATGATGATAACTTTCTTCGGACCGAACAAATTATGGCCTGCATAAACAGCTCCGCTGTTAAAAAAGACTAGCTCGATATTCCGGATTCGATAACCGGAGGTGCCGGGACCCTAAGTATCACTCTTGCCATTAAAACTCTTGCCTGTTACGTCACGAACAACCATAAAAGAGTAGCTCGGCTCTTCCGACCGTTCTCACGGCGTGCAACTTGCTTGAATTTCTTTTCTGCCGAGACGGACAACATAGTGGCCACCGACCTTCCTCTGGTGCTGCTTCACACCTGCGGGCACGAGCAGCTGACACTCCGGAAAGAAACCCCTGTCCTCGACTCAAACGCTTGCTTGGCCTTTGTGTAGTTGAGTGAGCAACTCCTGCGCACTGTGTTTTTGTAAGCGCCTCTTCTCGATCCACGCGCGCACTGCGGAGAAGGGTATACTGATAAGCACCAGCTGAGCACATCCATTTTGTTTTTCTTTTGAACCTGATAGAGTATTGCAAAGAGATAGTGCCGCAACACTCGATTTCTCTACCCACTTGAGATAACTGCGAAGAAAAGGATACGTGCTTCACAGCCACCAAAATCCTACCTCACGTTGCATTTGTGGGTAAGGACTTTGAATCTGGAGCCGGAAATAAAAACTTCAGGGGTCCTTAAAATTCACCTAAGTGACATTTCGGCGCTAGCCCATTATACTTTAGGCTATTTCTAAACATAGGGTCTACTTGAATCCGGTTCATACAAATATGTCAGGCTCATATTCGCCTATTGTTGGCCCATACCGACATATCTAACGCGGATATGGGGCACACGCGACTCCATTATCGTTAACCATGAAGTAGCTGACCAGCATACGATGTTGTCACCACGTGTCAGTCATGTCAGCCATGCCTTTGCAGCATTTCATGTCAATTGTGGTGCATGTATACCAAGTCAACGAGACGCGAAATTTGTGTTTTAGCGTGTGCGCCGAATTTTGTGACAAGTTTTTTGCAAGGTAGTCCCACGGTTCTCCAAGGGCAGGCACGGCAAGCGTTTTCCTATAGCCGCACTCGTATGTCACGAGCAATTATGACCGTAAAGCTCTAACTCGTTGGGGTTAGTAAGGCTGGCTTACGTCAATGCCAGAGCAGCTCCCAAGCCTTGGTAAGCAACTGTCGTTAACGCGAAAATGCAGGAGCTACGTACTCGTTCACTTACAGCAACCGATGAGTGCGCAGGAAGGCAGATGTGTTTTACACCTGAGGGAACAAAACACGTTTTACCGAGTTTTAGCAGGCAATAACCGCAACTTTCTTTGTTCAGCTAACGGTGTTCCGCAATTTAGATTACCTCTATGTCGTCGCCATCAAAAGAATTTATCTGGAGCGTGCACTGCCTGAAACAAAGTGGCACGGAAAGGGCGGTGCGTTTCATTTTTTGATTGCTGGTGAGTGCGACAGTATACAAAAAGATGAGAAGACCAATCCGTGCACGCTCTGTTTAGTGTTCACCTCGAGCAGGCACAAGTCGTAAATTCGTATATTTTTATGCGGACCGTATGTGTGGTACTACCTGCAACAAAGTAGTAGATAAGTTCAAATGCAAAATTTCGTTACATTTTTTCTTTGTTTCCACACTGGCACGTCAGTAAGAAATATAGGCGTAGGCACAATTACTCGGCGAGAATTAAAGGATTATTATAGTAGTGGTGAATGCTCAAATGCCCATGGTACTTACGCATGTTGACATGATAACGTTTCGCCCACATCTCAGTGAAATTAAGAAATTATCATAAATATGTTGTATCCAACCTGTGTGGAATACCACTGCACTGCAATGTCTACTACTAATCTTTTGCAGAAATACGCTCTTACGTTATTTGACATTGTTTTAGACATTACGCCTTACATGGGTTTTCCGTCAATATACATATGGGAGTGTGACACGCACATTGAGTATGACGTTATGTCTGATACCAATGCATTTTATGACAAAAGGATTGCACGTAGAAAAGGCGATCACAGTGCACAGGCATAGGTACATCGTTCCTATTTATGTTGTAATTTCAGATGTCATTTATATGTTGCAGATGTTTCTTAATTTAAATCTTCCTTTCCAAACATGAGGGCTGAAGCCTGACCTATTTCTACTTGGTGGCACATTTTTGGCACTCATGCGAGCACTAATCTACGATAGGCATGCACTGACGCTCTATGTCCGGCTTTAAACGTGGGCACGCTTTCCAATAAACTTAGTTACAATTCAAGCTCCATGTGTCTCCCTTCTTTCTTTGTCCCGTTCTACCAGCTCTGCGTTCAGCCATCGCAGTGCATGGTGTCTTTCAGCACGCTCACGCACATTTCACTTGCACTCGGTCTTTCCGCTTTCGTCCTCGTTGCTTTGCGCAAAGGAACAGTCCAGCGAACTGAAGCGTGAACATCCCGGTGAAGGCCAAGCCGTGTACTTTCGTTCAATGAATTTAGACCGCAGTTCTTATTGTTCCGTTCCCGCGTTGTGGTTCTTGCGCATCTGGTGCAACCGCTCGGTCACCGAGTTAAATGTGGGGGAACGAGAGCACACATGCTTCTTTGTCAGGTTCTTTTGCTCATTAAGTCACCGCATAAATGTACGTCTACAGTTTCGCTCACATGTTGCACCAAAATGTATTGTAATCATCCACCCCTAATTAAATTGTATTTTCGTACCGGACAACCTTTGCACGGAACCCGTAGCATCCGCTCCCACAAAGTTGTAGCAATGAAAGAACTCTCAATGAAGCGACAAATTAAAAGGTTAACGTCCTCTTGCTACACATGGAAAGCACCCTGGGCCACTTCCGCTTGCTATGCAATTGTTCAATCAGTATGTTTTTGCTGCATTTCAGCTGACGGTATCCTCGCATAAGCAGTATATACCATCACAGACAATTACCACATAAGAAACTGTAGCCATATTTCTGCAGGCACTTATTTACAGCAGGTTCCAAAAAAAAAAAAGGCAAAGCTGGCTCCTTATCAAGGTAATACATTCGTCTAGTTTCTATTTAAGCTAAACACTAAAGTGGGTGGAGGTTTCATGCTTCCCTCCCCCCCCCCCCCCTCCGAACCTGTGTATAACATGCCAGTATAGAAAAATTAATGGCTTAACTCTTTCGTTACCGTGTCCATAGGCCAGTTAGCTTGTGCGGCCGTTTCTTACATCGGCCGTGTCAATCCATCGAGAACACGCTAAAATAATGCAGCATGCAACCAAATGTAAGCGCATTGTGCCCGTTCCTGTCCATACATTTCGCTATGGGGCATCAGTTTGAATGGTAATCGACTTCATTATATGCGACTACAAAATATCTTCAACATGAACAACGAGATCGGTGACTGTCCGCCACGGTGGGCGCAGCGGTTATGGTTTTCGGTTGCTGAACCGAAGGAGGCCGGTTTGATACCGGCCGCGGAGGTCGCATTTTAGATAGAGGCGAAGATGCTAGACGCCCGTCAACTGCATGTTTTCAGCGCACTTTAAACAACCCCACCTGGTCGAAATTTCCGGTTCCCGCCACTACGGCGTACCTTATAACCACACCGTGGTTATGGTACGTAAAACCATAGCAAATATTATTGTCACTGAGTACGAATTACGAGGAACTGTGCGATTCCTTTTTTTTCTGTTGCATTGTGCAGAATGGCAGTACCTGTGTGAGACAGTCATCCGTAATAACTAGTTGATGACAATTAAAACACAAGTGGCGCACGCCGCCACAGTGGCTATAGTAGCGATGGCATTCAGCTGCTGATCCGAAGGTCGCGGCATCAAATCCCGGTTGCGGCAGCTGGATTTCAATGCAGGCGAAATGCTAGAGACCCGTGTACTGTGCGATGTCAGTGCGCGATAAAAAACACCCCGCGGCCCAAATTTCCGGAGCACTTCCCTATGGCATCTCTCATCTTCATATCAGGTCTTGGGACGTAAGACCCCGGAAATTGTTGTTATTGTTATTATTATTGCACCACGTGACGTATTATGCTAGGAAACTGTCATGATGACAGCGCGAGCAATACAAAGACAAAAGAAGGCAAATGGAACGGGATCAGCACCGTTTTTGTGCCCCCCTCCCTTACTTCGCCGTTGTGTTCAGTGCGCTCTTTTTATGATGAATCCTGACCAACTCACCCAGTTGCTTGCAAAACTCGTTATGAGGAAAGTGAAACATGATCGTCGAGATGACGCATTGCGGAGAAAGGGAGGAAAAAACCCCAGGCTTCTCTTACGCAAGGAATTAACTCTGGAATATTTCTTGGATCACCAGCCTTGTTTCTGTTGTAGAATTCGCTTCTAATTTGCAAAACAGGCCATACCGCGTCGCCACCTCTGACGACCTCTGTGACTACACGTGAATACCGGCCACTTGAGGAGTGTAGTCGTCTTGTAAGTACCTTGACGCTGCTTCCAAGTTAAGCCGCGTGAGCTTGTGGCTGTGCCGCCCGATAGCGGCGAGTTCTGTCCAAACCAACTTTTCCTTCTGTCCCGCAAAACGGGCAATTTTTATCACCGCCGCTCTGGCCTGCCGATGCCAGCGTGTTCCAGGGTGATATAAGGTCTGAGTGTTGGAGTGCTCGGTCATGTCTCTCTAGACATCCTTCACGGCAGCATGAAGCAACTCGTGCTGTTGGCGCTCTTCGGTGTGGCTCTGGGTAAGTCGTGGCATTACGTTCCAATAGCTACGCTTTGGCTGAGAAGCACAGAACTTAGAACTTGACTTTCGGTCATGTGGCCCCACTGTGTTTCCGCTTCGTTTAACTGCGTTCGAACGCTGCAAGTCCGCGCGACTCAGCTTCTTCGGATATGGTCATAGCATGCGAACAACCGCCAGAGCCTGTGTAGCTAAGCTCACAGAAGGAGGCAGCTGAAGAGGTTAGTAACCCAGACCTCGGTTTTTCGGTGCGTTCATCCTGGCATTGCACGCTGGATGTGATTTACGCTAATTTCGAGTAGAGCGTTAACACCACGTTTTGCATAATCCCATTGAAATATTCCGTTACGTGTTCAAGAAAATTCCGCACTTTTCCACACAAAGCACATAAACAGTTTATGCATTTGTCACACATTTGTCGCATTTCTACGCATAAACCTTTCTACGCAGGAATATGTATTTATGGGAATGGCCATAGCGAATGTTACAGTAAAGAGAACCGTCGGGGACGCCTAATATAACTGCGAGCATTACTAAGACAGTGTATGCCGGCGAAGCAGAACCGCGGATTCAGTGTTATAACGAGGACAAACGTTTAAGGAGAGGCTAAATTAAACACAGAATGATCGAATCTTTGCATGCTCAAGCGCAGCCCACCGACCCTTCATATCCCGGATGTGTTCAACAGCTTCCTTCAGGTATATCATGGCATTCTCGTGTACACGACGTCAGAATGTCTGAAATCAAGCAAGCATGTACAGTGAAGGCGTCACTGTGCACTATACGCCGTAATTTGTGAAGGTGCGAACTTGGCAGCGACCAGGCAAAGCAGTGTTCTCAAAATACTGGCAAACGCTGAATCTAAATGTTGTCTCGCCTTTATGTCATGCGCTTCCGTGGCAGAGAAGATGCTATGCGCTACCAACATTATCCTCTGACGAAAATCCGAGATGCCAAAATAGCCAGGTCAAGATCCTTAAAGAACAGTGAAGGGAGGACACTCTAAAAGAAAGGCACACATGCGTCATCAGCACAGCAGCATGATGTGGCTTACGAGACTAGCAGTGACGCGCATGCTTGAGAGAAAGGAAGACTTTAACGCTCGCAGCTAGGTTAGTGGAATCGTTCGCTAGGCCAGCCATAGACAGTCTAATGGGCTGTGGCAGCAACGAAGCCAAACCGGGCATCACATTGCCACGGCGGGGCGGCCATTGGGATGCACTGCCTACGTCTAACGTGCACGAGTACTTTAGTTCTTCCCGACTACTTGTATCCAGTGTTTTTACAAGAACAGAAAGGACAGTGATCGCCAATTACGAATCACTTCATAGTGCTGTTGCAATGTTGAAAATGGAGGCACCATCTATTGTAATCAATCGCGTCATCGAACGCGCGCAGCGCTGCGGGCACGGTTCTCGTCACGTCGGTGTAGTGAGTTGCCTTGGCAGCTTGCCATGGCTACAGGGACATGATTTAGCTGCAGTATTACTCAGTGCAGCGCTTCCTCTAGATGGCGTCCATATCTCACGCAGCCTAGTGCGGCCGGCAGAAGACTATCGTCTTTCGACGACATTTGCAGCGAAGCATGCAGATACGCGGCCGCTTTTTTATTCAAAAGCGACGAAGCACCGAAGCGCCGCCACGGTGGTCTAGTGGTTGCGGCACTCAGGTGCCGGTCCGCAGGTCCCGAGATCGAATCCCGGCCCCGGCGGCTACATTTTGATGGAGGCGAAATGTTAAGGCTCCAGTGCAGTATACGATGTCAATGCACGTTAATGAAGTCCAGGTCGTTGGAACTTTTCGGAGCCGTTCACTATGGCGTCTCCCATAACCACATCGTAGTTTCGGCACGTAAAACCACACAAACCAATCAATCAAACAAGGCGTTGAATGCACGTGTGCAAGATTTGTGTAGGATAAAAAGACACGTAGCTAACTTGGGACGTCAGTATTTTTCTAGCCTTCGTGAAGGTAGTGAAGGCAAACCTGAACCGCGAGACGGTACTAAACAGAAGCATGAGGTGATGTGCGCTAGGTAGGTATCCTCAAGTCGTATTTCGCAGTGTAGCAGTGTCCCTCAAGAAAAGATTAACTGAGAGCTATGTCTTTCCGGTAGTTATGTGATCTAAACGGTTACAAATATGATTTGGCTAAAGTAGAGGAGCAGGCAGGAAACCATGCAAAACGAGAGGCATAAGGTCGAGGGACAGAAATGCAGAGAAGTTAATGAGAAAACGAAGGATCGGTGAGATGTCGGTCGAAATAAAGAAGAAGAAATTGCATCGCCAGAGCAACTAATGAGACGGCAAGATAATCTACAGTGACAGGCTAGATTCTTACACAAGGCAAGAGTGATTCCGGCTCCATAAAATTGGTGCACAGTTTGATGAATATGTTCGCAGGCGTGACGTAACCGCAGTGAGTTAAGGGCACGGTTCCCTGGAGAAATATTAGAGGAGCACTTGCTGTGGAGCGGACGTGCGCATTATTATTATTATTATTATTATTATTATTATTATTATTATTATTATTATTATTATTATTATTATTATTCCAGCCGCCGCTGATTTCGACAGCCAATGCTTGCCTACGGCGGACCCAGGACCTTGCAAGGGTTACTTCCCCAAGTGGTGGTACAATGTGGAGACGGGCCAGTGTGAGGAATTTATTTATGGCGGTTGCCAAGGAAACGACAACAGATACGACACTAAAGAAGAGTGCGAGAAGACCTGCGCCACCGGATCAGGTGAGTTGTTTTAGGCGTACCGTACGCGGCCGTTGCTCGCTATGGAGCACGACGACCAATATTCGACACATAGGCCCAACAATGAGCATCTTTGAAAATAATATTCTGGAATTGTAACGTATCTTTTCGCGTGTGTACCTTTGGGTTAGTGGTAATTAATAAGAACTGATTCATGGGGCCGCATCGGTTTCTATGGTACGTGCATATGCATATTACCTTGTATTATATTACTTTAGCATTGCTAGGCCCATCCATTATGACAGCAAATTCACACTGCTCGTTCTTCCCTTGTAGAAGTAGCGCCGCTCTCTTTCAGGAAAACCACAGTTCATCGTTTGTCTCCGCCCGTTCCTCTGAACTACATGAAAAGTGAATTATAGTGAATCGTTTTATAAAGGAAACAGCTAATGATGAATCTTACGATCTTCGTTCTCAGAGAAACGTAGATCTGAGCATTAGCAAACCTTGTCTAGTGTGTAAGCAACTGACCTGAGCCTACCTCAACGACCTCCTCAGGTGTTCCAATAGTAAAGACTCGCGCGACTCCACGTAATAAGGCGAAAACTGTACAAGTCTCATTTGAAGGTATCCTTCGACTATCTCGAAGTCCACACGAACTGTGGGGCTTGAAAAACATCACGTGATCCAAGGACGCCTACAAGCGAACCAAATATGCCAGCCATGTGGAAGTTGTGATCACTGACAACGAAAGTAATGATTGATTAGCGACTGTGGATAGGTTAAATGTGCCATGAAATTCGAACCCAGAAGCTTCTAGAGCTTGGGGGCCAGACCATGAGAGGAGTCAAGCCCCACATTCCAGTACTCTAACCGAATACTTTCTAGTACTCCTACCCCGAACGTTGATGGGCATCGAACTCCGGACTTGTAGTACTCGAACCCCGCACCTTCATAGGAGACAAGCACAAGACGTTCCTTGTAATGTAGTTGATAAAGGTGGACTCGGGTGAATTGGGTGGAATTATGGTTTTTCAAGCTTGATAGCTGTTGAGTGAAGCATATTAAAGTGGTTTAAGATCGATTAAAATGCAGTCATATACAAGGAAAATAGAGGATGAAGAGGGCGGCATAAGGCTAATTAAATGGCTTAAGATGGACAAGGCAGAAAGGGGTAGTAGATAAGTATTAAGACACAATGAGGTTCATTCTTGTAGATTGCGAGTGAAATGCAATTAACTACATTAGGCGGCTTAATATCGCAGTATATTACGTTGGGTAAAAGTGGATTAAGGTGAATTAAGAAGGGTAAACGTAGTTAAGGTGGATGGAAGTGTGGACTGATGTGCTCATGAGCTGTCCTAGTAGTTTCATCTCTGCGTCTCTTTGGGAATAGCTAAGGACACTTGGGAATATTTTAGAAATGTTTTCGACAGGGGAAAGAAAGTCACATTCTCTTTTCTTCACGGTTAAAAATACTCAGCTGAAATAACACACACTTATCAAGAGAGCTCTGAAATAGACAGTGTCCTGCGCGAGCGCCCAGACAGTAGAAATTTGTATAACGGAAGTACAGCGCTCAGCGATCGAAACCCAGTACCGAGACCGAGTGATGGTCGGCACTTTTTGTGCTATGCTTAGAGCGCGCAGGGTGACAACCGCATAATTTGTCACAAACCAGTTCATGATGAACTAATATGACGTCAACTATTCCGAAATACGGGGATAATAAGGAATTAGTGGCATCAATCCACAGGATTTTTTTAAAAATCGTTCCTTACACGACATACCTAGATTATACACTGTCTGACCGTACTGCCTCCAGTGCCTCCAGGAGCAGCCCACACTCTCTGGTGACAGTGCAAGAAAAATGTGCAATTGATCAGAACCGGTTTAGCTCAACGACTCATGTGTTCCTGCGGGAAACGCCAGCATTAGAGGCAAAAGTTGCCTTAGCATACTAATGAAACCACTGGAGGTTGAAATGTGACTTATACCATTTTTAAGACACCCATTTTCTTCATTTCAACAGAAAGCGTACCGATCAGATTGTATGATCATGTAACGTCAGCGGGGAAAACGCCATCATTCTTTAAAGCATAGAAATCACAAAATTGCGATCCGTAAAGCGCACGCCTAAGCCATTCCATTGCACAAAAGTCGCCGTATGAGGTCCTTCACAGGGACACACATTGTTCTATAGCAGAGGTTAGGAAATGAGGACGCGCAAAACCAGCGTCCACGAAAAAGAAAAGAAGGAAATAAGAAACAGGCGTCTTAAGGCTAATTCGCTAAGTTTTTTTTTTTCTTGAAGTAGTCCAAGTTCCGGGACCGACTCCCAGTTCCACTGCAACTATCAGCGCGAGGTCGCTTCAGTTTGTCTTGGCTACCACCAATTTCCTGTCCCTACTTACGTTCACGTATTTTTTTATAATTTTCAGACCACCCCTTCCCCATTATCTGGCAATATTGTCCTTCATTCATCTCGCTTTCCTCTTTCCATTCCCTTTTCCAACCCCCAGTTGAACCAGATGCGTTCTGGTTAACCGTTGGCATTCCTAGGAGTCTTCCTGGCCCGCCAAGGAGGTCTAGTAGTTATGGCGCTCTGGTGCTGATCCGAAGGTCGCGGGATCTAAACCAGGCCGCGGCGGCTGCATTTCGATGGGGGCGAAACGTTCAGACCCATGCACTGTGCGGTGCCAGTGCACGTTAAAGAACTCCAGGTGCTCTAAATCTCCGGAGTCCTCCACTACGGTGTCCCTCATAATCATGACTAACTTTGAGAGGTAAAGCCGCAGAAATCAGTCTATGGGGGTTTATCACGCACCCACGGCTGATTACCACTGCTCTACAGGTTACGGTTGCCACTTCCTTTGCAGGTTCGCTGGATGTCTCTCCGCGCAAGAACCATCAAAGGAGCCACGTCCATGAGACGCCGGATTACTCCGCTGTCAACCTGAATGGTGCGTGACTGCGTTGACCTACTATTTTTCGTCTCTGTGTGCTTTGTGTAAGGAATCCTCTAAAAGAATTTAGAGCCCTTCAACTGCCCGAAGATAAAGGACCAGCCTGGCTTCCTAAAATATATGTAGAAACATGAATCTTAGCTTTTGGTGTCGCTACGTCAATGGCTATTTCAAGAGAGAACGAGACACTCATTTTGATTGGCACACTGTTTCATTTGTCACGGACATTGCCACACGCACTACGACGAAACACGCGAACGCGTACACTCACCACAGGCCTGAAATCTCTTGCATCTCACATGGTTGCACATTGCCTTCGGGATTGGTCCAGTACATGAGGCAGATGGACCATCCGGTTAGCCACTATAAAGCTACCCTGTAAAACTTTCTCCTTGGACAACTTTCAATGAGAAACAAATTTGCCGCTGCTGATACCTACTCAGTGCAAGCGCAGAGTATATTTCTCCTAAAGGGATACTCAAGTTGTGGCTTTGATGGAACTTGTGAACCACTACCACACACACGTGGACGAAGACGTTTTTACAGTAGCAGCAGTAACTTGCGTACGTCGTTAGTCCGTGCCTTGGGAGGCAACCTCCGACAATTCCGCTACAAGATTTGCTACTACGTTCCTAAATTGGCGCTGCTCAACAGACAATATTTTAAGGCATTGGGACGAGACAATACCACCGAGCTGCTTGTATTTTCTTGCGACAACCCGAAACGATAAATACGTAAAAGGTGATCTACGGTTCTGAGAAATACTGTGTACGCTGGCAAGGCAAAACTTATCTCCCATCACTGCGTGGAGAGGCAGACAGAAGGCTCTTCTTTACTGAAGAGGAGAGAATCTGCTACCAAAGAAATGGGCGTCTGCATTTGACACTGCATATGGAAGTAGGTTGAGAGAGGTCCTGGGAAAGGAAAGGGAAATATATGTATATATCATCGCCATTTGCACAGCGAACAACAAAAGATTCGGGACCACTAAAGCGTACAAAAAGCCAAATGTGTCCGCAGCCTCCGAATGCAGCTTCGTATCTGTATTCTGCCCCTTCAGTGGCATATGCTAAAATCGTCAAAAACGCTTTCCTGGTTACTTCTCCAGGCAGGTCGGAAGGGAAACGCTTCTTAAATCCCACGGTCTCTAAACAACTTTTGTGAACGACTGTAAAGGTCAGATAAGAAGTTGATGGATTGTGCGCCGTAGGAGTGCTATATGGCCAATAACAGCAAGACATCGGAGTCGTTGCTTTTTTTTTCGGCGATGCCCTCATGTGTTATCCACATTCAGTTACACTGGTACATTGAACTACAGCCCACACTTTGCGGCTATATTTGAAGTCGCTTTGAGCATGGTATTGTGTACATGGCATTGTGTATTGTGCGTGACATTGTGTATGTCTGTGAGATCCCGCAAGGTCTTAAGGTATTGTAAATAGACACTTAACTGAAAAGCAAGTTTCCTCGTACTAGCTGTAGATCAGCTTTTGACAATACCGATAACACAGATCTTGCGGGTAGAAGGTTCGTGGTAAGCTAGAAAACGCGCGAAATGAATATAAAGGTGGCGACGCCGCTTCGAAGTTCCTGCACTAATACGAGAGACGCCATATGTCTTCCAAGGCCCACATATATATTTATCGGTAAGGAAGACGTGCTGTTCTCGGGAAGCCAGAGACTTAGAACAGGGAGTTGAAGAAAATTTGAAGTAGCGGATATAGCGAGAATTCGAGAGAAAAAAGAAAGTAATTGTCCTTATGAAGTCACTAGTCCCATGTTCCGGCGCGTACTTCAAGACTAAAAATTTGACATTCATTTTCTCCTTTTATATTATCGTAAAATGGCTCAATTAACGACAGTCGTATTCTCGCGGTATAAGTTACCAGTCTATGCAATTTGACTTTTTTCACTTTTGTGTCCCTGTAAGTACGAGTGACGAAAAGATGTTCTGGTGGGGGAGGGAGGAAAGGAGGAAGGACAGGTTCTGGTGGGAATTCACCTTTCTCTTATATAGCTAGCAAAACATAGCAGTCTTAAGGCTTACAAGCAAAGGGCCAGTCAGATATGTTTTGTCCCAAATGTAAATAATTCATGCTGATTTATAATGCCGTACTATGCAAAAGTAACGTCTGCCTCCACACGGTTTTCTTCGTATTTCTGGGGTACCCCAAAAGTGACACCAATAAGCATGTGGAATAAAGCGTTTCTTACCATAGATTTTCTTCTTCTTTATTCCCGTGTCCAGCAGCTCAGTTTATATTCATGATGACGGATCATAAAGCGCACGAAAGCAGCTTTGCCATAGTTGACACAGATGCCATATGTATGCTAATAAGTACGCACTCTACTCCCTATATTACGAATAATGTCTGATACAACCCACTCACTGAAAAATCGCCATTCAACAATGAACATATTATGGCACAAGCTAAATTCGCTCGAGAAAATCAGAAGTTCGAAGAGCAGGGATAGTGCATACTAGTCCACAGAATGTGAAAACTTGTGCATGCTCACATACGCACATTTATTATTGAACAGTGTGCAGAACCTTTAACAAGGATACGCCTTGGCACAGACCGTGCGAATTAAAAACCCCTACAACCGAACCAAGAGAGACATGCGTTCGCATAACGAATTTTGCCACAGCTCTAGCAGTTTCATTTTTATGGTTCTAGAATCAAATATTACCTTTTTTAGCCGGCGTGGACTTCCAGACTCACTGCAAGCCTTCAGCTGATCCTGGTCCCTGCAAGGGTTACTTTCCGAGGTGGTGGTTCAACGTGAAAACCGGCCAGTGCGCGCAGTTCATCTACAGTGGTTGCCAAGGAAACAAGAACAACTACGGGACCAGGAGGGAATGCGAGACAAGCTGTCTCAGGCCTCTCGGTAAGTGACTGGATCCGTCCGCAGTCTTCAAAGTATGTGTTACACATGTGTGGCGATATTCCAAGTATTCGTGTAACTCTTTTTCTTTTGTACTCTGTACATTTCGTGCTACCGATGTGTACTTTGCAGAGGCGGCTGCGAGTTTTGTGAAGTCCCTTGTTCGACACGCGACTGTTATCCGCAGTCTTCTCCATAGTTTCATTGAAATGAAGTTATTATTACCATTGTTATTATGATTAGTATTATTATGAACAAAACTGTAGGTACAAACCGATGCTCTGATTTATGCTTTCGTGCGCTAAATCGACAAACCCCGCTGTCGTCGAAACATTACCCTCACCAAAATACCCTCACGTGGTCGTGGCGATGAAATATGCGGACCACGAACTGTTAGAGCACTGCACTATTTATTGGGCGCACTTTGTGCGCAGCAAAACGGAAACCAGTCACCCTACACAGCTGTAGCGGCGAGCACACCCATCGGTCGTCGATAAAAAAACTGATCGGTGCCGATGTGCGTCAGCTTGTCCACATGCCCATTCGTACACTCCGGCGTCATCGCTCAAACCCGCGTACGCACCAAAAAAATAGACTACGTGCGAAACGCAGCACACCAGCGAAATAGACGACAGCACTTGCGCGCTCAAGCGCTTTCGCGGCTCGATCGCCTTGTCGACGACCGTCTCCTCCTCCTGTCGCGTGCTCATGCTCCCCGCCGATACCCGCAGAGCTTAAGTGCGCCGGCCCCTCGCCGAGCATACAATTTCTCCTCCCAACGGCGCTTCTGCGGCGCACAGCGCTCTCTCAGCTGCCTTCCACAACGGAGGGAAGGAGGCTCATTTACACTGAATGGCGCTGTTCCCGCCGCTTAGCTCGCGCGGCGGGGTCGCTTGAGACAGCGGCGGCCTCTCTCCATGGTACGGCGCGCCCAGTATTCGCCCAATGAAGACGAAAAGTAGGTTGGGGCTAGCCACGTTCGAATGCGATGTGGTGCGCGTGCGTGCGTGCGTGCTTCTTCAAAGGCCACGTAATTTATGCGCGCCAATCAAGCCTCCTGACAACAGGAAACCACAACATCCAGCCTTCCTATGCAGAGCGAAATAAGTGAGCAAGCAGGTGTATCTGCAGTGTTGTGAGCACGTACTGCCCCACAGACATACGGTTATACTTGAGCATTTCTTAGAATACTTAAGTACGTCTTCTTCAATCCTCAGCAAACTAATATACTATGGCCGTCAAATGAAACGCGAACAGCGGAGCACGTGGCCCAAAGTTTAGCTAAGTCATTCTATGAAAATAATGCACCTTTTAGGGGATCTAGCAGTACTGTCAAACTGCAAGTATGCGCCTATGATGTACTGGACTGCGTGTACTATACCATCGCTAATGCATCGCTAATGCTGTTGGGGTCGCATTTCAATCGACCCCGACAGATAGGCGCCTCGTATGTGTCACGGAAGTCACCTATTCCCAGAAAGTTAAAGGTGCGAAAAGTTCATAGGGTTAGGCACAAGGTTCTGACCACGCTAGAGCGTAATTGCGTAGTACCGACAGCACAAAGCAGCCTATCCATGAACCAACCCAACGGATTACCCAGGTCCTGCGCAATTTCTGCACATGCAACTAGCCATGCAAATTCTCTTTAAAAATGCAAGATTTGCTCAAGTGTGGATTCCTAATGAGATGTTTTCAATGCAAGCACACATTACTGCCTGATCGAATATCCCATTGTGGCCCATTATGATAAACCACAACCACTATTTCGTGTTTTTTGTAGCAGAATGATGGGTACATGGTGGGAAGAGTGTGCCTCGCTGGAATCGTTTCCGCCCGCCCTACCATCCTGTGTGTCCGCGTTCAGTTGAATACTGTTGATGCATACGGAAAGAGAACAGACATTCCATAGAGATACGCGTGCTAGGTGCCTACTCTGTACGAACAAAAAAGAATGTCCATGTCCAGCTGCTATGAACTGCTACTTTTATTTTCATCCCCGTTAAATACGCCCTCCAAAACTCTGAACCTAGTCGGAAAGCGATGTCACTAATTGGTGAATGCTCCTGCGAGGGTGTGAGCCAAGTTATTGCACTGTAAGCGTCATGGAATTCGCGATTTGGTTTTAAATACAGCTCTGAATCACTTCCTCTTCTTTCAATAAGTCACGTCACTGGATGCAATGGCTACACCGCTAGAGGGTAAAAAAATCAACCGTCGGCCTTATTATCGTGGGAAGATGCTCTGCAATGCCTTATGTGTTCGTTTTGTGTTCTGCAAATAAATGCAATGTATGTACATGTGTTTAAAGATATCGACATAAGCCAAACGGCCTAGTCGGTGCTGCCAGTGACGTCATACTTTGTAAGAGGAGCAAGCTGTTTCCAGAGGTGTTTGCAGCGAGACTGCGAATTCCCTGGCACACTAATATTTGGCTCACGTGTTCACATAAGTCTACACAACTGAATGGCACTTTTTTTCTGGCTACGGTGAGGAAGTGTCGCGGAGCTTCTTTAAGAGCATTTACAGTACGCAGATGCATGGAAGGGCGGGACGGGTTAAGCGAAGTTCACTGCGCATTCATTAGGACACAAAACGTCATCTATCATGTCCCCACCGTGCCAGCCACAAGCACAACCACTACGAAGGCGGTCTTGGTGGATTGTCATAACCGGTGGTGGCGGGATTCCCAACAGAGAGTGATTTCGGCAAGCATGCTCTTATACGAAACAAACTAGAGAGCGGACACATCACGCTATAAGTCATGGTTGCTCTCACTCACAGGTGCACAAGACGCCTCGGCTATATACTGGGGACCGCCCAATGTCGAGGCCTCCGTGGATGATCTTCCACTGGACGAGAAAAGACACTCCGATGTGTTTCTCCGTGGTGAGTACACCGCTTTCATGCGTGTACATTTTTCGCACTTTCTTCGCACACTTCCTCAACAAAATATGCGTTGGGCTTCAATGGAATAGAACTGGCGTAAAGGCCAACTGCGGCGATTTTTCTAGCACGCAAAGCTGATGGCGATTCTGACCGTCATTTGTAAATAAACATCCCTCACTCGCAACAATGTAATCGTAAATTACAATCGCTACGGAGGCATTCGCGTAAGCACTGTGCCAGCACGAACTGGAGAGCTACCTTCTCGTGTGGTACAACAACGCACGTCCGTCGAGGACGTTCCGTCTAGTCCGCTGGAACGGTCTTCCGATTGCCGCGGACTTCTTCATAAGGTAACGCGACAAAAGTACAAACGCAAGTTTTGAGAGCTAGCTGCCGCTGAAACTGAACAAACTATACAGAATGAAATACCTGAAATGTATAAACGCGGGACACTTATCTAAAATATAGCGCGGCATGAATAGGCAGGTCGCGGGTAAGGTAAGATTCCGAGAAATATGTACATTGATGCACATACCTCTAATTGCTGTCCTTTGAAATTTGGGACAATGGTGTGCATCACTAAAGTAACCACGGACGAAAATTTAGAGCACCCACGTGCATGCACCGATTTTTCCCAAACATTTTGCTAGAGGCCCTCCTCTTTGTGAAACCTTCATCATCATTCATCAGCCTGCCTACGCATCCTGCAGGGCAAAGGCCTCCCCCATCGATCTCCAATTATCCCTGTCCTGGGTAAATGTGACCAATTTATCTCCGCAAACTTCTTAGCCTCATCCTTGATATGTCTTGACATGTGTGTATATATGGGAGAAACAGGACACCATTGTTGCACTTGTCATCTTCGAACACCAGCAGCTGGTAGCAAGCTATCCGCCTGTATTGACCAGCGTAATGAGGTCTGGCTAGGCCACTTCGACCAGGGCTGCCTGATCTCCTCTCCGTGCTCGAGGTTGCCGATTAAACAGCAACCATGTATATTGAACGTTCACCACACCCAGGAGCCAAGGAGTAGCCGGCGCCTTATTTGTGCGCCAACATCTGCCGTCGTGCTAGAAGGGGGTGGGTTGCTGCTTCCTTCGAGAAATGGTGCGCCGCGCTCACAGAACACGCGTTCACATAAGAGCGAATTTTCTTCACACCTCTAGCGGTGTTACCTTTCCTTTTTGTGGTTCTAGAATCCACCATTATATTTCTTTAGCTGGCGTGAACTTCGAGACTCACTGCAAGCCGGCAGCTGATCCTGGTCCCTGCCACGGATACTTCCCGATGTGGTGGTTCAACGTGAAGACCGGCCAGTGCGAGCAGTTTATCTACGGTGGTTGCCAAGGAAACAAGAACAAGTACAAGCACCATGAGGGAATGCGAAATAAGCTGCCTCAGGCGTAAGTGACTGGATCTATTCGCAAACTTGGACGTGCACGTTATACATGTATAATAGTTGTTTTTCCTTTGTACTATGTACACGTGCTGCCGCTGTGTGCAGTTGTATAGGCGGCTGCGAGCTTTTTTCTAGTCGCCCGTTCTTCAAGTGTCTTTTGCTAGCAGTCTCCTCTATCGCTTGACGGAAATAAGGTTATTATTATTATTATTATTATTATTATTATTAGTAGTAGTAGTAGTAGTAGTAGTAGTAGTAGTAGTATAGTAGTAGTAGTAGTAGTAGTAGTAGTAGTAGTAGTAGTAGTAGTAGTAGTAACAAAAGGTTGTGGAACCCTTAAACTTTGCCTTAAGAGGTCAACGTGTAGCGATGTGTGGCGCCGTTGTCATCGCGCCTTTCGCTTGCCATGATCTCGAGTCGCCTAGCCACACGCGGACATGCGTCTAAGTCAAGTGGGGAAAGCAATTCGTGATGGTGTCGCTGCAACTTTGTCGGTTGTCTTCTTGTGAACACTTATTACTGAATGCTTTGCTTTACCTTGCAGGTTCGTTGGATGTCTCGGCTCTGGAGCGCAACTCCTCGCTCGTGAACCGCACAAGGCACAATAAGTCCAACGAGACGTCGGAATACAGCCCCGTCGTTCTCGCTGGTGAGTAGCGCAGTTCGAGCCTTGGTTTACTTTTTTGTCCTTCTGTACCGTGTGCTTTGTGCGGGCCCTACCACGACAAGACCTGCGTTTGCCATCTGTGAAAGAGAACGGGGTCCTCCCGGCCGAAGCCAATCCAGCGGATACAATGCGTGTATTATGCTAAAGGGAAGAAAAAGACACTTTCAGTTAACACTTCGACAATGCTTGGGGAACTGCATGGGGACCAGCAGTGCCCTACCCTAACCTTAATGCAGACGTATTAATCAAAGCACTGTTATATATATATATATATATATATATATATATATATATATATATATATATATATATATATATATATATATATATATATTGGCGAAGTAGGTAGCTTCGGCTGCCGCATGAATGTAAGTGTGAGACGTGGCACTTCAAAAATATTATTTCATTTATTCGTTGACGTTTCGGTCAGAGTCTGACCTTTCTCAAGAAAGGTGAGGCTCTGACCGAATTCGCTATTATATATATATATATATATATATATATATATATATATATATATATATATATATATATATATATAACGAGAGAGAGAGAGCTCTTTTGATAAAAATAGATAAATAAATATCATTGCATGATAGTACGTGCCAGATCCCCACACCATATCTTGTAGAACGGCTAATGAATAATTCGAGCACGTCTTTGACTAAAGGACGAAAGGGGGGGGGGGACGTCTATGTAGATTGCCCCGTCACTTCTTTACAGAAAAAAATTGATACTGTGAGTATTGCGGTGTTCATGCCTATAATAACAATCCAGCAACCTGCTCCATATTCTACTTCATATTCCTGGAAGTAACCTCCTACTGTTTCATCTGCGTATCTGCCTCTTAGCTTCAAAAAAAAAAAAAAACCCTCAGGGGGGAAAAGCAACGTCTGAAGGGCCAAAAATAAACTAATTCCAACTATTTTTAGGTATGCACATCAATTAAAACATCCGCGCGTGTCTCTTCGGGTGCTTTTAGAGCCACGATCACCATATGATTCCGAGGCGTGCGGCATTCGTCGTCTCTTTTAATATCGAGCATAAAATATTGAAAATGAACGATAATTGAGTTCTCTAAATATAGGTCATCATTCTAAACTATACTTCACCTTTTAATTTTAGTGTATCTTTAAAAAACCGATCTCCGGCCAATTTTTCACCATATTTTGATATCGCTGTTTTCGAAATTCACTGATAATCATGTAGCACACAAACTGGTTCATTTCGCTCAGGAACTCGCCAATAATTTTACATAACCTAATTAACGATGTCTTAAAAGCGAAACCGAAACGAGTGGGTTCTTCTAAAGTGCCTAGATATTTTTTTCCGTTTTCTTAAGTAGTGAAAAGCTTTGATGAGCTGCTGGCGCATCTGATTGGTCGGCGTTGCTTTTGGCAGCCATGTTCTTCCTGAAGCTGCTACTTGAATGCTGCAGCGAGAGAACTGCGTCAAAGAAAGTTGCGCGTTTCAGCAGGCGTTTCCTTACGTATGGCACGTCCACTATCATATTTGATAGGAACGCGTATGTTGACGGCCGGACGCTATCGCGCGCGCGTGCTCCGCTCTACGTGTTTAGGAAGAACATGGCTGCCGACGCGGGCTTGGAGCGAGAGGGTGCCGGTAGAGGCGGTAGTTGTCGCTACTTAAAGAAGGAAAAAAATATCTAGGGACTTTAGGTTCTTCGTGCAGCGTATGCGATGACGTCACAGGCTCCCTACCATAAGAAATATGGAGCTGGTGCCCGGAAAATAAAAGCGGCGATGTCATCCGACAATACATACAGTTATGCCAGCTTTCTTGAACTTGACTGTGACGATTTGAGCACTGATGTGTCGCCGTCTTGTTCTTGAACGGCCGCAGTGCTCGTGCAGGCAGCGTTGAAGGTGATGGCGTCAACAACACAGAGTTGCCCACATAGGAATCCGCTAAAAAATTTTACAATTAATCTTCAGGAAAACTGAATTACTTCTAACTGCTTGGCTGGACATATATTATTACACTACAGAGGAAAGCACACATTGAAAGGTTCATTGAGATCCGTGAACACTGAAAAGTCCCTGGAGTTGACACTTAAAAGCCTCGAGCATCTCCCAAAAACTACGGTCCCTATCGCGTAGTTTAAAGACCTTTTTACAATGCGCTCAGCGTACTACTGTACACAGAAACGCGGTTCGATAAGTTTTAGAACTGCTTTGTTCGCAGCACTGCGCGCGAATTCCCCAGCCGTGAAACACCGCAGAGTCGTATACAGCTGGTGTACATTATTAACTAAAGATAGGACATTCTCGCAGAACTATTCCTTTATCCGCTCGCCAAAAATATATATTTCGACGAATCATTAAGGCGTCCATCAGATACCTTCTTTCTATAAAAACGGAATATTACAAATGTGCCAGTGTTCTTCTAACAGAAAAATAAGACCAACAAATATTAACCGCAAGGCATTGGTAAAGCCTCTATTATTAGGCTAAGAAGATCCTTCTTGCCATTCGTTAATATTTTACTAAGTAGTTCTAAGTTCTTTTCTATTCAAAGGGAGACTGCTCGTTGCCAAAACCACCTAGTATTTGGCGGCTCAATTTACTTAACAAAGTTCAATGACGCTGCTCCACAGATGGCGTAATTAAGTGGGGCGCTACTTGGTGTTCGTATTCTTTCTGCTCACCGTACTACGAACACAGTATGCACGTTGCCACGTTGCCATTTCATAATACACAAAATGACGCACTGGCTAAATTCAGACGGGAAGGCCAACATTTATACATGCTGTCACATGGCAGGCTTAGCCTACGGTGCGTGCGATGGCTTAGGCTACAAAAACTCAACTATGGGATAGGCCACATTCAAACGACAAACTAGATTAATTCAACACTAATGAGGCGTTTGGCGAACAACGCTGCCAAAAACCGAACGGCACATAGGCATCAATATGGCTGCGAATTGATTGACTTCTCGGGTTCTACGTCCCAGAACCAGCTGTGATATGAGAGACGCCGTAGTGGAGTGCTCAGGAAATTTTGCCCACCTGGGGCTGTTTAACGTGCACTGACATCGCAGAGTACACGGGTCTCACACTTCGCCTCCATAGAAATCCAGCCGCCGCGGCCGGGATCCGATACCGCCGCTCTCGGATCAGCAGCCGAGTACCATAGCCATTAGAGCACGGTGGCGGGGCGATGGCTGCGAATTGTGGCACAACTTCCGCTACGGCGGTACAGCAATATAGTGGTTGATTGCTGGCAATAATGACACGGGTTCGATCCCCCTGCAGGCGGTCGGTATTTCGGTGGAAATTATAATCTTGGAGGCGCGTGTACCCTGCGATGTCAGTGTACGTTAAAGAACCTCAGGTGGTCTAAACTTCAGGAGCTCTCGACTACGGCGTCTCGTGATGGTGTCGTGGTTTTACGAAGTGACATGCCAGCAATTACAGGTGTTAATTATGTGACGCCTTCGCGAGTGTTTCTGGTGTTTCTGATTTTTTTGCTGATTCGGAAACGAATGCTGTTCTCGTAGCTGGCGACGACTTCAACACTTACTGCAAGCCTCAACATGATCGCGGTCCCTGCAAGGCGTACCTTCCTAGGATGTGGTACAACGCGAATACCCGCCGATGCGAGCAGTTCATCTACGGCGGTTGCCAAGGAAACAAGAACAACTACAAAACCAAGGCGGCTTGCGAAGCAAAGTGCCTCAGACGACGAAGTAAGCGGTGAAGGAAAAATGTGCTTGAGAATAATAACCAGAGCGTTTTTTCTTTTGCTTGTAGCACGGCTTCAGCAAAGCGGGTTCTTGCACAACCTTGACTGCTTTCGCAGCGATAGGACGGGCTTTAGCTAAGTTATGCCACGTTTTCAAAAAATTCGCGCAGGCGTTATGGCGACAAAACTAAGTATTCTTCACTGTCTTCTTGAACACTGCATAGTACTTTTGAAAATAACCTCAGGTATATAATAAACAATGCTTAAATGGCCAAATTTTAGAGCCGCTTAGTTCAGGTGTGGTGTCGGCAAGATTCAACTGGCATAAAAAATTATATCTGCGTCAGGTAAATCATCAGTTGCCTTTGATGTAGGTCTCAAGATTCTCAACTACAGGTCTGCGGCCTTGCAAATTAAGGCGCCTCATCATGCCCGATATTCCAGTGATCTATGAGAGGTGATTACAATGTCTTAATAACATGCCACAACAGCCTACGCTACGAGGGTGACAAAGACGACAGATGAAGCGCTGTTGTCTGTAGCGTTTATCAATATTGTCATGCTTGACTTTTGCACTCATCTGCAGCTTTATAACATGTGTAACCGACTCGCAAAAAACAAGCACCTTTACTAAGCTGCGTGAATTTGCAGGTGCCCTGGAAGTCTCGGCTGAAGTACAACGCTATCCAGACCCCAAGAACAACTCCGAGCACTGGTTCAATGTTACCTCGGAATACAACGCTACCAACACCAACAGTTAGTGGTGGTGCTTCGGCTTGTCTTTCATTGTCCATGCTCCCTACGGGAACGTTCTGAACACTACTTTCGTGGGCCAGATGTGCAGAATACCCCGCAAGTTGTGCGTTACGAAAAATATGATGCATCTACTGAGTGAACTAGTCCTTACAAAAACAGCGACACAACACTCTCGAGTCACTTCCTCAGATACGTTACGCCATTGACCACTAAAAGATGTAAGGTTGACGCCTCTACTATTTGTTAGCTAATTACTCGCTCCGTAATTTCGAATAACTTGTCAAGCGTATCCAATATATACAGCTGAATTCTTTCCTGGATTTTTACGCTTGAAGAATGTCATGATTATAGGGAATGTCATCGAGGCTACTCCTTAACGACGATTGCGGAATGCTTGTGGGGTACCCCTACTCTCTACCAGAAACATAGCGGCGAAAGTACGCACTATGCGCGTACGTGAGTACCAACGGAAACTGTGCTCCTGCTCTGCAAGGTTACTATATTAATACGAAAGTCTTTCATGCCCCGCCACGGTGGTCTAGTGGCTATGGTACTCGGCTGCTGATCCGAGGGTAGCGGGATCGAATCCCGGCTGCGGCGGCTCCGTTTCGGTGGAGGCGAAATGTTGAGGCCCGTGTGCTGTGCGATGTCAGTGCACATTAAAGAACCCCAGGTGGTCAAAATTTCCGGAGCCCTCCACTACGGCGTCTCTCTTAATCAGAGCAGGTTTTGGGACGTTAAACCCCACATAACAACAAAGTGTTTCATGCAAAGGACCGCCAAGCAATCACTGACGTAGTTCCGTCAGATATGCGGATGTCTGAAAAGATGAGCGCACATGTTACAGTGAAGAGTACCGCACATGAGATTCGAACGCACAACCACCCGGAATACGAAAATCCGCCTTTTCGGGCCCCTTCGCAAGCGTGTCCATAGCACTGGTGCTGCCCATTCCCTACGTACCACGCTCGCGAAGGTGCCCGAAAATGCGGATCTAAAGAAGTCCCAGGTTCCGAGCAACGATTCTCGATTCTTTAACCAGGTCCTTGCGGCGTCTTTCTCATAGAAATGTGCGTGGTGCAGCCTCTCATTGGAGTCCCATTTTCTGAAGGGGGCGACGCGTTTGAGTTCGCTAAGTTCGACGCGTTTGAGTGAGTTCGCTAAGCATGCTCACATGCGAAACAAGCTGGAGATTGACACATCACGCTATAAGGCATGGTTCCTCTCACTCGCAGCTTCACAAGAGGCGTCGGCTATATACTGGGGACCACCCAGGGTCGCGGCCCACGTGGATCATCTTCCACCGGACGACGACGAACAGTACCCCTGTTTTTCTCAGTGGTGAGTTCACCGCTTTCATGCATGTACATTTTCGCACTTTGTTCGCCCACTTCCTTAACAAAACGTGCGTTGAGCATCTGTGGAATAGAACTGGCTTAAAGGCCGACTGTGACAATTTTTCGAGCACGGAAAACTGATGGCGATTCTGTCTCCCCGAGAGGCTCCTCTCAAGCGCCTGATAGTAGAGATACTCGGCAAATTCGAAAATAATCTTTGATGGGGGAAGAAATCGCGAAACTGAAACCAAAATCCAGCCGAGCAGTGACGTGAAATGAGTCAATGCAACAACGCGAAATGCAGCAGCTCATGCGCCCTTACTCTGGAGGTAAGGTGACGATGGTTGGCCGGTGCGCGCAAATCTCGAAGGCCACGGTACGACACTCATGTTCTTCCGTCGCTTTGCCTACAACGACGTCAGCAGACAACTTTGTGGCCGACGATTCTAGGAAGCTAGATCACCGATTTGAGGAAGTCAGGAAAAACTGATTTCTGAGAAATCTGTGCATCTCGCGTGACTGTAATCATGCACAAATCACAAAAGCTTGGCAAGGAACGTACACGGCGGAATTCATCGAGACCCATTGACCCCGAAAAACCGCCGGAGGTGATCTTTAAGAGAAACAACCTTACTGTAGAACTTCGGCTGTTTTTCTCGCCATAAATAATGAAAATTTTCGATGGTATCGACAGTAGTGTGGAGCTAGCGCTGTTCCATATGTTCAGACGCTCCTCAATAATTTCCGTCACCGAAATGATGAATGATCGGTTCAAACCGAAATCTAAAGCGCTTTTTGCAGCATATGGGGTGACGTCACAACCTACTCACCATTCGATGTATTGTCGCCCCACGATGCATAGAGCTGAGGGGGCTTTTCTTAACTTGACAGCGACGATCTGAGGTCTGAAAGATCACCGTTTAGTTTTTTACCCTGCTGGCTTGGCTAGGCTGTGATGTAAGTAATGACTTCAAAAGCAAAGGGGGGCCCGCGTTCGAATGCATAGGAGCCCGCTAAAATTTTTAAACGTTACTTACAGACGCTGTTTACAGACGCTGTTTACAGACGTTACAGACGCTGTTTTCCCGGCCGATTTCGGTTTCAAGGAGCCTGCCACGGGGAACTAATTGTTCGCGTAACTCCGACATGCACTCCGCTATTCAAAATTTGATCATTGGGATAGGAAGTGTCGAGGACGGGCTCCAATGTACTCATTTACTATAGCCACGAATTGCTGATAATTAAAAGGTTAATTAGCGTAATTTCGTTAATTATGCATACAAGTGCGGTAATTGTTCTGTATATAAAGGCCGCCAACCCGTACACTCGAATGGTACACAAGACATTCTTGAGATTTATGTTTTTCTAATTTTAAAAATGTGTTGCAGCTAAAAAAGAACACCCTGTATTACATATATGGGTGGCAGGTGAACGGTTCTCCAGCGCGAGCAGTCGGTATTTTTCAGTCAAGAAACTCGCTAGAAGACGCTGCCTGCGTCAACGTTGTCTCTCGCGGGTGAGGGCGCGTTCTCCTTCTTTACGAGCTGGTGGAGCGTTCATCGAAGAAAGAGCGTTTCCATAGTCAACTCTCCGTGGATATGCGTGGATATGCGCCGGGAGGCACGCACCGAGGGCGAGCGCGAGCGTGGCTACGACGCGACAACGAAACAGCGAGCGCCTCAGCGCCATCTATTGATCAATTCGCGTACTAGCTAAGCAGCACCGCAGCGCCATATCGTAGTCATTCTGAGATCATTCAAGAGCGAGTGCATTCAAGAGCGAGCACGAGACCTAGCGGTCTCGTGCGCCATGCGCTCCCATTCTACGCGTTCCCATACATTTGAATGAAGTGAGCACCGCAGCGCCATCACGCCATCCAGTGAGCACTTCACGAACTAGACGAGGTGGCTCACGGCCGGTCTGGACGCGCGCGCTCGCTCCCTCTTTTACGGCCTGAGCAGCTGCCACGACTACAATGGATGTGTTTCTATACAGGACGACGGCGCGTTCCGCGCGAGGGCGTCGCGAGCCAACCCCCCAAAGCGCGTTGCTCTGCATGCGCTCCGTATGGTAAACCAGCTGTTCCCTGCCACTTTACTGTGCTAATTATTTTTTCCGCATGTAGAAAGTGGTGGAAGCAGTACAGGTGCGTGTGGGGACAGTCTGTCTTTCTAGGTACTCATGCACTCGGCAAAAGAAGAGGCACACTGAGTGCTACTAGCAACAAGAATGGGTTGGTTGGTTGGTCAAACTTGACCATCTTATATTTGATGGAGGCGAAGATGCTTGGGGCTTGTGCGCTTGGATTTAGGTGCACCCTAAAGATTACCAGGTGGTCGAAATTCCCGGAGCCTTCCACCACGGCGTCCTTCATAAACATAACGCAGTTTTCGGATGATAGACGGCATGCTGATGCAGATGTCCCGAAGTGCGTCCTTCTGCTTATAGTTTCTACAATGAGACGGATTTGCTCAGCCTTGTGGCGAACCGCTCAATTGTGTGATTGTCAAAATGTTTCCCGGAACCATCATATGAGATTACCGGCGTCATTGTAGTGGCTGAGCACAACGGCGCTGCTCGTAGCACTGTGTGTGTATTGCTTTTATGTTAGAACTAACAAAACGTAGCTGGTGCACTTATGAGACGCGCGCGCGTTCGCCCATAGCGCGCGCATGGTGAAAGCCGAGGCGGCAGTGACGCGCGCGTGTTTTCGCTGATTTTCGGACGTGCTTTGAAGAAAAACACACGCACGCTCGCGTCTCCATCTGGAACAGTTTGCTCATCTCTTTACTTGCACGCTGAAGACCGCGTCTGGACACGTGAGAGAGAGAGAGAGAGAGAGAACAACTTTATTAGAGTCCAATGCAGACGCTGAGGTTGGGAATTTATATGCATGCAGGCACTCAGCGTGGTGCTGTGCGAGTTTATTATTATTATTATTATTATTATTATTATTATTATTATTATGTTCCTTCTGCTGTGACTGCGACTCACGGCTACTTGTGGGGAGTGTGACTTTCCCTTTTTCGAGGTATTTATTTTAATAATAAAGCAAGAATTGCGACAGCTTGAATAAAAATGACCATATTTTATTATTTTCAAGTACATTAATGGTTGGCATATGTGCATTTGACGTAAACGTTTTGGAAACCAATTTCTTTCAAAAAAGAATGTTTCGCGTCATTTGTTCTGACGGTCGGTGACGAATCATGCGGCCGAGCCTTCTGAGCGCGATGCGCATCGGTAAGTGCTCTCACGAGCAGCAGAAGCGGGCGAATCAGTGGCTTGTGCCTCTCCCTCGGAAAAGCGGAAAGCACCAGAGTTGCCATATATATGCTTGCTACCGTATTCTCATCGCATTGGTACCATGCATAGCATATAGAGGAGCTTCAGCTAAGTTATGCCACGCTTCAAAAAAAAAAAAAGAGAGAAAGAAAGAAGAAGTCCGCGCAGGCGTTATGGCGATATAACAAAATATTCTTCATTGTCTTCCTGAACACTCGAAAGTACTTTTGAAAATGACCTCAGGTACATAATCAACAATGCTTAAATAGCCAGATTGTAGAGTCGCTTTGTTCGGGTATGGTGCCGGCAAGATTCAACTGGCATAACAATATCCACGCATATCCACGGAGTGAATTATGATGAGTGGGCGAGGCTCCGGGGTTCATCGTAGATCGTGCCGAGTTCGGGATTAATTTAGTTAACGCGCACGCCACGAATCCTTATGGTTCAACTACGCACACGTGGAATCTCCCACCGGTACTTCATTGCAAGTCAAGATCCAGCGCAGCTTGCGTTATCTCCTTCTTATCTGCGGCATTGGTCGCCGCGGGCGAGTGACGAAAGCCGTGGGGGCGGTGACATCGACGTCACAGACGCTGTTTTCCCGGCCGATTTCGGTTTCAAGGAGCCTGCCATGGGGAACTAATTGTTCGCGTAACTCCGACATGCACTCCGCTATTCAAAATTTGATCGTTGGGATAGGTAGTGTCGAGGACGGGCTCCAATGTACTCATTTACTATATCCACTAATTGCTGATAATTAAAAGGTTAATTAGCGTAATTTTGCTAATTATGCATACAAGTGCGGTAATTGTTCTGTATCTAGAGGCCGCCAACCCGTACACTCGAATGGTACACAAGACATTCCCGCGATTTATGTTTTTCTAATTTTAAAAATGTGTTGCAGCTAAAAAAAAACACCCTGTATACATATATTATATATATGGGTGGCAGGTTAACGGTTCTCCAGCGCGAGCAGTCGGTATTTTTCAGTCAAGAAACTCGCTAGAAGACGCTGCATGCGTCAACGTTGTCTCTCGCGGGTGAGGGCGCGTTCTCCTTCTTTACGAGCTGGTGGAGCGTTCATCGAAGAAAGAGCGTTTCCATAGTCAACGCTCCGTGGATATGCGCCGGGAGGCACGCACCGAGGGCGAGCGCGAGCGTGGCTACGACTCGACAACGAAACAGCGAGCGCCTCAGCGCCATCTATTGATCAATTCACGTACTAGCTAAGCAGCACCGCAGCGCCATATCGTAGTCATTCTGAGATCATTCAAGAGCGAGCGCGTGCGCCATGCGCTCCCATTCTACGCGTTCCCATACATTTGAATGAAGTGAGCACCGCAGCGCCATCACGCCATCCAGTGAGCACTTCACGAACTAGACGAGGTGGCTACAAGGGACAACTACATCAAAGTATGGAATGACCCACGGCGTAAGGAGCTTCGCCCCCCAAAAAATCATAGTTGCGTCAGGTAAATGCTGTTGCCTTTGATGTATTTCTGACTTCAACGGACAAGAACCTAGAGCGGTATGTAATCTCAAGACTCTCAACTGCAAATCTGCGGCCGAGCAAATTAGGCGCCTCATCATGTCCGATATTCCAGTGATCTATGAGACGTGATTGCAATCTCTTAATAACGCGCCACAACAGCCCACGCTACGAGGATGACAAAGGCGACGGATGACTTTTGCACTCCTCTGGAGCTTTATAACATGTGTTACCGACTGGAAAAAATCAAGAACCTTTACTAAGTTGCGTCAACTTGCAGCTGCTCCGGAAGTCTCGGCTGTAGTACAACGTTATCCAGACCCCAAGAACAAGTCCGAGCACTGGGTCAATGTGACCTCGGAATACTCCGCTACCGACACCGACTGTTAGTGGTGGTGCTTCGGCTTGTCTTTCGTTGTCCATGCTTCCTACGAGAACGTTCTGAACATGCACTTGTTTTGTGGGCCAGGTGTGGAGAATACCCCGCAAGTTGTGCGTTTTGAAAAATATGACGCATCTACTGAGTGAACTAGCCCTTACAAAAACAGCGACCCAACACTCTGAGTCACTTCCTGAAATACGTTACATCGGTGACCACGAAAGAATGAAAGGTTGACGCCTCTACTATTTGTTAACTAATTACTCGCTTCGTAATTTCGAATAACTTGTCAAACGTATCCAATATATACAGCTGAATATGTCGTGGATTTGTGCGCCTGAAGAATGTCATGATCACAGGGCATGTCGAGGCTACTCCTTAACGGCTACTTGCGGAATGCTTGTGGGGTACCCCTAATCGCTACCACCGACTTAGCGGCGAAAGTACGTACTATGCGCGTACGTGAGCACCAATGGAAACTGTGCTCTTGCGTTGCAAGATTGCGATATTAACAGGAAAGTGTTTTGTGCCAAGGTCCAACAACGTACTTCCGTCAGATATGCGGATGTCTGCAAAAATGAACGCCCATCTTACAATGAAAAGTGCCGCGCACTAGATTCGAACACCCAACCACCCTGATTACGACAATAGGAGCTGGAAGCTCTACCGACCACACCACAAACACATCGGAAAAATTTGAAGGGGAGTGGGGACGGGTTTTATATCTTCGCTACGCGGCTTCACGATTTCCGTCTATTTGATGTCCGGTTAAAGCAAAGATGTTTAGGCAAGAAAATCACTCTCAAATTAATATCGCCTTTCTTTTACTGCACTCTTGCTTCGCAGAGGTGGTGCCGCCGTCTAGGAACGATGGGACGAAGCAGTAGATTCTCGCGATGCGCGCTGGTAGATAGTGATTCGATAGTGGCAGCGCCTATATTGCAGCGGACTTTAGCGGCGTCCTGCTGGCGCGATGCTTCGCCAATGTACAGCCACAGCCGCTGCATAATTTCTCTTTTGTGGCGTACATGGTAGCAAACTGTCTTGCGACGCGCTCTGTTCTAGGAACGCAAAGATGGCCGTGCACAAGCAAATGATGCGCTTTTCGCAGCAGAGAACTGCGCTCGCAAAACGATCCGCTGACAAAACTTTCGGTTTTACTTCCAAGCTTTCACGGTTTGCGGACGCTCCTGATTTATAGGAGGTTAAGTTGTGAAGGCGTGGATCAGCTGGGCGGCAGATGGGTTGGTGTGATGGAGTGAAGTGGCCGTGCGGGGCAAAGTGAAAGTGTAATGTGTTTGAAGTGCGCGCCACCGCTCCCATCAACATAGAAGACGACGAGGCAGTGCGTCATTGCGCGTGGTGGCGCGAGGCCATTCGGCCAATGAGGAGGCGACACGACGAAGAGAAGGCACTGCCGAGGCTTCCGGAGTAGAGCCAGGGAGACGTGGCTGAGACGTGGTGGAAGAAGGAAGCGTACCAGGGCGCGGGAGTGGCGGCCGAGTTCCTGTGGCAAGGCCGCTGCAGGCTCCCACCTGGGCGTGTACCCGAGCGGTACAGCACCTGGCGTTGGCCAGGCTTTGCAGCATCTGGCGTTGGCCAGGCTTTCCACCGGCTTCCCATCGTCTGGCGGTGGCCAGGCACTCCACCGGCTTTCCATTGTCTGGCGTTGGCCAGGCACAACTGCGTCTCGGCTCGTTGTCCGAGCGTCGGATGAAGACGCCAAAAGGTTGCTGACCTTCTCTCGTCCGACGCTACCTTCCCACCAAGCGACACCTTGACCCAAGTCCTCTCCGAGTGCGTCTCCAGCATCTCGCCAGTGTACTCGTGTGCCCATCTGAACGGTGACAGCTTTTTCCTTTGAACTTATTCTTATGCACTCTTAACCATTCTTCTTACGTTAATAGTTCTGTTAACTTTTCCAACGAAAGACGCCAGATGTTTTCTAAAAGCAAAACGAAAAGACGCCAGATGTTTCTAAAGCAAAACGAAAAGACGCCAGCTGCTTAACGAAAGACGCCAGATGTTTCTAAAGCAAAACGAAAAGACGCCAGCTGCTTAACGAAAGACGCCAGGTAAAGCAATGGTTTTCATCTGCAACCAGTGCAAGAACCACTTAGCTTACATTTCACCGACCACAAAGCGGTCATAATGAAAGGACAACGGAAACCAGCAATAAAAGTTTGATAAAACATTTAATCAATCGTTTCACGTCATTTTTATCGGGCGAATTAACGGAAGAAATTTCACGGTTTAACCGATGATTACTTCCAGGAGCTTCGCCCAATCTCATCATCATTCACCTCGTGGATCTGCCGTCAATTTTTCCTCTCCTTTTCATGCTTCGTCTTGTCTTTATCCTTTTCTCTCTTTTTTCCGGTGTCGTTAAATACAGCGAGTGTTGTTTGTTTGTTTTTTCCCTGCACAAACGGTCTCGTCTATCCTTGCTCGATGACGGTCAAGCCATCGAGTTTTGAACACACGAACCTACACGAGGGCACGTTAATTCGCTAGCCCCGTGACAGTTGGGTACTCCGGCCTTGGTATCTTTTTGCGAGTAGACATGAACGGAACCATCACACTGCACAGGGATCCTCGACAATATGGCACTCACGCTAAAGGTCCCGGAGAACTCGCATTCCTCCCGAGACTGCGTTGAGCACGCCGAAGCACAGCGCAAACCTTCCATAAACCCGAAGCATTTGCAAACGGTGAACGCGTGAAAGCGAAACCGCAGGTTTGTCAGCGGATCATTTTGCGAACAGTCCGCTGCGGCGAAAGCCGCATGATTTGCTTGTCAGCGACCATCCTTTTGGTCCGAGGCGTCCCGCCGGCGTGTTACTTGGACAAGTTACAACAGAGACCTTTATTGTGGAGAAGGGTTAGTGGGGCTTATGAGCTAGATAAGTGGGGCCCCAAGTCCAGGTCTCAACTGGCTTGTGCCACCAGCCGGACGTGGCCCAAGCGATTGTTGCACCTCCGGATCCTGGCTAGCGAGGAGTGCTTCCCATAGCTCCAAGAAGTTTAACGACTGGTCCTGTTGACTGTGCGTTGAACCGCGGGCAGAAGGCGGCAGAAAGTTGGGTGGGCAGATGAGATCAAAGAAGTTTGCGGGGATACATTGGTCGCAGTTAGCACAGGACCGGAAAACTGGAGATCTTCGGGAGAGGCATCTGCCCTGCAGTGGGCGTAGACAGGCTGCTGCTGCTGGTGCCGCTTATTCCGTTCATTATACGTGTTGTTCCCCTTATCGTAGGTAATTTCAAGTGGTTCTTGATAATATCAAATTTTCCCTTGTTTCCCATTTCAGATGACTTCATAAGATCGAAGCTGCTCTCTAACCTTGGTAAGTGTGTAAACTTGGTGTGTGTCTGCTTATAACGAAAGAACTGTTGCGACTGAAGGATGTCTCATGCCTGTGCCCTTTGCAACACCGCCGTGCGGTGGTTCATTCATTGGTGGCGTCTAGGAGGACAGCTGGTAAAGATAAAATATTAAATGTACCATGACGTCACTTAATTGTATTTGAAAAGATACACCCAGAACACGCGCACGTAGCTCTTTGGCGCTCCGGGACTAAATACTCACTAATAATTGGTTCTTGAAAGCCCCAGGAGGCTTCCAGACCACCACGGAAAAAGCTCTGGTTACGTTCCACGCATTTCGAGCTCACAAATATCTTGTTGCCGTGTCCTAGTGCCGCGTTCATCAACCTCCCATAGATTTGCCTTAAGTATTTATCAAAGCGGCTAATAAACTCAGGCTGATATGTGCCATGGTAATTGGTCAAGAACACTTTTACAGCAATAGGAACATCTGACGGCTGTCAAATTATCTGCCGACGCGACAAGATAGACGAACGCACTTTTCGTCATAATTAACCTAGTCACATGCAGCTTAAGTAAAGGCATTATACCCTCGGTTCACATCAGAATCACTTTCTTTAAAATTTCATTCCTTTAATTCACATTTCATTAACATCGGGCCATTTTTAGTCCGCCTAATGCGCCTTTTATTCGCTAAAATTCTCATTTGGCTCGCTTAAGATTTTACTTCGCGTATGAGTCACTGCTGCACGCCCTGCACTACGTCCGGGATGGGACGCGGCTCATCAGGATCTGTACTCTGTTTCACTAGTTCGGTGCAGCAGAGCAAAGGCTACGAGGACGCCGAGCACAGATCCTTGCACAGGGAGATGTATAGTGGCAGTGTTCGGGGACGCACCCGCCAAGCCGCTCGCGCAATTAGGGGCCCCACCTCATGGAGTTCCAAGGCGTCCGCTGCTACTGCAGCGGATGCCTTGGCAGATGACATTGGCAGCCATTGGTAGATAACATTGCGCGGAAGGACACATTTAGCATGTGTTCGCCCTCCTGATTGGTCGAAGAGACCTGCAGCTTTCACAGTGCTGCGCAGAACTACTGAAACAGAGTGTAGCCGTATACAGGCCTCCCTGTGCATTTTTTTGTTCCGTGAGGCAGAACAAGCCATGCTGTGCAGAGGCTGTGTCGTAGCAGAAATTTTCTTCAAAGACTCTCCAAAACTTTCAGCCGCCTTGGACCCTGTCTGTAAGCTGCCGAAGAAGCCTGGTCGGTGCCTCGCCTACATGCCTCGGTACTACTACAACACTACCACAGGCACCTGCCAGAGGTTCATCTACGGAGGATGCGAAGGCAATGAGAACAACTTCGAAACGCTCAAGCAGTGCCAGGCCAAATGTGCCCCCGGTAAGTGCTGCCGAAGTTCTCTAGTACATACTAGTACATACTAGCTCATCCAGCTGACTCTATCATCGACGTTAGCACTCGATATATCGTCTACAACTCAAACTGGTTCTTCAATGCACAG
Source organism: Hyalomma asiaticum (assembly GCA_013339685.2). Lineage (NCBI taxonomy): Eukaryota > Metazoa > Arthropoda > Arachnida > Ixodida > Ixodidae > Hyalomma > Hyalomma asiaticum. The sequence goes on from CM023487.1 coordinate 28,652,126, forward strand.
CCGCTAGAAAGTGCAACAGAAGATATATAGCAGTTTCGTACTCTTAGGTGAGTCTGTAAACCGTGTTAAGCGAGGTCCGCGAAGCTTCGTACGAGGCTCCTATTGCATTTCCCTAAAGAATATATTATATCATACCGCGCTTCCTGAGTTTTGTCTACGTACGTACAATGAGAGCGTGGCAACTGCGTTGCGGTGGCTCTGCACACCACGGCCCAGTGGATGCAATCGAAATCAGTCATGTCCTGCTTTGATTTCATTGTGCGCTGTGGCGCCCCCCCCCCCCCCCCCCCCCCGAACAGACGTATCATTCGGAGAGACGCCGTAGTGGAGGACTCCGGAAATTTCCACCACCTGGGGTTATTCCACGTGCACAGACATCGCAAAGTACACGGGCCTCGACATTTCGCCTCCATCTAAATGCAGCTGCCGAGGTCGGGATTGTATCCCGCGACCCTGGGATCAGCGGCTGAGTACCACAGCCACTATACCACCATTGCGGGTCCACGTCCTGTTTTGTCGCCTTGTATTAGAGGCCAGCACAGACATTCACACGGCAGAAGATCGACGATTCACAGGACGGTATATACCGCATAGCTTACAAAAAGGAAGAAAGAAAGGTGTGCAACTGAAGGTTGAACGTTGTCATTTTCTTTGCAATGAGTGCTGCATAGAGACTGCTTTAGCGATTATGTTCCCCAGTATCATGCCTAAAAGAAGAAAACTTGTACTGTTGCAGTGTCCTTGAGGGACGCCATACGCGCCAACCCCATCCTCTCCAGGGAAGCAGGTACGCAATGGCTTTTTTTTTTTTACTGCGGAACGTGTCAACCATAGGAACATAAGGAGAGCCAGAAGAATTTTTGGTTGAATATTCCGTGTGCTGCTGTTCAGAGTGCCGATCTAGTCAGCTCATATTGAAAATGGTGTTTCTTGGCCGTGTCCGCAAGTCCTGCTAGGACTTCGGAAGCCCGCAATAGAATTTTGAACGCGATGAGCTTAAGAAACGAAATCGAACAGATCGTTAGTATGGTTTTCCGCTTTACGTAGATTGCAGTCTTACAAAACAGAATTCATTGGGCTTTTGAAAAATAGAGAAAACGTACTATACCATACTGGAAAGCAGTGCAACGCAGAACGAGGGCAGAAGGAAGAACTAGATAATATGAGCGCAGACATAAAACTCCACATAAAAGAGCCCTGTGTTCCGCTTCGCGCTGCTCTCCACTATGAACTCGTACAAACTCGCCAAAAATTGAGTTATTCTATGCCCTACCAGTTTAAGAATCAGTGGGCCCAATCGAATAAGCTTAACATCACTAAATGAGTGTCTGTTTCGTTGTACGCACTTTTTCTCATTAGACCTCTCAGCACGATGTATTGTGGGGAACGAAAATATTGAGAACGTGTCTGTCTTCAATCAGCATACTTGCACTTTTATCAACATTGTTTCATGAATAATCATGGCTCTTCGACAAACTGAACTACGCCGCAGGATGCGTACTAGTAGCAGAGCCTCACATCCAGTGTGCATTGCTGTACTCTGAGGCACGCATGTGTATTGAATTCTCGCAGCGCTGCCGAATCCGGTGTGCAATGAGACCAAATATCGCGGTCCCTGTCTTGGCTATTTCCCTCGTTATTACTTCAACAACGTCTCCAAGACGTGCGAAAAGTTCGTCTACGGAGGATGCCGAGGAAACGGAAACAACTTCCACACCCTCGAGGAGTGCCAGAACACATGCTGGGGTAGGTGTCCGCTTGTCTCTTCAAGCCTGCAACGGCAATTTTGTCAAATGCCACATTCAAAGGCATGAATAGAGAAATCTTGGCACGGGCGTAGTATTCTTGCTAACTGGCGAAACCACACTGGCACGCCACCTTTTCTTCGTGGAAGGAAGGAATTATTGGCTCATGGTGCCTTTAAGAAGGACAGTGCGAAATAGAACATTGGGACATACAAGTCCACTTTTGTGCTGGGTGTCTTAGCTCAGTTCTTTTTCCTTTTTTCTACTCTAAGAATCTCACTTGGGGTAACCCAAGTGGTATGGGAGCGCCAGGTGAGATTTAAGATAGATACATAACATGTCTTCCTTATTTGTTGGCATTACATGTCTTCCTCACTTTACATGTCTCTTTACATGTCAACTTTACATGTCTTCCAGGTTTGTTGAGCTTAATAAAATCAAATACAGCGTTACCGGTTTTGGTTTTGCACTCATGACAACAAACAATGCTAGTTCGGCCCCGAACGACGTAGTCGGTTCCCTCAGTGACGTCAGTGGTTGAAAAAAGAGAGGGCGGTTTCCAGTTGTATTTCAAGTTAGATGGAAAGTTTCCCGTTGCGTGCAGTGCAGTAATACTCGAATCTAATGTTCGAAGGAGGCTCCCCAACTGGTCTGCACCGTTGAAGAAGTGCCCCATTTTCAAAAAGTGTTGCGGAGCCCATTTAAGTGCAGTGTCTCTGCGGCATAAGGGCCACTTGCCGGACGTGTCGCCTCACCGGACGCGGTGCCCACTCCGCCAGGGACTGGTAGAGGGAAGGTGGTACCTCTACTTCATCTCGCCTTCTATCTACGTCGGCGGCGTTGCAGCCACCGCACCTGCAACGGGGGCAGAGTGGCTTCAGCGTTATTCGGCCGTTAGCGCTGGAGCCAGTCGAACATCACATATTACTGCCCTCAACATTGGCGTGATTTTCGGTTGATTTGTGGGGCTTTATGTTCCAAAAGCGCGATATGATTATGAGAGATGCCGTAGGGGTGGGCTCTGGAAATTTCGACCCCCTAGGGGTCCTTTAGGCGTGCGTTGACATCGCAGGAGGTATCAGTTTCAGCTTGACTCGTTCTTTAACGTACAGCGATTGGAGGAACAAATCACTTGATGCGTTGACAGAGATACATACTTGTTTCGCTATTGTGCAATGACAGTCGCGTTTAGGAGCCCCTCGCGTTTTCCCGTGACTGTGTCTACATTCATCGAACGTTTTACTGTATGCACTTCCGGTGTGAAAGTTCATTCAGGAGGCGGTGGTATGTTACAACCACTCAGCTGACTGAAGCTGAGCGTTCAGGGTGCATTGAAATGTTCGCACGCTTTTAGATTTGCTGAATGATAATGCAGAGAAACAGGGAACTGCCATTTTACTCAGTATCCTTAAAGGGCGCACTTAGCCCCTGTGGGACATTGCCTAACTGCATATTGTTTTATCCTCTCAGTATCTCTGGACCAGGACGCTGCAGAGACTGTTGATGCTGCCGAACTCACGCTTTGGCCTTGTAAGTACCTCCTCAAAGAACATTAGTAATAAGTGCTGATTGTTTTATCCTGTCATAAGAAGCAAAATAGCATTCAGTGATGCTTGCGCTTGAGTGCGCTCGTGGCATGCCCGTTAGTGCCCATGAATGTGTGAGCCTGCTAACGATAAATGCAATGTTCGTTATGTTAGCTTTTCATTAGTAGAACTACCCACTGTCTTATTGTCCTATGCTCCTCGTGGAGGCATTTTCGCGCACTTTCCATAAAATAGAGAAATTGTAATGTTAACTGATGGGGATTCCAGTGCAAAAACCACGATACGATTAACAGGCAGGCCGTAGTAGAGGGCTTCCGAAGTTCTGACAGCCTGGGGTTCATTAGCGTCCGCTGAAAGTGCACAGTACAGGAACCACCAGGGTTTTCGCTTCGATCAAAAATGCGTCTGCCGCGGCCAGGATTGAATAAGCGTCCTCGTGGCCAGCATACGAGTGTCATAACCACGGTACCAAAATGCAAGTATTGGGCATAGTTGGCTATATATCGCACATCTCTCTATACGGCTATATTTGCCCAGTTTGTGATAGGGTCATATACAGGGTGCGAGGGATACTTGAGAACACAATGTTGGATTGAAGCAGAGCACAAGATCTGCTAATACCACCACAAACGACGGAAATTTTCTGTGCATGACTTAAGGCACCTGGGCAGCGCTTGCGCAAAGCCACCCGCCGTTAGGGCAGTTAACTTTCTCGTCTTGATCAAAATCATTTTTTTTTTCATCGGACAAAAAAATCCCAAAGCATTCCAAACTTCTCAGGCCTCTTCAGATTGCTTAGCAAGTCCTTCAACCGGAGCAGAAGACTCTATGTAATTGTACTGGGCACGAATGGCCCCCTCTTCATGAGATAGGAATAGTACCTCAAATGCTGGTGCACAGAAAGCTTGAGAGTTAGCTCTTCTAACTGCAGCTTCTTTGACCCGCAATGACTTGCCTGAGTCGTCGCTGACGATGACTTGCAGCCGCCGCAGAAAATAAGAGACTGCGTGGCGTTTCCGTTTCCTGCGCGGAGCTGTACGCCTCAATCTTTGAACAAACTGCGTACTAGGAATGATAAGGGGTCCGACAGAAAGAAGCCGCACGCCTACATAGACCTTATGAGCTCCCTAGTGTCTATGGCGATACGGAATAGTGTAAATACCTCGCGCACCCAGTATGGCAAATTTTGGCGAGCTCATGCACTTGCATATCAGGAATTTGCTCAAATATGGCCACAAAAGGACATGTGCCACATACAGCCCGATTCCTGATATGTCCATATGTGCATATGTCATATGTCATACGATATGTCCATATGTGCACTATATATGTCACGTTTGCATGTTTATTCAAATCACCTCACAGGCTCCTACATCGGAGTATTGTGTGAGGGGGGGGGGGGGGGATTACATTTGGAGGGGTAACGATAACAGGAGCATGAGAACTTAGTTATATAATGCTTGTAGATTGTTAGTACGGAACACTGAAAAAAACAACAAAGCAAAAAACAATAACAAAAAAGCACCCTTATACATTTGTGAAATAAGACATCATTCAAAAAAGATGGCTGTTAGCTCGGCCCTAAAATTGGTTGCATTTCCAGTGTTTACGATGTGCTCCGGAAGACAATTCCAGTGAATAATTGCGTGCGGCAGAGCGGTTGAATTAAATGCAGTGGTTCTACCTGAAATGAAGCTTAGTGGGTTATTCAAACGACGCGAGGTGCGAAAAGGTTTTACCAGAGGCAGCGTTGACTAATTGGCTGCATAGAATTATTCTGCGTGATTGCAAGGTGGCAAGAGAGAGTGGTGGTTTGATGTTTGTTACGCTGGAGTGACAGTCGTAGTTTCTGGAAATTAGCGCCTGTATATGGCCATATTTGTCCGATTCGTGACGGGACCATATTATCCGAATTTTTCTGGAGATCTTTTATTGTCATGTGTGGCTTTATTGCGAAGCAGGCAAACATGGTCACATGTGGACTTGAGCCATGTATAGCCCGATATGCCCAATGCGTGATACGGCCATATATGGCATTTTTTTCAACAGTTATCTTTTGTATGAGATACAGTAAGCAGATATATTTTGATTATTTGCACTTGTGTCGTCTTTCTTTCTTTGTTCCATTTCACACCATGCAGTGTCACAGGCCACTTGTTGAAGTGCAGCATGCAGTTTTAGATTTACGTGAGATGCTTTTTTGTTTTACAAGACGCATCGCTAATTCTGTCATCGCATTTGTCAACAGTTTCGCCACCAGAGCAGTGTACCTACGCGGCCGACCCCGGACCTTGCACAGCGTACATGCCTCGATTCTTCTATAACACGCTGAGCAAGACCTGCGAAATGTTCGTCTACGGAGGATGTGGGGGCAACAGCAACAACTTCCACACTTACGATGCCTGCCAGAAGACGTGCAAGAAGTTCTTCGGGGTCATTCCTCGCGCTTAGGAAAAAGAAAAGAGTGCCAACAGCGAAAGAGGAAAGCGCTCACAAGCAAGAAGATTCCAAGGAACTAACGAAAAAAATAAAGCAACAATTTGTGTATAGCGTAGTCCTCAGTCACGCGAATCTAACACGGGACCACGACAGTTGTTAGTAGTGCTGTGAGACTGTTATGTTCCAGACTGTGCACTCCTGAAATGCTGGATCCGCAGATAGGTCGCAAGCGGTGCACGTGAACATTTCAAGCTCTAAACGGCTTTTTTTTTTTTTGTCCTGCCTCTCTCACCAGAAACACTTCGCATTCGAGAAAGTTTGTCAGCGCCGTATGTTGTCACGCGAATGTAATTCTTGTGGAATAAAATTTATTCTGTTCATTAAGACAGTGCAGATTTACAAAGCCACAAAGCTAATAAATCTGCATAGTCTGCCACTAACCGATCATCACAGTAAAATCATCCATACCAACCGCCGCACACGCTGAAAGCTTTCCGACTGTCCCGACTGGTGTGCAGTCACCCTGTCATTCTACGCGCCTCTCAATGTTGTTAAGGGGAGGAGAAGAACGAAGAAGACAGAGTGGCAGAAAGGTTAAATATTCCTCCCTCTTCCTTTTTTATAGCTCAATTTTTTTCCTCATGTTAACCACCGGTTTCATGGCCAATCCACCTTAGTGGGCAAGTGCCACATATCAAGGAACAAACAAACAAACAAACAAACAAAGGCGCGCGTTTGGCTACCCTGTTCTCGGTGGTCGGAAAAGGGCATAGAAAGATGAAAGAGATAAGAGGGAAGGGAAAAAAAGAAATTGGTAGGTATATATGTATATTGGTAGGTACTACATATTCTACAATCACAGTCCTTCCCGTGTGTTCACAAATAAACTTCAGTGCTCCTTCAGCGCTTGCTGTAAGGACGGACTAATAAGAACCATTTTTTTTTTCAAATTGGCTGAAGGTTTCGTAGATGATGAGCGCCACGTTATCAAAGCCAGAGGATGGGAAGTCACGACGGATCAACCGTCGACCTAAAAAGAACACACTTTGCTATGAGACGCGCGTTCACTTTCATATGTGCCTGACTACGGCATGTATATTCGTCCTTCGTACGCTGCCGTGCTATCTTTATCATGTCAGTATAGCAGCTCGTTCTGTCGCACACCTTGGTTCGACAGGGTGGTCTTTAAGTATGCGTGCCCACTTAGACGAGTCTGTTAAGTTTCCGCTTCACAGCTGCCTTTCAAATGTCTTGCAGTGGAGGCGAGATATGTTATGTTTTAGCAGATAGATAGACAGACAGACAGACAGACAGACAGACAGACAGACAGACAGACAGACAGACAATAAAAACCTATTAAAGACCTGAGGAGCCAGAAGTAGGAGCCCCTCGGAGAGGACCCCTGGCTAGCTGTTGGCCAATCCGATGACGTAGCCGGGAAGTCGTGCCTCTCTGCTCTCTCAAGGGCCCTCTGGACAGCCTTGAGATGGTCTTCCTGTTTTATTAACTACGTTGTTACTCACTTAGTTATGGATAGTTTACCTACCAAAACCACGATATCATTACGAGACATGCCGTAGTGGAGGGCTCCAGGAGTTTGGACCACCTAGGCTTCTTTAACGTACACCGACATTAGGCAATACGCGGGTCTATAGCATTTTTGCCTCCGCCGAAAATGTAACCGCCATGGCTGACATCGAAGCATCCGTGTCCTTCGCGTCAGCAGTAGAGCATCATAAACACTGTGCCACTGCGGCGAGCTACACTGTTACGGCGAAGTTCTTTGAACTTCATGATTAGTATAAGGCAGCGCGATGCTCCAGGAAGGGTATGCGCGCGCATCAGCCAACGCGACTAAAAGCTTAGAAACGATAGAGGGTCCTTCGGTTAAGCTTTACATTCTGCCTGAAAAGTATTAAGGAAATTAGCGCACCATTGGGGGAGTTCAATGTCGCCAGTAGGTAACCGAGGAGGCAAATTGTAATTGTCATCGCCAGACGGGGCAGGGAAGTAGCCGATTTGGAGAGAAGTATACGGCCACCAAACGGAACCGTGCTGATAGACGGCCTCACCAACGACAGAGGAGTACGCGAAACGATTTCAAGAATTTATGTTTGTATATGCGTAGCGTAAACATTAGACGCAGGAAATCAGCGCTCCTCTTCGTCCCTTTTCCCGCGCTGTGCCTAATTTTATCGGTACGCGGGTATAAGTGCTCATCGCCAACAGAGCCAACTACACAATCCAAGCGATGTGTTTTTGCCAGAACTAAAACAATTCGTGAACAGTCCAAGGCATGGGCAGTATAGTTAAGGTCCTTTGAGATACATCCATTAAACCATGGCGAATGCCGCCGTGAAAATGGAGGCTTTTGGTCCCAACTGACAATGACATCTCCAGACAAGCTTCGTAACGTTTCTAACCTGATATCGGAGCTGATTATCATTAAATGAGAATGAAAACTTGTTGAGTTCTTTGTAAGTGTCCAAACCGTTGGCCAGTCACGGGGAAAAACCAGGAGAATAAGAGGAGTTTTATGAAAGGTAAGATTTCTTTCTTTTCGGGTTGCTTCATTAATGGCTTCAACAAAACACGGATGAAATCATATGTCTCACCGCCCATGAATCTCCACAGGCCTCGCGAAATGCACTCGTTACTCGCATGAAGGGTACATAGTCATCGTTGTCACCGTGCTGACTCCTCTCATATCTAAGCACGATGAGAAACTGTCGGGCTCCGCGTGTGATATGCTGTGTAATGAAATGGAAGTATTCGAGAAAGCGCGCTCTGTGGAGGGATGAAACGCCGAGTACGATTAGTAGCCGGAGGGTGAAGCTCGAGAAACGTTGCGTAGGTCCCTCCTTCGACATGTAATGTGCTTTGCAAGCACAAAAGGAAGCAAAAAAGGAGCAGTACAGAACGCTGCCCCGCCACAGGGGTCTATTGTCTATGGTCACGGGATCGAATCCCGGCTGCGGCGGCTGCATCTCGATGGAGGTGAAATGTAGAGGCCCCCGTACTGTGCGATGTGTAGAGGCTATATACACATCGCACAATACGGCTTGGGAGTCTCCAAAACTCTTCAGTGCCTCTAAGTGGCAGCGATTATGCTAAATTTCTACTCTGAAACATCAGTATGAAAGGAAACAGAATCACTCGCCCTAATCTAGCACGTTCTGCTGATTACAGCGTAGATTCAGCGCTCGCTCTCGGGGAAAATGGAAAAGCTCAGGTAAGCGAGAGATAAGCCTTTTTGAAGGCAAGCGACTTCCACGGAGTTATTGTAGCGACGTCTCAAGGCATGTGGATGGTTTTCAGCAAGTTCTACCTTGTGCTGTACTCGTGCTTACTGACTGCCATGACGCAATGTAACGAAACATAGAAAGAAGCCGTTTCGTCGAAGGGAATTCCACGCCCCGGTGCGCTGGTGTTCATATGATAAGTGTCCTTCTTTGGTATGTTGCTACGGGGGTGTGAAAAGTTGGAAAGCAGAGTGCTGAGTCATAGTAACACGTATCACTTACAACTTTCCCATAGCAGCGGTTCGCACACACTACAACGGCGTGCCAACAGTCTACCGTAAACTAGTGGTAGTAGTAGCGTGCTTGTTTGACAAAGCGGTCTCCCGTGTTCAAGTCCTACATCTACCCGCGTAGTGGGTTGCCTTTAATCATTACAACAGGTCCGTCAGTGTCTATCTGCCTATTGCATTAACATTTAAGTCCCACTCCAGTATAAACTGTATCTCCTTCTCTTGTCTAACCACGCAAAATGCATTGTCACACCAAGATTTCAGTGCTCATTATTGTTGGTCCATGGTTGGCACAGATTCGATAATCTGTGACGTATACCCGGGCGGGTATGAACCACACGTGATTGTGTTGTGGGTAATCATGCCGTACATAACAAGTATGTCAAGAAATATGTGCCCGAAAAGCAACAGCGGTATTTAATTATGCCAGCTTTTCTGAAGTTGACAGCGACGATTTGAGCGCTGAAATATCACCGTTCGCACTTAACCTCCTGCCTGCTCGGTTAGGAAGCATTGTAGGTAATGAAGTCAAAAACACAAGTTGTAATCCGCTGAATATTTTGAGGAAAGCTAAATGACTTGCGACTGCCCGGCTTGGCATATGTTATTAAACTTTCGAAAACATATACTGAAAATTTCATTGAGATCCATGTTGCTCTAGTGGCTATTGCACTCGGCTGCAGATCCGAATGTCGTGGGATCGAATCCCCGCAGCGGCGGCTGCATTTCGATGGGGACAATATGTTGAGGCCCGTGTACTGTGCGATGTCAGTGCAGGTTAAACAACCCCAGGCGGTCGAAATTTCCGGAGCTTTCGACTACGACGTGTTTCATAATCATATCGTGGTTCTGGGACGTAGGAACACAGAAATCAATCCAGAATAGGAACGAAGAGCAGCACCATACAAAGATGGCGCTACTCTTAAAGAGAGAGAGAGAGAGAAAAGCTGTGCGGAAGGTGGGGGGGGGGGGGTTAACCAGCGGTAGTCTTAGTTCACTTGGCGCTTTACGCGCCAGCGCCTAATCGCACAGAGCTTTTTCAAAATTCACGCACTCATTTAGAAGCCCGAAATCAAGATTGCATCACTCAGCATGCAAATGTACCGGTACCGGTGACCGGTACCGGTGATCGAACCCAGCACCTCCCCCACTGGAGGCTCCCGGAGGAAGAAAATGCACCTTTAGTCCATATCTTTGAGCTGCGTTTTTTGAACGACGTGGTGATATCACATGCTGATTCTCCGCGCGTGCTGCTGATTACAGCGCACCTGCAGCGCTACGGGGCAACGGGAAACCTCCGGTTGCCGATAAATGAGGCTTCTTCAAGACCATTGGTCCTTCTGGAGTTTTCTTGGCAGCGCAAGAAAGTCTCTCGGTGATTGTAAACCTTTATCTGCTGCTGTTCGGGAGGCCATTGACCTTCATTGCCGACGTAGAGAAAGAGCAAAAAAATAAGTTTATTTGGAAAAGCCAACTGTTTCCAAACAAAATTGCATCACACGACGCATCGCTGCGCTCAGCTGTCCCTGCAAGGAGATACTTAACTCTGTGAAGTATCTCAACGAATAGTCTTGGCTCACACTGAAATCCTGCCACGCCAAGCGCTCTTAGAGTGAACTTAGAGTAATAAGATCAACTTTATTACAATCACTGCAGAGAATGATGACTCAATGCGGCACAAAAACGAAGGCCATTTAAACTTTTTTTTTTCACTTGAAGGGTGGAAATGCTAGCGGAAAAGCAATTCTCTGTTTATTTCTTGTTCAGCCAAATAAAGAAGCTACTTATTTCCATATCAGCGTTTATCTGATTTCCTTCAATACTCGTTCCACAGTGCGAAACTATTCATTCTTATGTGAATCCTCATTTCACTGCATTTCGCTTTTTTTTTATCCCCAGTCGCACAAAGTTTTGCATAGGAGTGTGGGCGGCCCTTTTAGGCCGAGTCGACCATTACCAGAAAATCTAGTATGCGTTGCTACCCACTGGAGATCAGAGCAATGGAGATCAGAACGGTTGGTTTCTCGAGTGCCTCCTCCTAGCACACATGACCAAGTCTCGTCCTTGACATGACTCAGACAAAACACAATCCTGCATACTGTGGTCATATCCACCCACTTTGTGATAGAGCCATATATGGCAATTATCGCATAGGTCTTGTGTTATAATATATGGCTCTATCAGAACGTGCGAAAATATCGCCATATACGTACACGTACCACATATAACCCAATCTGCTTAGGTGCCTGATATATGCCATATATGGTATTTCTTGAAGGCTTTCGGTAAAGTACAGATAATAAAGAATCTGCTCACCATTCTGCAACGAAGCTAACTCGGCGTCGTTTACAAATAACTGTTTTACAAAAATAAAATTCGCGGCCATTGCCCTTTGGAGGGTGTTGCTGCAAGCAGTTACCACACGCTCTACAGACGCGCTGACTATACAACCTTCTCGACAACTCGGAAAGAAAGCTCCTCTCTCATGCCGTCCGCCATGTTTTGTGTCAACGACTTCAGAAGCCACACAACACAGGCTTCGCAAACACACTCTTGTTCTTGTAAACGTGCTCAAGAAGGAAGAAGAAAGAAATACTCCCTGGAGAAAGAGCCTGTCCGCTTTCTACTGCCAGCTTATAATGATCGTGTGCTGCTACGCTCTAGTTCATTACGCACTGCAGTTGAAGCAATAAAGGGATCGATAGAGGTGAAAGCAAGATGTACAGAAAGTTTAATGCATGCACTTATGTCTACGGTAGAGAGATCCAAACTGCAAAAGAGGCTCAGAGGAAGAAGAAGGTTTGAACTGATGAAGAGACCGTTTAAAACGACGCATAACAGGAAATTTTGCCAGAGCTAACATTTCGACAAGCGGATCTGCCTTCGTCAGGGCAAGGACTGCCTTCTCAAGCGTTCCTTTCCATGCGCTTTCCACTCTGTCCCACTGCACAATGCAACCCTCGTACAGACCAAACGTCTCGGGCATCACATCGTCTGTAGGCGAAGCGCAGATGTTCGACACAGAAAATGCCCTCACCATAATCCGAACAAACCATCTTCCTACGCTTTATGAACGTCGTATTCGAGTTTGTAGCGTGTGCAATACCACGAAATGCCGTGAGATGACAGGCGTCGAAAATATTGACGCGCACCGTCTGCCAGCCACCGCAAAACGAAATTCCATGTCTCGATGCACCAGAGTCGTTCCTCAACGTTCAACATTTATTAGGGCTATTCTTCCTTCAAGCCGTAGACTGTCGAGGTTGTACGACCAATGTGGTTGCGGATATTCCGGGGCATTCCGAGTCAAAGCGGACAGCCTACAATGATTTCAAATTATCGCTTCTACCCAAAACCGACAGTTTAGGCGACAGTTCAATTCGCTTCCGAAGAGCTCGAAAATTGAGCAGCGATCGAATGATCAAAAAAAAAATGTGCAGTTGCCCAACCAAAGGCGAACCTCTGCGCCTGTTTAAAGCTGGTGGTTTGGTAAATTTGTCGTGCTAGAATATTTGTTACATCTTTCGGCATACGGCGTACACAATTACCAGTGCTGAGGACCCCTTACAGGGACGTCCGAGTGCGCGTGCCACGAGCCCCAATACCCAACAACCCTCAGCTCCCCCGCTTTGAGAGTGACCGAACGCCGTTTCCCCACCTTGTTTTTTGTGTCGTTCTGGTCGTGCCACCTGATAGCGACCGCATCGGCCAAGAGGTGCGCTTTTCTTTTGGTCGTGCACAAAGGCAGATGCTTATCAGCGCTGCGTAGCGACAACAGCGTGTCCTCAGGTGATATAAGCTCCTGCTTCGGCGAAGCTAGAGCATGTCACTCTAGACATCCGTAGGCGCACCATGAAGAGAGTCGTGCTCCTAGCGCTGTGCGGCGCCGCTATTGGTGAGTCCCTGGTAGTCGAAGCATCGTCGTTGCGGTACGTTGGCCTCTGGATACGCCTTCAGCGCATTGGGCAAGAGCTCTGGAACTTCGATCCTCTCAGTACAGCTAAGCATTCTTTCTAGGAGATCTTTCGCGTTAATCAGAGAGCGACAGAAACACTGAAGCTTAAGCCGACAAACAGTGATATTCAACATAGTGATGGGACGTTGTCGACCTTTCCACTCAGGCGCTTACTGAATAATAACAGGTTTTCTACAAAATAGGTATCGTGAAAAGCATTCTAACGGACGGATCCATTTTGTTGTTTTCAGCGAGCACTCACAACCGACGGATCACAATGTAGGCGTGAGCAGACAGCCTCTCGGACCACTCACGAAGTGCGAAAAAATTGCGTTCGAATGAAGTTAGTTCATTATACCAATGCAGTTCTCCTAGTCTGCCATGACGCCCCGCCATGCTGGTCTAGTGGCCATGGCACCCGGCTGCTGGTCCGAAGGTTGCGGGATCGTATCCGGGACGACGCGACTGCATTTCGATGACGGTGAAATGTTGAGACCTACGTAATGCGCGACGTCAGTGCACGTTGAAGAATACGAGGTGGCCGAAATTTCCTGAGCACTCTGCTACGGTGTGTCTCATAATCGTATCCTGGCTTTTGCTTACGAGGGGTGGGGGGCAATCGAACGACTCTCGCTGCGCTCTAAAAGCGCCCTTTTGTTCGATAAGAAGTAACTTGGTTACATAAGGTAGTGACAAAAAAAAAAAAAGTATACGGAGTATACATCACTCATAGGTCGATGAGATGTGTGTTGTAAAGACTTTGCATTCCATGCACATTTCAACGTCAATTACGGGACGCTTGTTTGATATAGTTTCCGAAAGAAGTACACGTAGCTTCCAAGGCATTATGGAAGTGACTTGAAGGATATATCGTTGCAGCCGCCGTCGATTTCGACAAGCAATGCATGCCAACGGCTGATACCGGGCCATGCAAGGGTTACTTCCCCATGTGGTGGTACAACGTGCTCACGAGCCAATGCGAGGAGTTCGTTTACGGAGGTTGCCAGGGAAACGACAACAAGTACCCGACCAAGGAGGAATGTCAGAAGACGTGCGCCACAGTATCAAGTAAGTCGCCTTCTATGCAACGTGTGCCTATACACTTTCTCAGAAAAGGCTCTCTGGGCGTCGCCATAGCGTCCGCTGAGCTGTGCGAAATATGCGTGACCCTCAAAAAAAAGCACTGCCTAGGGTTTCTAGCGGAAATTTTGGGGACTTGATAGGTCTTCATTATCAAACAGTGCACACGCACGAAGATAATGGGAACGAAACAGAGGACACGAGCCTTTTTTACTGCCGTGCACATCCCAATATGGCGGCGCTCCATACCTCTTTTGAAAAGGTCTATAAGTTCTGCAGATGTTCCTCGGTCTGAGTGACGCGCCTGTGCGGAATGCGCGCGATCACATCGCTGTGAAACAGTACCTGTGGCTACTGCGGTGAAACACCGCACGAGGAGAAATCTACAGCCCATGAGGCTCCTTCACTTCATCCGCAGTTGTTCTGCTCGCATTCGAAGCGAGGAGTTTTACGGTGAATCCATAATGAATACAGCGCGCTTTAAGGACAAGGACAAAGAAAGGTACACGGACACACAAGCGTTCACGTCCAACTGAATTTATTCACGAAGGAACACATACATACATACATACATACATACATACATACATACATACATACATACATACATACATACATACATACATACATACATACATACATACATACATACATACATACATACATACATACATACATACATACATACATTGTCTTCGTGTGCCCTTATTCGTCCTTGTCCTTAGAGCACACTGTAATTGATTATGGACTCACACCAGCTAGCGCGGTCAAAAGCCTTGTTCTATAGTGCAGCTGTCATTGCCTAACATGCGCCGTCGGCGTAGTTGTCCGCTGAAATGCTACCGGCTGAGCCGGCAAATCACGTTCCCTCGCTTTCGACCAACCAGATTCAAGGGCGGGATTTCAAAACTAGCGGCGGGTGTCTGCCTCGCATTTGCCGTAGTAATATTCCGCTAAAATGCCGTTGGATAAGCCGGCAAGCCACGGGCTCGCGCTCTCGAACAACCGGACGTAAGCGCGCGCTCTAAAAATACTTCTAGTGCATTTCGTGCTCTTGCAATGGCGAAACCAAAGACCCAGAATAGACTGCTTGCGAGGTTTGACTTGCGAATGTAACACTCGGAGCGACTACGGCGGCTGCGCTGTCCGGCCGCCTTCAGTAAGCGAATGTGGCGTAAATATTTCTTTCACGTCTTTCTGGAAGCATGCGAAGTGTCGCGACATCTACCAAAGTCTCGTGAAGGGGAGCGCCTACTAGTCACTTGAGGCTTCCACTTTAAAAGGGCCATGCAACACTTATTAAACTTATTAAATGCTTCCAATCGGTAGCAATATCTCCCATGAACATGTGAACCAAGTATTATTGCACGGCGCGCTTTAGTGATTCCAAACAGAGCCAGAAACGGCTGCCCACCACCTTCGATAGATAGTCTACCGCTCCGGCTGAGCCCTCTGAAATTTGGACTCTTCTCCTTAGGTAGCCAGAAATAACACCTGTGTGCAGTTATGGCTGGCAAGCAGCAATATTTCTACACTAGCTCATTAATATGATTGGATCATGACGGTGCCCCTAAGGTAAACTGCACAATGTAGTGGACATAAAGGTCTATATTATGGAATATGAGAGAGCCTTATCTATTTGTACGTGTCAACTGAGATATCTTTTTTGTTTGACGTCATTTTTAGCGTCCTTGGAAGTAGACGCAGGCCGGACGCTCCAGCCTACAAAACCCCTAGGTAAGGTACCAATATGACTTCCACCATCCTTTCGTTAAAATCTCAAGTGCCTCGCATGGTTTGACGAACACTTTACTGGCGTCAGGAAGGGAAGTAATCAAGGTACCAACGGTGCCTTGCAGTGCGTAGTATAAATTCAGTAAAGCATATAAACGGTTGCACTCTGCTTTGCATGGTGCCCCTCATTAATCCTATTTCTATTCCGTGCAAAGCTGACTTACCTAACGACCCTGCTCTCTCATTGCTCTGTTCGTGGTGAGTGCATAACTTTCCATATGTTCCTTTGTCATAGGTATCTATGCATTTATAACTATCTTTTTTTCTCTCCTGCTATCTTTACTTCCTCTATTTATTCCCTCCTCCTAAAAGACTAGGCAGGCGCTGTGCCCCACTTGGTGGCAGGTTGTCAACTTGGCCTGCGCCCCCACCCCCTAATTTCATCTATGTCACTGCGTGTTTGTCCGCGCATATCAAATAATTATGACTATGGAACAATTTCTCTCATTCCAATATTCGATGTCACGTTCCCGTTTCTTCGGAGACAGATGTTAAAGCAGTCATGTGCCTTCCATAGTCATGGATGTAGGTCTGAAGGTTGTTTTAAGTTAACCTATGGACAAAGGTAGGACGTTGACCAAATACATAAAAAACAGCAAGGCCTTCTTCACAATCTAAGTTAACGTATACTGAATAAAAACATCATGCAGGGCGAGCTTGCGTTTGTACATTTGCGAAACGATCGGCACAACACGAGAGCGAGACAGAGGAAAAAAAGACGTTAGAAGCACTGACTAACCACAGGCTTACTTTTTCAAGCGAATTTTTATACCTGTATCGGCGAAGTCGGCGCTTTCGTGGTCGTCACGCCAAAATTCTCGGAAAAGTGGGACCCCAGGCGCCCTTTATTGAGTAGTGGCTCAAACTAATGCATTTCTTTCTTCTACCGCGCCGCAGGGGGCGCAATGGAGTGGAAAAATAATTCGTTGCCCGTACAGGGGTTTGAACATAGGCCCCTACCTGCCGAAGGCAAACGCCTTATGCGCGCGACAATCACACCAATTTTTTTTTTTTTTTTTTTGCCATTTGTTATAAAGGAAGCTGCAACGACGTCGCACTAACACGAAAATCTGAACAATTAACAACCGGGCACGTTCAAACTCATAGCGAAGATAAAATACCAGTCTAGAGTGTCACGAGAGCGCTAGTATGTGCCGCGAATTTTAATCATGTCCTGTTAGAAGGTCTTTCCTGTTTTCCGCGGTGGTTCCCCGTGTCAGTCTCTCAACTTTGCTCTCCAGAACTTGCGCAGTTCGAGAACAAAGATGACATCGCACGGTCAAGTTTTGTCCTTTGTCACGTGAGGCACTAGACAATTATAGAGGTACTATCAAAGTCCTCTGTTCAATGTGCGCTGCAGAACATCTCAAAAGAAGACAACATCACAGCAGTGAATGTAAGAATATCATTTCCCATTTCTTGCGCACTCTGCATTTTATGTGCTAGGGAACAAAGAATCCCGTGGTTATTTTCCAGGTTTTCACAGGAAGCAGCGCCCGTGTGCAGTTTAAAAAAAAGTCTTCTTGCCCGGAGCTACTCAATTTCTTTAACGCGAACCGAGACGAAAAGTCCAGCAATTTCTAAACACACTTCGGAAAAGTGTGGGATAATACACATATACAAAACTCCGCAACAACTCTTCCAACCTAGAGCTCAGTGAACAACTTAATCAACACCTTCCTTGAAGACATGAGATCGCATCGCGCTTGAGATATGCGAACGTATCTGAACCATATGAATGCTTGACTTTCTGCCACCTAACGCGAAAAAAAAAGTGCACGCACACGCTAAGCGTCGCTTTCCTCGATTTCTTCGAGAGGGGCAGTGCATATTTTCCTTCAGAACATGTTACTAACACGCAAAGAACAGGGCCATGTGATACGTTTGATCATATTCGTTGGCCAAGAAGTACTTTAGGTAATCGCACTAACATCCGTCTTCTACAGCTGGTGCTCATTCTCATATAGGCGTACTATCATCATCATCATCAGCCTATTTAGGTCAACTGCAGGACGAACGCCTCTCCCAACGATTTCCAATCCACCCTATCCTGAACGAGTTGGTCCCACTTTATGCCCGCAAACTTCTTTATTTCATTGCTCCATCTAACCTATTGCCTGCCTCTGTTGCGTTTTCCCCCTCTTGGCATCCATTCCGTCGCTCTTACTGTTCATCTGTTATCTTTCCTCCTCACGACATGTCCTGCCTAGGTCCACTTCTTTCTTTTAATTGATATAATAATATCAGCTACTCCTGTCTGTTCCCTGATCCATTCCGCTCGTTTTTTATCTCTTAGTGTTACGCCTATCATTTTTCTTTCCATTGCACGTTGCGTGCTCCTTAGTTTCATCTCTAGTTTTTTCGTTATCCTCCACGTTACCGCACCGTACGTTAGTACTGTGAGAATGCAGTTATTGAATACTTTTCGCTTTAGTGAGAGCGGCAAGTTTCCAGTCATGATTTCGTAATGCCCTCCGAATGTGCTCCAGCCCACCCTTATTCTACGGAAAATTGCTTTTTCATGGGTAAGACTTCCTGTTAGTAACTGTCCCAGGTATACGTGTTCGTTTACACATTCTAAGGGTTCAATGTTAATTTTATATCAGCGTATTATATCAGCCACGTAATCATAAAAATTTACATCTTTTTCTTTCTCAGCTCAAGTGAACAATCTGTGTTCGCAAGAACTCTCTATCACCGGATAGGACATACCGATGATTCTTTTATTACGATTTCCTTTTTATTTGGATTGCATCTCTTTGTCATTCAACGCAGTGCACAACTACGCCTGTTTCGCGCCACCTGACCAAGGACCATGCCGCGCATCCATCCCGCGCTATTACTTTGACAATTCCACCGGTACGTGCAAGGAGTTCACCTACGGTGGCTGCGAGGGCAACCCCAACAACTTCGATACTGTCGAAGAATGCATGGCCAGCTGCAACCGTAAGCACCGATTGATTGCTCCGATTTAGTTTATTGTTTTATCAAGGGGAGAGGATATTCGAACTTTTGATACGGTATTCCATTCGATTCGTACCCAGCTTTTACTATTCCAACTGTTCGAAGTTTGTAATTAAGGAGGAAATTGCGCTATGCCACACGATGTGTGGCCCATTCCCGCCCGTAGTATGCTTCACCGCATAACAATGGCGCACTGCGGCGAAGCTAGCACTTGTGTGCTGCAGCGACACTACCACTTGTGTAAGACGGTGAAGCTAACCTTTCGGTAACGTGGCGAAGCTAGCGCTTGTGTATGCGGCGGCACTAACATTCTTGCACTCCGGTGAAGCTAAGCTTTCTGCGCGGCGGCGAAGCTAGTACCTGTGTGCTGCGGCGAAGCTAATCCTTGTGTATTGTGCTCTTGAATATGCACAGTTCTCTGTTCAACCATTCTTTAAGGCTTGCCATTTTGTTCTAGAAACGACGTTGTCGGAGCACACCACTCATGCAGTTAATTTGTTTCTTTCCATTTTTAACAGCAGATTTCGCATGTAGTTTAACATACAATTGCTTGAGAAATGTTCTCACAATGTTCGGAATATATTCGATTCGACTCGCATTCAGACATTATAGTTGGATTTCACTTCGCACTCAGAATTTTGCTACTTCCCCAGCTCTACTTTTACGACAACACAAGTGATTGGAGGCGAAGGGAAAAGTCATTCAAGAATTTCTTAAGAAAGTCCTTCGCCTCCACAGAGGCCAATACAGCAGCGTGGGTACGACAGTTTTGTTTACATTGTCACGCACTTTCAGAAGCATTTGAAGCATAACTTGCTCGTACACTTGGAGGAAAACACGAGAAGTAAACGCATTCACGTACGTCACATTCACATGAGCACGACACACCAGCACATGCTATCAATGCTTTCGCATTGTAATAGCGGCCTTTCAAAATGACATAATAGCCTTTTAAAATATAGCCCATTGAAGAGCTATGTTACGTCCAAGCGGGAGGCGACTATCTACAAGTGTGTAGAGAGAAGTGAGGCGGATAGCATCAACCAAGGTTGTTGTAAGCCCTCACTTGAGGTAATGATGATGATGACACACCGTACGGTTATGGCTCGTAGACACTGTGGAGTATGACCATGCATAATTATCAATAACTTATTAGGTGCCATCTAGATATACCCTGCACTATAGTACGTAAAGTAAATAAAATGGCAGATATTCACAGATATAAATTTATATAAAAATGAAAAAGCATAAAGAGAACACAGAAAGGACGAACTGGAGGTTTTGTGCGTTGTGCGCTTACAAGAGGCAGGTTAGTAGGTTGCCTAAAACTAACGCTTAATAATCGTTCCAGCATGCAAAATATAATAATCATTTTTAAAAGTCACATCACATCACACAGTACGGTCTTCTTTAGATGGAATGACTCACTCTGTGATTGTACTAGGCTTCGTAGCAATATATGTCCCCTTGATCTGTGGACACGCACTCCGCTTGTGCGATTGGCGTCGTCGTTGACCTCTCGATGTCAACTCCAGGATTATTGGTCGTCAAACCCGAGAAATCAGTTAACCAGGATTAATGCCTCTTAAGCACCGTACAGCTCCCCATATCTGGGGCCTCTTCATTTCATTTATTTAGTTATTTCGACCCTCAGGGCCAAAGCATTAAAGAGGAGAGCGGTGACGATCAATAAGCAACTCTGCTATGAGATGGTACACCAATACAAAAGAGGAAATCGAATTCTAAGCACTTTACAAGCTGGCGAGAAGGTACAAGTATTTATTTATTTATTTATTTATTTATTGCTAACTACATCGCCCAAACGCATTGTTCTAGGGGGACTAAAAGTGAGAAAATAAAACATAAAGCACACGCGCACAGAAACATCGGAATCAAGATCAACCGCACTAGGAAACACTGACGTAATAGAAAAGAACTGAACCAATTGCTGTAAGAGTCAACATGTATCTTGACAGACTTAAAGCTGACAAAGAGGAACAACGAACACTTACCGCTGGGCACTTAGAAGCTTAGAAACACTTAGAGGCTAGCTGGGCAAGCGATTTGGCTCGTCTGAGGTCTGACATCGGACCAAGACCAAGGCAGGACAAGAAAGGCAGTTGCGGTGTCCACGAGCTAGAGCCAGTGCACTTGCCTCCAGACGTCGCTGAGACCCCCTCACTAGGACCAAAGTTCGCGGTTGAGCCAAGGGTCTCTGTGCCTGAGCGGCTCGCATCGGTGCGTAAAATTTCCGCGACAGCATCGTACTCTGAACAAGACCAATGTGTTTAAGCGGGCGTTGACGTGCTTCTTCGTTAGAAGCAACCCATATCTAGGCTACCTCTGAGAAAAGTAGAGGCCTACGTCAAGGATAACGCCGTCGCTGTCCTTCCCGTTGACCAGGAAAGCATGCGGAAAGTTGGGGGGAGGGTGTTTTTTCTTTTGACATTTCCATTTCGAAAGCTAGCGGAGCTGCTGCATCGATATTCGAATGTCAGCAAAGCGTGGTTATTTCCAAGGTTAAATCTGAGGTTACAAAACTGTACTTTAAGCTTAACGTCTCTGAAGTGGTGGGCGGCATAAGGAATAGTAAAAAAAAAATTTCTTGGTGCTTTTCTTGGTGGAACCTTTTCGTGTAAACGTTTCAGAAAACCTCACGCGGAAAAAGTGCGTAGCACTGCATTTTCAAAGCAAGCTTGGACCTTTAACACTGTTGTTATTGTGTGGGGTGTAACGTCCCAAAACCAGCTCTGATTATGAGAGACGCCGTAGTGGAGGGCTCCGGCAATTTCGACCACCTGGGGTTCTTTAACGTGCACTGACATCGCACAGCACACGGGCCTCAACATTTCGCCTGCATCGAAATGCAGCCGCCGCAGCCGGAACTTCTGCCGGGTTTCTTGTCAAAAATTCATGTGAAGTTCTTGGTTTTATCTACCCCACGTTCCCATCAAAGCATGTGCACGTTCTCCAACGATGCAAAAGGTTTGTGCTATTCGCGGCCTCACGATTCGCTTCTTTGTGGTGTTAGGGCTCGTCCGTGTCCTTTACAGTCCTGTGTGAAAAAAAAAAAAGTTTTGCGCTAAGTTGTCATCATGGGAGCACGTAACGTTATATGACATACAGGATACGATTTCGATGCTCACATTCGCGCGAGGCTTCCACGATAGCCTATGAAACGTTGCCAACATGGAGAGTTAAGTGAACGTAAGACATGGCTAGAACGCACACGCGTGTCAACGATTTCGGCGATTCACGCAATCTTTCATTCTCACATGCAATGAGAAAAGTGAAGCTCAATTTCACTGCGACATTTTTACTCAGAAATTTCCTACAATAAAAATTATCTTCTGGACCAGAAAGACAGATATCGTAGCGCACTTACCCTAAGTGAACTAAAACTTTCTATTCCACCTAAATGCAAAGGAAGTTAATCTGCGAAACTGCAGCCCTCGAATCTTGTCCGTCTGTTTCTTTCACTAAGTTGAAAGTTTAGGTTTCACTCAAGCGCCTGGACCCGCATTCTCAAAACGATCCTGCTTTTGGGATGCCCATCAAAAAATAATATGCTGGCAATCTCGACGTTGGACGTATAATCAACGAACGCAGATAGCCCTTTGACAAAGAACAGTTGCGAACAAAAAAGCGCTGCAAATTTCCCCTGCGGTTCTGAATTCACAAAATAAAAAGGCTTTTGAGGCTAGAATTCTTCATAAGACGAAATATTAGCCAATCACGATGCTAGTTATATCATGAGCAGAGCCTCCAGCCAATTCCAAAAATCACTTGCATAAATGTGCCTTTATGAACTGGGCCCTGTTGACTAAATGACGGGCGTGTTGAGCCGCGAAGGGAATCTCATGTTGGTCCTCCCTGCTTGGTCAATTCTGCCTTGGCAGGTAGCACTGACCAATGCTGGACCAATTCCAATCTCTGATTGGTCAATTCTGCCTTCACAGTCAGAAATGACCAATCAGGCAGGACCAATACGTGATGGTATACCACATTGCGCGGTAGCGTATCACCAAGATGCCCGGTAATAGTTCCGGCAGTTTCTGATTGCGCTGCATGAGTATTGATCCATAATATCATCTCTACTGAATGCGCGACATGGATCTGTACGCGCCATCACTGACCGTCTTGGCTCAGGAACTTTGTTTGTTTGTTTTTTTCAGCTTCTACACCGTACGAAGCCAAGTGTCTCGCCAGGCCCGAGACGGGGCCATGCATGGCACACACGTTCCTTTGGGCCTACAACGCCACCTTGGGCGAGTGTAAGACCTTCATTTACGGCGGCTGTGACGGAACCGAGAACAAGTACCCTACGAAGCATATGTGCGAAGCAACCTGCAAGCACCCGCCAGCAGGTAATCTGTCATCATACTGTGCGTAAAGGTACCCTTGGCGACAAGCAGAAAACAAGAACAAACAAAGAAAACAGAACAGGATGTCATGGCCTGCCTCCTTCGTTTTGTCCTGCCACTTATATTGCGCCACAGATCCCCTAATTAGCGATGGAAGAACTAGTGCAACAGTACAGCCTGCCAGAGCATAGCGTTTTAATGAGCCTAAGTAGGACGTGAAAGTATTTGCTGCGTGGAGCTGTTACAGTATACCGAGACAAACAACGCGGATCATGCCAGACTTTTGCAACATAAGCCACCGAGCATGATCGGACATTATGAAGTCCACCCAATGTTCCTTTGAAAGTGTTTTCCGGAGGCACCTACCCGCCACTGTGGTCTAGCAGCTATGGCTCTCGGCTGCTGATCGGACGGTCGCGGGATCGAATCCGGGCGGCGGCTGCTGCACTTCGATGGAGACCAAATGTCGAGGCCCGTGTGCAGTGCAGTGTCAGTGCACGTTAAAAGAACCCTACGGTGGTCAAAATTTCCGAAGCCCTCCACTACGGCGTCTCCCATAATCACATCATGGCGCTGATACGTAAAACCCTAGAGACCAAATCGTCGTCTGATCACTTTACTTCAAGAATTGCTGGGGCTTTACGTGCGAAAACGACGATATCATTATAAGGCACGTCTTGGCGGTGGAATCGAGGAATTTCAACCATCTGGGGTTCTTTACCGTGCACTTACATTGCCCCGTACACGAGCATCTAGCATTTTCGCCTCGTCGAAAATGTGACCGCCGTGGCCGGGATCCAACCCGCGTCGTTCCATTCAGGCAGTAACGCACTGTACTACCGTATGGGATGTAAGACAATCTTAAGAGTTTAGACAGTTTCCTGGTAAACCAACTTAGAAGCAGCTCTGCGGAGCTCGCTGTATTGTTCTATTAGCACTTTTTTGTGGGCTCATTTAGTTGTTCTATCGAACGCTCCTTTCACGCAGAGCTTGTCGAGGAGTACGCCGCGGCATCGACGCTGCTGAACGTGAGCAAAAGTAAGTGCGAGTTGGACTTGTACATTCTATTTACATCACTTCCGCACCTCCTGGTTCTTGACGTCGATGGACCTGTACAGTCCATTTTCACGATTTCCGCACCTACTGGTTCTTGACGTCAATGGACCTGTACAGTCCATTTGCATCATTTCCGCACCTACTGGTTCTTGACGTCAATGGACCTGTACAGTCCATTTGCATCATTTCCGCACCTACTGGTTCTTGACGTCGATGGACCTGTACAGTCCATTCGCATCATTTCCGCACCTACTGGTTCTTGACGTCGATTTGCATAATTTCCGCACCTACTGGTTCTTGACGTCATGGACCTGTACAGTCCATTTGCATCATTTCCGCACCTACTGGTTCTTGACGTCGATGGACCTGTACAGTCCATTCGCATCATTTCCGCACCTCCTGGTTTGAGCCGTGGTCCATTCACTTTTTTCTTCGGCCAATAGTTCTCAAGAATATGCGTCGTGCATATTGCTGAAGAGAGCTATCAAAAAGTTATCGATTCGCGGCGTGGCAGATAAGACAACCCGCGTAGGAGTTTTACACAGTGAGATGCCGTCACCATGTACAGGAACCACGTGTAGGGGTATCCCTATATAGAAAATATTCTATTAAGAGAACGTGCATGCAAATCGTATACCGCTGGACGTACAATTAACGCTCGTGGTAAATCTTATAGCGCGCGCGCAATATACAAACACACAATAAAGGAAGACAAATGCTTGCGTTCCTTCACTGTGTCTCCGTCCATTGCGCGGGCTACAATGTCTACGCTGAACACTTACGAGCTCTCCAAACTATCATTTCTACTACAAGGCAATCAGCGTCTGGGGTTAACGCAATTTGCCGGTAGACGTCCTGCACATTAGAAGCGGCAAAGTCCAAGCATTATCAAGCCTTCGTGCTATCCGAATGAAAGTTATTTGCATTTAAAGTAAAACGAGAAGCGCTCTAGAAACACTCTCGTTCTCAATGCAGCGTCGGTGAATCCCGTGTGCTACTTGCCAAAGGACCCGGGGCCGTGCCTCGCCTACGTCCCTCGCTATTACTACAACAACGAGACCAAGCACTGTGAACGGTTCATCTACGGTGGATGCCAAGGCAACGCCAACAACTTCGCCACTGTCGCCGAGTGCAGCCGCACCTGCCGTAAGTCAAGACCAGGACATTCTCACCTGCACTGCGCGACGTAACTCCTCGAAAACGCTGGAGCAAACAGAATTGGGTATAAATGGAATAACAAGACTGGGATGCGTTTGTATGTATTTACTGCATTTTTAAGACCGAGTTATGATCGTAGGAACATCAGCAGGCGACGTGCAGCAATTCACAGACTCCAGAAAGCAGTACCAAGGCTTCACCGCCAGGCTACGCCACGTTTCATTCAACCGCAATTTCAGTTGTCGGTCCCTTTAATGCCAGCGGACGAAGACAAAATGGCAAACACAGGAAACGCAATGCACTCACTTCAAGATACGCAATGGCGAAAAAGCGCAGTTGCTGCTGCCTTCGGTAATGGCCTGAGCGACGCAATTCTTCCACTTACACTGCCATTTGACTATGAGCAAGCACCGCTGTCGAGCGCCTATTCCGGCAAGCGCTATCGGGCGCGGCAACGAAACGAAAGATCGCATCTTCATAAGAAAGCGCTCGCTTGTCGTCGCTCAGCAACGCGTGTGGAAGAACTGCGTCATCCAGGCCACTACTGAAGGTACTGGTTATTGCGTTCATTCGCCACTGAGTTTGGGTTTCCCGGGCACAATCAGACAGATTTCAGCGATCTGTGGAAATTGCAAGCGTTGCCCTTTTGCAAATACTACAACGGATATGAATTGCCTGTCTAAATGACTTTCATTCGTCAATTTGGTTTGAACGTCTAGCTATTGCTTTTGTCAGTTAAGTAGTATTTGTTAATTACTGTTCAAAATGTAATCCTACCAATTTTCTGCTGCATGCCACCCGAAGAAGGCAATTCCTTAAAAAGCGCACAAATATTTCTTCTATAGAAGTATATATATGGGGCGTGACGGCGACGGCGAAAGCTCCTTTGAAGTTCCCATATAATTTTTATCGCAATAAAATGAGCGTGAGAATGACTGCGATGTCTTATGAACACAACGCGTTGCGTCATGAAACGAGTGGCAATTGAGCGTTGTGTTCGCGGAAATGAACCGTCAATTGCGATGCGTTTGTGTACATCAACATGTATATTTCTTTCTTGGTTTCGCAGACTCGAAGCACGGTGTTGGCATCAACTTCAAGTTGGAACCGCGTACGTATTCATTCTCTAGTACTCATTTGCATGACACGTTTGGGTGCGTGTTAATTAGTATTCAGTTGAAATCATGACTTGCCGCGCATGCAGACACAAGGAGACAGACGAAGACAGCGCTTTGTCGCTCTGTCTGTCCACTTGTGCTTAACATGCGCCGCAAGTCACGTTTGCATCGCCAATATTCCTGACCGCGGCACACTAAGGCACGTTCAAGGGAAAGGTGCGCAACCGGGCGTCTTCATGATGGCAATTTAGGCATTTGGACAACATGTCATAGCGCCTTCCCTAGCATGTACACTACCAGCTACCGTTAAAACAGGCTTTATTGAGACACCTTTTATAATAAAGCGCCCTGCAAAGTTTTTGAACATGGTCAGAAGACGGTGCCGGTCAGTCACGGAGCCTCCCGGGAACGTATGAGCTAAATACTGTTGCACTGCACCCACAAGGGAATTTTCAATTTAATTTCAAGTAGAACTAAAAATTTCCATCTCTGTTTTCAAGAAATAACGTCAGTGAGGGCACTGACTACGTCGGCTGAGGCAATATTGGCATTGGTTGATCTAGTGATTGTGAAAACGTCCTCACTAAAACTTCATTTTGTTGTTTCGAGTTCAACAAGTAAGAGAAACATATGTATCCACCTTAAGAACGTTGCAAATATTAATAGGCACAGCCTGTGACCCCAATGACGCCTTTTATTGTAAGACGAGCACATGATTTACAGGTATAACTGAGACGTAACTGTGAGTTCCGTGTTGAGCGCAGTGCCATATACTTGGATAACATGTTCCCAGGAGACCCCATGTCTGGTTGGCACCGTGCTGTGACTATATACTCAAAAAGTGTTGTAGGGCCCTTTAAGTTTGCCCTTAAACCTCAAAGTAGGTGCCGATCACTATTATATTATTCTTGTTGCATACGAGTGCTGCTGTGTGCAATTGCATTGCAAGATGGTAGTTAAGCTCCAATAATAAACGCTTCGCACATAATACGTTATCCAAAAATTCGGCTCTTGAACACCCCATGTGAACGCGCACTGCTCGGTTCATGGGTCTCTGGGGTTTCACTTTCCAAAACCAGCTGTGATTCTGAGAGACGTCGTAGCGGAGGCCCCCGGAAATTTTGGCCATCTGGGGTTCTTTAACGTGCACTCACATCGCACAGTACATGGGCCTCAACGTTTTGCCTCCATCAAAATGCAGCCGCCTCGGCTGGGAAAGAAGGGCAAGGAAGAAATTTATTTTGCAAAGGTTAGACAGGCCAAGAGGCAGGCCTCGCATCATTTTCTTCCTTTTTCTTTCCGCGCGCCGCTACAATTTTTTTTGTCCGCTTGTATGGAATCATTCTGAAAAATTATTTAGGTAGAAGTCGTTCTACTGTCCGCGGAACTCCCACTGTAGAAGTGAAATTTGCTATTTGACCTGGTGGGGGCCTTTTAACAGCCCATAAAGAACTCGTTCAAATTCTTATGTTCCACGCGCAGTGCCCTCAAACAGCGCGTGCTTGGAGCCCAAGAAGGTGGGACCGTGCATGGCCTACGTGCCTCGCTATTTCTACAACAGGACAACAAGATCCTGCGAACGCTTCATCTACGGTGGTTGCAAAGGAAACCGCAACAACTTCCCCGAACTGGAAGTGTGCGAGAAGACGTGCGGTAAGTGCAACGTCATGGCACCGTTCCTCCATCACGAATAAGCGCAGTAACGTAACTGTGAGTCAGAGCTTCTCTTGTCCCACTTGTCCATGCGGTGAAACGACGCTCCACCTGATGGCCTGCCGTTTCATTTCATACTCTGAAACCGATGGTATTACGCTAGGCTGCAGAATAGCACTCCACGTTTCACTCAAGTACCTTGTGTATCTACGTCATCACCAATGACGTAATTACTATTCCTGCTAGAAGGTACAGAGCTTTAGTTACGCGTATGTATGTAGAGGATTTACCTAGGTACAGCGCATGGGGAGGGGAGAAAACTAGGAGGCGGCACGACGTGACTCCACTTGCCTGAGCAAGCCAACCTCCTCTGCCGCCTGTGAGCGGTGCCTTTCGGGTAGGATTGGCCCTTCATCACTGCCGGGCAGCTCGAGGTTGTTTGGAAGCGGTAACCTTTAATGGCACTTGACCGTGCATTACTTTACCGCATGCCTACCACGTGACCAGGGTCCATTTCGCATGATTCTGTCCTTTCAATTTTTTTTTATGACTATAGGCTTCAAGATTCTCACGTCACGCCCGCTCCTAGCATTTCTTCCTTCCTCCATGGCCAATCTGGCGGTCGTACGCCCTGGGTTGGCTAGAGACTAAGGAGGCAGCAATCCGATTCCAACCAATCACCTTTGTCTCTAGCCATTTCAGGCTTACATGTAGTGTCGATTACGCGATAGCATACCTTCTTTTGTCACGTTGTGTTTCCTCTTTTGACGCGCTTTAGTTGTTTAATGTTGTGCGGTAATGCTGCTTTTACTTACTCGATGGCCTCCCACGACACCGGACAAGGGTGTCCACCGTTCTTCTCAAATATTCTTTTTTTTCATTTATTAATTTTTTTCACTGTAGTGGCTGGATACGAGAACGTCACCGAGAGGCTGCTGAAGCTGCGAACTCGTAAGTTGAAAGCCCAGAGCATTCTAGTTCTTTAGAATATTTCACCGCGTTCACAAGCTGCTCCATTTCTAACGCGTCCTAAAGTGCTTAAGGGGGCAGACTCATCTTAGACATTTTTTAATTTATTTCTACAGCAATCTTGATGAAACTTAACAGGCTTATGAAGTTTTTCCTGCTGATTTCAAATATGTAATTATTTTTCCTGTCACTCACCTTGTTCCTGAGATAGCATAAGTTCACCCCCTATTGTTTAATACCTCATTAGAAAAAAAGTGCTTAATTAAAATCGGAATTTAAGATGTGGCAACATAGAATAATGACAAAAGATTGAAACTATGCAACAAAATTCTTTTTTTGCCCTTCTTAATTATTTTACAGCACAGTGAACTTTCCTTTCTGAAAAGCAATTGATTTATGCAGCCAGCGATGAGACTGATACTATATTTTACCAAGGACTGATTCAGGTACATATATTTCTCGTATACAGTCGCCTTTCATTAGGCGTGTTTCAGACTAATAGACGACTAATGCCTTCCGCAAAACATAGCATTCCCCTAGGTACCGTGAACTCGCACACATGACCCCTATATTTATTTAATACTGAACTCCTTCGAAATTATACTTTCCCAGCAGTCTCCGTAAACGTGTTATTCCTGCCGAGAAGGATACTAATGAGCCTGTGCCCGAGCGAGCCGGGATGCGTTGAAGTTTGATGAGTCTGTATACATAAGCGAAAACATACGCGAGTTCGTTTGCGTGAACTTCATTTTGCCAGCCTACCGTCACAGTGAAAGGTTTGTGTAATGAAAATTATGTTATTTGGTCCAAGCGCCACCACATTAATTAGGAGCACCTAGCGGCACTACGTTTCTCAAGGAGCATACCGTAATCACCCCTCAGCCAATAGAAAACTGAGGCGTTGGCGTTGACATTATGCATGGTATGAAACCATAATAAATATACGCGCGTATTACCCAGGCACATGCGGGTGTGGTCCGCACGTGATTCGATTCACCTAATGTCTACTCAAATCAATGAAAATTTCACCAAACTCTACGGGATAGCGCCATTAAAGACATTTAAATGAAACATTAAGTAGCCAAAATGTTTTACTTTTTTTCTTATGTTGCTTTTCGTACAAGTTCTCCACTTACTTAAGTATGCCTCGCTGGCATCTTTGATTTTCCCACTAAGCTTGATTTCACCTCGCCGCCCTTTTGCTTCATCTTGTGGCGTCGCCGCACACACACACACTGACAAAAACTCCGGCGCTCAGCGTAAAGGGGTTTTCGCATTCGTCTAAGCATGCGCTAATACAACGTGAATCTTTCTTTGTACATCCTAACCACGCGCGGTTGGTCTGACATTTGTGAACACTTTCTTCCGGCTACGCTCTCAGCGCTCAAGGACCCCGTCTGCTACTTGCCGAACGACTCGGGACCCTGTTTCGCCTACTTCTCCCGCTACTACTACAACACCGCTACCAACACCTGTGAGACGTTTGTCTACGGAGGGTGCCTGGGCAACAAGAACAACTTCAAAACGCTCCATCAGTGCGAGAGCAAGTGCGGAAGTAAGTACACACGGAAGAAGGAGCGGTACAGCAGGAATTTCGCCTGTTAATCCTGTTAAAGCATATCAGCGCCGATGAGGACCAAGCGGTGTGCAGTGTTTGTCAGCTCGGGGTATATGGATGTAGTGTAGAAGGGCCCCATGGCAACCCAACAGTCAGGGATAACGCACGCGGCATCCCTGTAGGCTCACAGTTGTGAAGCGCTCCTTTTAGTCCAATGCAAGTCGCCCTGCCGTCACAGGTGATCTGAATATCGGCATCGGAGGTAGGGAGCCGGCTGCCGGGTCAGGCGTTATATCTTAGAACGGCAAGCCTCTTCAGCAGGTGCAGTGCAGCAGCCTCTTCACAGTAGGTATACCTTACACAGAAATAATAATTAACACACTTGACGCGGTGATGGTTCGTGGACGTACAGCAACCGACTTGTCCAACTGTTCCTCTATGCTTCCCTCTATGTTTCCCGCAAGTTTCGCTGCTCTGTCGACGCGCCACGCTTCAAACAGACGAGCATGATTTTCGTTCTGAATAAGCCAATCTTAAGTGCTAGGGCTTTTACGCGCCAAAACCACAATATCATTGCAAGCACGTAGTATAATGGAGGGCTTCGAGAATTGTGAGCACCTGGAGTTCTTTAACGTACACTGAAAAGGCCCAGTACACAGGCCTCTAGCAGGATACCGCCTCCACCGATGATGCTGATCGCCCCGGCCGCGCTCGAACCTGCGTCATTTGGGTCAGTAGCCGTGCACCATAACCACTATGCAACCGCAGCGCACTTAAGTAAGCCAGCTCTAGTTGTCTGCATGAGACACCCATGACTCGAAAGATGCGAGTTCGATCCATGGACGAATGGTCGCATCTCGATCGAGCCAGAATGCGAGAGGCGCGTGCGCCACCCTTGGGGTCGACAATGTGGCTTTTTGGGTTGGTTAGCTTGTTCATTGCAACAAAAGGTGTCATAGCACGAGCAGACCCAGTTTCTTTCCTCTCGTCCTTGTCTGATGGCGCTATTAGACCTTTTGTTCCCTGCTGGCCGAAACCTGCGCAGTACTTCACTACGGCAGGCCTGGCCATTACATCATGGATTTGGCACGTAAATCCCAGATCAGATGAGACAAGTACACATTCGATCTCCACGTCGGCGCGCCACGCTATACATGAGCGATATACGACCATTTACATACGCATCTGCATTCTGAAATTACGTAATAAAGATTGTTGTTAATCTTTTGTTCTGCACGTTTGAGTTGGACACTAGCCTGATTAGTCATCGAGGTCAGTAATTGCTTGCTCATCCCTTCAACTGCACCCAAATCGCGAGCGCTTGAGCATCGGCCCCATCAGCGTTTGCTTCCTTTCTTCAGCACCAGGGCTTCAGATGTCGCGCAGACGAGCGCAAAATATTCAGGCTTCTAACAATTTTACTTTCAGTCTCCACTCGGTATGGCTCGTATTCCTTCCTCAAACGCCGACATCAGGTCGGCAATCCGGTATACCGGGCGCGCCATAGTAACTGCAGAAGTGGTTGCCCTGAGAAATATTTAATTTCGCGCTTCGTAATAATGAACAGGAAAATGATGTTAAGATTATATAACCACAAGAGATAGTTGGGCACTCGCCCTGCAGTTCACGAAGCTAAGCGCTCGGAAAATCTTTCGTAAATTCTGACCGCGTACAACGGTTATATCGGTAGTATTCGCGACACGGAATGAAGAACTAAAGGGCACACTTGAAATTTCGCATATAATGTAGCCTTACTGTGCTACCCACATAGCGCGTATATATATATATATATATATATATATATATATATATATATATATATATATATATATATATATATATATATATATATATATATACACACTAGGCGTGCTTTTCCTATGAGTCCACTTTTGATTGTAGTCAAGTGGCTCTGCAATGTTCTTATATAATATACGCTTATATATCGCGGCAAATCGAAATGCACCCTGGAAAGAGTACAGATAGCACACACTGTTTCTTAATCTTATTCATTGTTATAGAGTAATTGTGTTTTGCGTCAAATTTTATGACACTTATTCCGCCCCTTTTGATTGTAGATGGTTCGCTCACCGAAGAGCTCATCAAGGCCGAGTTGGCGACAAAATACGGTAAGTGCAACTTGCAATCGGAACTTTAAAAAGGAAATTAATGCAATACTTGTTTCTCCGTCCGGCTCACGCTCGTTCAGCCTTCTATGCAAAATTAGGGTTGATAGAGTGCCTTATTTACTGGAATTACTTTCGTCGCATCTGCAGTGATGCCGAAAATGTTAGATCCGTGTGCTGTACGTCATCGACGCATTTTAAACAACCAAAATCTTCAAGATTTTCGTATAGCCATTCACTGCGGTGTGCCTGTTGACCACATCGTGGTTTTCGCATGCAGGATGTAAGCAATCATTGTCTAGTAAACATTTTCATATCAACCCTTGACTACACAAAAGTGAGGCATTGATTTGCGACAACGTGGTCACAATTAGCAGCGTCGACTCGAAACGTGCGCTAGCCATCACTCGATGTAGCGACCACTCGGTTTTCCAATAGATTTCCAGGGAGAGTTAAACGACAGCTTTACTTTTCTTTTATCCACTCGCAAATCATGTATTGCATTTTAGTCTGGGGTACGTGTAAAAAAACAAATACAGAAAGTATAATTGTTCTTCAAAAACGCGCTCTAGGTTTGATAAATACCTCTATCCCCACAAACATGTCTCTTTTTCGTGTGTATAATGTACTACCATTCCCAGAGTGTTATAGGATGCAACTAGCCATGTTAATCTCCAAAAAAATTAAAGATAATTACCAGATCTTTTCTGATACATATTTAAGCAGAGATCTTAAGTATAATCTGCGTACTGTTGTGTTGGTCGGGCCAATGTGCCGGACTAACTATGGTGTACAGTCAATTGATAACCAAACTGTTCTATTGTGCAACAAGATTCCTGAAATAATTGAATACGCCAGGGAGGTTAGAAACATCACACAATTTAGGAAGCGAATTAAGGATGTAATAATTGGAACGCAATTCTGGGGTGCATTTGCTGAGGGTGTTTAATGTGTGTGGTGTGCTCATTGTTTCAACTTTTGCGTATTTCAATGTGTGTTGGGTGATGCTGATCACGCTACATTCTGGGTTTGTCGCTGGGGAACAGCTTTGTTTGCATCTTTGTCTTACATTTCTCAAATCGTTAATGTATTCCTCGTGTATTTATTGTTTGTATGCATATTATTGTATATTTCTGCACACTGTCTTGCTGTACCTGCCCGAGGTGCCTCACGAAGAGCGGGCCAAGTCAGGAGACACACTCTCCTTTTGCCCCCTTCGTGGGCATTTTTTAAAAATGTCCAAATAAATGAAAAAAAATGAAATGAAATGAAATATATGGCAGCATAAAAACGTAATCTTAGTGGGTTTTCAAAGCTTGCCTAAAGAAACGTTAGACGCAGCATTCCGTCTTCTCAATATATCCCAACTCACCTAGCTGGCGCGCGTTTTAACAGTGGAGCATCTTAAGGCCGATGCGAAGTCGCAGGGAGTGGCGTTGGCAGTTAACAGCGCAGCTGTCACGTAGAAGGAACAGGCGTACCCCCTCCTGCCCTTAACCCACTACGCACACTGTTACATGATAATGATAGTGATTACGATTTATTTCTGGGGTTTTACGTCCCAAAACAAGCTATTATTATGAAAGAAGCCGTAGCGGAGGGCTCCGGAAATTTCGACCACCTGGGGCTTTTTAACGTGCACTGACATCGCACAGCACACGGGCATCAACATTTCGCCTGCATCAAAAATGCAGCCGCCGCGGCCGGAATTCGATCCCGCGACCTTGGGGTCAGTAGCCGAGAGCCATAGCCACTAGACCACCATGGCGTGGCAATGATAGTGATTATGAGAAGGACAATAAAGAAAGAGGGAAAGAAAAGTCTCGGGTTGCGCAGATGGGCAAAGCGGATCCACGCTTGCAGCTGACCCACTATCTACGCCAATGCCTCAGTCCACTGGTACATGGAAGTGACATAGTGATCGTTCTACATGATAATGAGCGAAAATAAATAGAGACAGAAAGAAGGTAAAGTCTCAGGTTGCGCAGGAGGGATAAGCGCACCCACGCATGCCCTTGACACCCCCCCCCTCCCCTTCACCCTTTCCCACTGCTATGTGTTAGCGCCAATGATATTGCTACAGGATGGCTATAGTGAACTTGAAGCCCTCAGCCACAGCTCCGCTGTTTTCTCAGATTTCAAAGGTGCAGAAATGGCTTCACTTTTTGCCAACCCGTCATGGTAGCTCAGCGGCTAGGTATTGGCTTGCGAAGCTCGAGGTCACGGGTTCGAATCCTGTCCACGGCGGCCGCATTTCGGTGGGGGCGCAACACGATCGAACCCGTGTGCTTAAGTGCATGTTAGAGAACCTGAAGTGGTTAACATTACTCTGGCGCCCTCCACTACGGGGCATGCTTCATAATTATAACTTGTTTTGGCACGTCAAACCACATCATCATTTATTATTATTATTATTATTTGCAAACGATTGTTCTTTGCTCTTGCTACGTTATCAGTGGTCAAGGATCCCGTGTGCCTCCTGCCGAAAGTGAAAGGACCTTGCCGCGGCTACTTCCCCCGCTACTACTACAACTCCACCACTAACATGTGCGAGGAGTTCGTCTACGGGGGATGCCAGGGCAACGCCAACAACTTCCCGACGCAGCAGCAATGCGAGTCCAAATGTGCCAGTAAGTAATGCAAAAAATAAAACTCACGTTTCATCTACGCATGCGCATCACCGCTCAAAAGCGCGGACTGCTTGGTGTCAGATACCATGAAATGGTTTGGCAGGACAATTGCCCAAACGGAAACTCCTCTTGTAGCAAAGAATGAAAAACATTGCATTTTATATTTGATTTTGTGATAATTCAAGCGAACTTTCTCGATTCTACTAGGACAAATATTGGAGGTGGGGCTTCCCTGCAAAAATTACGAACCGATACGAGCACTCCTTCATCTGTAGAATTAAATTTGCATCGACCGGGAATACTTATCCCGGTGTCAATTAAGTCGTATTTTCCCGATCATGATCAACGCCATAGAAAAAATATTTTCTGCGGCACGTGCTTTTTAAAATGGCCCTGCAACACTGTTCCAAGCAATTCTGGAATGATATCACCAAAGTAGTTCACTGCGTCGCGCAGCATTTCTCTCCAATCCGTTAAGTACTGGCGGGGTAACAGCGTGACGTTTCAAGAGGGTTCCACTGTCCGAGCGCGTTCACTCTCCTTTCTTCCTGATGAGGGCGCTGAAAACTACACGAGGGGAGGGGGATGCACCAGTGGGTCATGACCTTTCAAACTTTCTCTTCTCTTTCTCTCTGAACGTACTCGAGGTGACGTCAAGCGAGAGTCGCTGCGACGTGTCCAACATGGAGGAAAGAAAAAAAGCTAGGAGATGGCGTCACGTGACAATATTGAAGCAGAGTCATAAAATATTTTAAGGAGAGAATCATGGGTGGTGGGCCCCAGTCTCATGGTAGGCAAGCGGTACAATAATGCACGGTCAAGCGCCACTAAAGGTTACCGCTTCCAGACAACGTCAAGCGCTCCGGGAACTATGTGGGGCCTAAACATACCTGAGAGGCACGCGCACAGGCGACAGAGGAGGCTGGCTTGATATGGCTAGCGAAACCACGCGAGGCCGCCTCCTAGCCTTGGCGACATGAGCGAGACGAAGTCACTCTGGGGACGTAGGGCGACCAGGGTAACTGCGTCCTCGGATCAGCCAATGGCAGTTCTCCATTCTCCTACCATGGCCCGAGCCCGTCCACTGACGTGGTTTGTGAAATGAAGAGCGGGTGCTTTAAGGTTACTTCAAAATTCATGGTGAATTCCCTGGTGCGCAGTCCTGCCACGGTGATCTAGTGGCTATGGTACTCGGCTGCTGATCCGAGGGTCGCGGTATCGAATCCCGGCCGTGGCGGCTGCATTTCGACGGAGGCGAAATGTTGAGGCCCGTGTACTGTGCGATGTCAGTGCACGTTAAGGAACCACAGGTGATCAAAATTTCCGGAGCCCTCCACTACGTCGTCCCTTTAATCACAGGTGGTTTTGGGACGTAATATTAAAAAAAATCTAATCAATCAATCATCTGTTGTTGCGCGCAGTGCAACACTGTCATGTTTACAGGGACACCGACGACTAACTAGCAGCGTTTTCAGGTCATGTTCAAAGCGGCCCCTTTAGTGTTAATGCGCTAAATAACAATGGACTAAGCTAACTGTTGCAGTCAATTTATGCGCACACTCCACACTCAGAGCAGTATAAATGGCAGTATTTTGGGACATGCACATCTAACTGAAGAACACCTTTTAAGTGCTCAGTGTGTACGCCATTATTCTCTCTTGAGCTTATGTTATGCATATGCATGCCCAGGCGCAATAAAATACACAAAACGTATAGAATTCCACTCCGTATCTTATCTGTTTTTATCGCGTGATTTGCTTTCGAGAAAGCTTTTGGTGTAGCGACTAAGGGACTTTTTTCCCATTTCAGACCTTTCGCTCACCGACGAACTCATCAGGTCCAAGCTCATCACCAAACTCGGTAGGTGCAAATGCGTACTTTAAGAGGCCCCGCCACGGTGGTCTAGTGGCGCGTTGTCTCGTTCGTCAGAGGCAGCATCAATGACTGTAATGGCCTCGTGTATTCTAGGAATACTGATTCGCAAATACCGACAAGGCCTCTTCTGCCATCCCCATTTTTGCAGTGCTTCTTGACCCAGTGTGTGAGCTGCCGAAGAAGGTCGGTCCGTGCAAGGCCCACGTTCCCCGCTACTACTACAACACGACGACAGACACTTGCGAGAAGTTCGTCTACGGAGGATGCGAAGGCAATGCCAACAACTTCAAAACGCGCAAGGCGTGCGAGACCAGGTGTGGCGGTAAGTATGCCAATGCAAGTACAGCTGTGGCGCGGTACGCGTGCTCGTGCTGTGACTCGGTGCCAGGAGAAAGGGGCATAGTGCGCGGATATGAAAGATAAAAGGACAAGGCCGCCAGTGGTGTCTTTCCGGCGTTCCAGTTGGCTCGGGGCTTGCAGTATATTAGGATCTCCTGCTTCTTGAGCACAGCTCTAAGACATATCATGCTCACCGGTTGCTGTGGGTGGTTACAGTATGCGTAACGTTTTCTCTTTTTAGAGGTAACAGAATGCTTGATAGAACCACAGAATACAAGCAGCATGTCACGTGATACTGTCCTCTGTCTTTCTGTCACACACACACACACACACACACACATTTTTAAATGATGTTCTCTTGCTCTGTAGGCAATGTCACCACCGACGACCAGTCCTGGAAGAAGCACCTCACCAAGCCCCGTAAGTGGGAGGACTTCTGTCTTCGCATTGCTAAGAGTTCAACACAAGGGTCTTGTTTAAGAGGCGCCGAAATATTATTTACAAGTTTCGTAGTTTGGCATAAAATTACCTACTTAGCTCAATTACTATAAGAGATAGGCTATATTTCCACAAGGAACAAAAATGCACATTTTGATATATGACCCTTTCTTTTTGCATTCAGCTAGGGAACTTAAGCGAAAACATTGCACATTTGGAATGCGAATCGCTTAAAATGGAAAGCACTCAAAGGAACCCTTTGTAATGTTGTTGAGGCTGGTACAATAACAAATAGACGTACCATCAGAGCAGTGTTAAGTGTGCGCTTTGTAATTAATATTTCCAATGTATTGTCTCTAATTACAACGACTGCTGCGAACAGGCGAAACACCAATACACGTCGGCGCATATCTTATTGAACTAGTATTTTTGCTTCTGGTGGTTTCGCCCTACGAATGCGCCGGCTTCAGTCCGTACTTACTGCAATGCGAGTCCGAAATAGCCGCGCACTTACATGTGAATCTTGGCTGTTTTGTTCACGTACAATCTCTCTTCCTCGTAGAGAAGGGAGAATTTAGGTGAACTCTATAACACAAACACTGCTCGGTGTCCTAGTTGGAATCTGTTTAATAAGAGAAATTAGTATCCATACGTTTGTTGCCCACATCTACAAAAGTGAACGCAAATTTTTCCTTTCATAGGTGTCATTCAACCTGGCGGAATTCCGCGGAACTCGTTTGGAACCGGTTATTCTTGAGATAGGAACGACAGAGCAATCATTTTCTTATCTTTACTATTTTACATGCACAGTGTTTAGCGCTAAGCTCAAGCTGAAGCCCAGCTTCGCTTTTAATTTTTTGGCGCACTTCAGGATGTTCCAAGTGGCGCCGACGTTGACGCAAACGAAGCGAAATTTGTCTCCGCAGAATCCAAAGAAATCGCATTTTGTCAAATGCCACCGTGGCTTATTCAAATGAATGTAACAGTTTGAGTCATAAAGTTGTGTCTATCTTGAGCACGCATATGTAAATTCATATCGCAGTTCTGTGCACCCCCAGAATGCATTGTCTGAAGAACTGACATTTGCTCTACTGCAGTTGCGCTGGAAGACGTCATTCGTGCCAACCCGATCCTCTCCAGGAAAGTCGGTACGCAGAAAGCACTTTGTTCTATTTGCAATTCGATACAATGTGTTAAGATTACCTCCTTGCCTTCACTTATGCACGAGTTAAGCAGCGAGAAGGGGGGGGGGGGGGGAGGGGAGAGAGGAACGGCATTATAGGCTCTACCATGTGAGAGCCTGTTCGCGCCCAGAGTGTCGATGTCGATGAAATCGCAATAACGGTAAGCCTTAGGGCATACCACCAAATGCTGACACGTCATAATGACTTATTCTCTATATAATTCAATGCTGCCCTCAGAGGTACAATGAACAGGTATTCAGTATAGCGCGAAAGCACGCAAGACGCCCTGCGAGCCGTAGTTTGTTCGTCTTCTTATGGTTCCAGAGCCTAGTAGCGGCATTATGTTTCTTCCTCTGTGCCCTCGGTTCACGTCCAGATGGGCGTTGTTTAGAAAAAATTAAAAAAGAAGCTCCGATAAAAGTACATAGCTTATAAATAACATCAGGTTCATAGTTGTATGAGGTAGGCGTGGTATCACTGCGTAGGTTTAGCACAAAAAATAGTCATTACCCACCTGTGTTAAAATGAAAATTAATTCAGTTGAGCTAGGTGCGCACTGCTTTGTTATGGGGGCATGAGCAAGGATTATTTGAGCATGAGCCACAAATAAAGGATCGAATTAATTAATTAATTAATTAATTAATTCACGCATGGCCCGTGTATATGAGCGTCTGAGCCAGTCTAAATTCCCTAGATCTTCCCATCAAGAGACTCTAAGCCAGTCCATTCATGAGAAAGTGCTTGTGCCGTCTGCGGTAGCACTTTGTTAAGAACTGTGTGCAGGAAGTCCGCATAAAGTTAAATTCCTGAGAAAGTCCACCAAAACGTTACGTGCTAAGGCCACTTCCGACACTTAACAACAAGCAAACCTTCATGTCTTTTGTGTGGACGTGCGTACCAGACTAGGGCCAGCGGCATGACACTCAAACGACGTGGAAATAGAGAACGTATCAATATGTTATACAGTACTTGAGTACTAGCTGTCACGCTCTTACGGTTTAATCGCTTTTCAATGTGAATGGGAAATGTCCACATTTAGCGCACCCACAATTCTTCGTGACCACTGCTGGTCAGCAACGTGAGTATGAACTGGGCTGCGCCCCACTCTTAGCCACGCACGTGTACTGGGCTCACGCAGTGGGACTGAACCCGGTCTGCAATGAGACCAAGTACCCAGGTCCTTGTTTCGGCTACTTCCCTCGCTATTACTTCAATAACGTCACCAAGACTTGCGAGCAGTTCATCTACGGAGGATGCCGAGGAAACGGAAACAACTTCCACACCCTCGAGGAGTGCCAGAACACGTGCTGGGGTGAGTAATTTTAATGGCAACTTACGTTTTACTCTTATGCGCGAGACAGCAAATGTATGACAAATATAACTTTGGGTCGCCGCGCTTTAGCTTCTTCCCCGTACAACATTTGTAAGGAAAAGAACCGCCAACCTGCAATAGACACAATGTAGCGTGGTAGAATAGTTTATTAATCATTTCTGAGGTTTTACGTCCCATAACGACGGCACGATCATCAGAAACGCCGTAGCGGAGGGCTCCGGAAATTTCGACCAACTGGGGTTCCTTTACGCGCGCTGACATCGCGCAGAACACGGGCCTCAACATTTCGCCTCCACGAAAACGCAGCCTGCCGCGGCCGGGATTCGATCCCGCTACCCGCAGATCAGCAGCCGAGTATCGTGCCCGCAACATCGTTGGCAGGGGCGTAGTGTACAAGATACACAGCGTCTAGAGTTTCCGCTGCGTATCTCGTATGTAGGGCGAACATTTCCGAGAGCATAAAGCACCATCCTGTTATTCAGCACATATGAGATCGTCGCTTTGCTGAAAAGGGCTCCTTAATTACACCATTCCGTGTTCGTACTTCTCAGGTCTGTGCGAAACAATTGCGCGCCTAACTGTGAAGTCCCGCCTTCGGTCAACTATTTGTTAGTAACGCCACGTGTTTTACATGCGAAGCAGCTTATGGTCGAGGCTATGTCACTCCCTCCCTCCATCCATCCATCCGCCATGTGGCGTCCACATCCGCACTGCGCATGCGCATCCTCCTCCCCTGCTCTCCTTGTCTCATCTCCTCTCCTCTCGGCATTCCTCCTCTCTTGTCCGTTGACTATGGAAACGCTCTTTCTTCGATGAACGCTTTACCAGCTCGCAAGGAACGAGAACGCGCCCTCGCCCGCGAGGGACAACGCTGACGCAGGCAGCGTCTGCTAGCATCAAACCGATGCAAACGCGACACCCATAGTTTGTTTCAGGAGTTCTGTGCAGCAGAGTCAAGGCTACGAGGCCATAGAGCGCAGAATTCTTCCGAAGCGCTACACAATTTGCGGGTGTTTTCTCCGGCGCCGTAGTTCCGTTTTTAGACGTGCGAGTAACGGTGCCTTGCGCGCTTGTTTACGCAGCCTGTGACTCCAGCGCATCTAGCAGTGACTCTATCAAAGTAGAGGCGCCGAAAGTACCCGTAATGCGTCGGGAATCAGCAAACATTATGTTGCATAGGCCTTAGGAACTGTCAAACTTTGGCATAATAGAAGGCCGGCCCTTCGCCGTCGGTCGTATGCGAAAATGTTCATCTCTTACGGGCGCCGTCATGCGTTTCACGCAACAAATGTGCGCCCCGTGTGGGCATTGGAAAGCCAGTCACAGCTGAAGTTGAAATCTGTCGGGGCAGTTCTTGCACTGTCCATACTACTGTAGAGAGTCGTGACGATAACTGCTTTTTACTGATGCCATGCAGCCTCCCTGGACCAGCATTCTCTGAAGATCGTGTCTGCCTTCGAAATTCCTGTTTGGCCATGTAAGTACCAATTTTGCTGTAAACGGCGATTCGACGTGTTATTTTGTGCTATGAAGCCTTATTATGGAACTAAGTACTAAACTTCACTTTTGTTACCCAAGAGCAATCGCTCTTCATTTCACATTAAAGGTTTCCTGCAGCGCTTTTCGAAGATATTCAGAAAACGGTGACCATCAGACGTAGAGAATCCCGTGAACATGCGAGCCAAATATTGTCATTCTGCACGCACCAGCTGGTTTGCTATGAATTTTTAAAAAAATGAATGGCTGGAAAATTCCTGCTCTCCTTTTAAAAATTTACATTACGAAGAACACTAAATATACCTCTCGGCCTCTTTCGGTATTCTCAAAGAAAGACGCACACTTTCCTTAATTGTTTAACACTGAATGAACAAACAAGCCATTACGCACGCATTACAGAACTTGTTTCCGCGATCACGAAATCAAGTTTTGCTAGTTCTGCCCGAACTGACGTCCAGACGTTCAGGCAGCCCAAACGCTTCCACGTGTAATAATATGCGACGTATGCATATGAACCATAAATCAAATATTCGCATCCGACTATATGCTCGACTGGGTGGTTGTTCACTGAGTGCCTTTAGTTATAAACATTATAGAAAACTATTAAGAGTGTGAAACGGTTTACTGTGCAACTTCGTGTGTTTAGGTCACGCAGCTAGCTGTCAGTTTCATTGCTACATGACAATACGCAATAAATTTTAGTCATGTACGCTTTCCTGTATAGCCTCTCTGAGAGATGACCAAACTAACTCACTGTTCTCCTTCGTTGAATGTACTGCATTATATGGAGCGCAAATCGGCTTAACAAGATAATAGAATACATTTTTTTTCTTCTAGATTTCATGTGACAATCTCCGAATGCGTTATCTCCGTTTCCGCTCTTGCGTCTCTCCTCTATCGATACACGGCCGCAA
The DNA here is from genome assembly GCA_013339685.2 of Hyalomma asiaticum. Lineage (NCBI taxonomy): Eukaryota > Metazoa > Arthropoda > Arachnida > Ixodida > Ixodidae > Hyalomma > Hyalomma asiaticum. Next base: position 28,695,394 of record CM023487.1, read on the forward strand.
TTCTCGGGTATCGAATCGCGAGGTGCCGTGCATCGCACCGCTTACAAATTGCCATATATCGCGATATCAGGGATTGGGTATATCTGGCTGTATATGGCACGTGTCCGTACGTGGTCGTATTTACCCAAATCGTTATAGAGGCATATGCAGCAATAAGAGACCTACACGAGGAATGTCATGCATAAATCTAACACGTATTGAGTAAATAAGGCCACATAGAGACGCGTGCCATATATAGCCAGGTATGCATATAAGGCCATATACACATATCTGGCTATATATGGCGCGTGTCCGTGTGTGGCCGTATTTGCCCGACACGTGTAAAAATCGTACATGGCATTCCTCGTGTAGGTATCTTGTGGCCATATATGCCTCTTTAATGATTTGGGTAAATACGGTCACATACGGGCACGAGCCATATATAGCCTGATACGCCCAATTCCTGATAGCGCCATATATGACATTTGTGTAAGGGACTTCTACGCCATAACGCTCTTCACTAATCACTGCCTCCTTCTGACACGATGCGCTGTTCCTTCTTAATCCTCCTTAATGACGTAACGCGATAAAAACGCATTTACCGTATTCCCCCACAGTCAAGCCATCTGAAGTGTGCACCTACCCGGCCGACGCGGGAACATGTAACGCCTACATGCCTCGCTTCTTCTACAACACGCTGACCAAGACCTGTGAGCAGTTCGTCTACGGAGGATGCGGAGGCAACCAGAACAACTTCCACACCTACGACGCATGCGAGAAAAAATGCAAGACCGTGTTTGGCGTCGTTCCCCGTGCTTAAGAGCATGAGTGACTGTGTCCGCTGGCTGATGAGGCCTTCGAGAAAAAAAGGGGAAAGAAGGGGAGGGGGGGGGGGCACATACACATACAGGAAAACGTAAAACGAACAAACAAAGAAACAAAAAGCACCCGCCCCTTGCACACTCACCTGTCAGAACCGGTCTTAAATTGACGCCACTTGAATGTTATTCACGAGAGTTCAAAGGCAAGTTTACAGGCAATTCAAATAGCCAACTGAACATTCAAGATTATTTGGAAGAGAGTGTTGGGACGCCTAGCGTAATCGATATTAACTGCCGAGGATACAGCGCTTCCGTTAACGGAAAATATTGGCTTTCAACGAACACATTCCGCGCGGTAAGTTGCCTGCATGTGAAATATAATTGCAACGTATCGGCGTCTGCTGTGTTGTTCATGAAGCCGAGTACGACGGGCCAAAAATTATTACATCTAAGTGTTTTAGCTTGGTACATTGTTCATGCTTAACATCTCGGCCACTTAGCAAAGGCCCTATTCGGTTTATTGGCGAATAAAATGGTCTTTCTCTTAGCATGTCTCGTTGTTTCTCAATGTATGTTCGCAAATAAATGCTACGAATTAATCCCCAGTATGGGCAGTGGTGAAAAAGCCTCGTGGCTCCGCGCCTATGGATAAATTGCAACTTGTTATGCATTTGCGTGGGATAATTTCGTCCTTCTTCAAGTCCGTTTTCCTTTTGCAGCTTTTTACAAATGAATCGATGTACGCGTTCTATTCGAAAAAATTGTTTAAGTAGCTTGTAGCGACATCTTCGCTACATAAAACCCGTTCGCCTACGCTACATCTTAGTACTAACTTGCAACACTGTACAAGCCGCGAGGTGTGATAAAGCCACGCATTTCCTCGACAACACCTACTGCTATATGTGGCTGCGTTATAACTGGCGGGCTTCAAACATAATTACGTTTATTTGGCATGTGCCATGTGACAGCGATACATGATACATTATTCCCGATTCGGATATACGGACGCTCGCTGAATGATTCGCTTCCCCGGCGGCTGCTCACGGACCAACCATGCAGCGAAGCTGGTGGCCACTTAACTGGTCCGAGGCTTGCCTCGCAAAGCACTGCGAGGTCCAGCGAACGCTTTTCAAAGTTTCGCGCCGAGCATGACGTAAGACGCTCGTGTCGAATCACAGGCCGCCGCAGACGCGGTACGCGTGGCCTCGGCTTAACCAACGCCACCTATTGGCGCTGGATTAACGCCGTACTACCCCTATGATATGCTACACTGTGTGTTTGTGCATAGCCTCTGTGATCTTTCTAACCCTCCTCCCCCTTCTCCCCATTGCAGAGTAGCAAACCGGAGACTAACATCTGGTTAACCTCCCTGCCTTTCTTACTTATCTCTCTCTCTCTCTTCTCTTGCGCCATGAGAGGATGCATGCTCTCGATGTGCGAAGCTATGCACAAACGCATAGCCTTGCGAGACGCTTTGCACCGATAATGATGATTATGATTGTGGTTCGGTGAAGGAAAGGACGCTAATTCCTGCAGCCCATGTCGGGAGCACGACGGCTAAGCGTCCGTAGAGTAGGGGAAAAGGACTGAGGGAGGCAGAAAGGAGAGAAAAACTTACACCATCTCCCGCTAAAGGGAACCATGTGTGGACGCGAAGCAGCGGGGAGATGGTTAGCTTGAGCGGGAGATGGTGTAATTTTATTGAGACGACGAATGAGAATGTATAAGAGAAGAGAGAGAACGCGTGGTTGCGTGATGACCCGAGCGCTCATCGCGGCGCTCCACAGGAGAGAGAATGAGGCGCGCGCGATTTTCATACCGCGGAACTACCGTGGCGCCACCAGCGGAGTATGCAGCTGTCGCACAACGTGTCGCGCGCGCCGCTCCGTAGAGGATTCCTAGAGGAGAGAAAGGGGGCAGCGTAGGAGAGGAGAGAAGGGGGAGGGGACGCGCATGCACTGTAGGAGTGTGGGACGCACGACGTGGGCGCCGCTCCGTAGAGTAGAGGATTCCTAGAGGAGAGAAAGGGGGAGCGTTGGAGAGGAGAGAGAGGAAGAGGGGACGCGCATGCGCTGTGGGGGTGTGGGACGCGGGAAGGGGGAAGGAGGACGGACAAAGCCCCCGCCATAAGCTGCTTCGCATCTAAAAAGCCGTAGCGGAGCGCTCCAGAAATTTTGACCACCTGGGTTCTTTAACGTGCACCGAGAACGCACATTACATCTCCACCGAGAATTCGACCGAACCCATGCTTCTTTTTGGGTGGCAGCCGAGCACCACAACCACTACACCGGACAAATCGGCGGCACACTGTCCTTGCCTTCTCTTTGTTCAGCTTGAACACGTGCGCCTGCCAGTCGAAGTTTTCCCAATGTAGGGGAGGCGGCCTGAGTGCATAAACGCGAGAGAAAAAAGCAGGCGTGTGAACGCTGCCATTTGAACATTGCCTAGAAGAGGTGCACGCGCATTCTTGGGGACCAAAACTAATGATACTGACCCTCGACGACAAACAAGAAATGATTCACGTTTAAAAGCTGCGGAGGATTCATGGTCCTATGCAGAGGATTCATGGACCAAGCGTCCACGAATCCTCTGCATAGGACCGCATCACGTAAGCTAGCTACTAGCCTCTGGCCAAGTTTAAGGTATTGCTTCCGAGTTCTTTGTGATGTTTCTCAAGAATGTCACAGAAGCAATAACTTCTTGTACTCTGAAGTTTTAGTGACCATTTCCAATGTAAACATTTCAAAGATACATGCAGGTCACACACCGTAGTTCAGAAAAAAAAAAGAAAATAAGGCACTGAAGCCGCCTATAAAGAACATACCTCACCACCTTAGAAATTAACCCATATTAGCACCTTGGTTTCGTGAGATGAGCAGAAATCTTTCTTTTTCAACAGCATTATGAGTTCCTTCAGACGCCTTGTGAACAGTCCGCGAGGCACTGCTGTGCCTCGCAGGGCAAGCTTCTGCAGCAGGATAAGCACTGGTGAGAATAGGGCGGGTATACCGAGGGTTTCGATATGGTGTCAGCGGATAGAAAAGGTGGGTCTGCTATATATTTCCATTTGAGACCCAAGCGACGTGTCCGTATAGAGACGAGTGTGTTCAGTGGAGGTATACACGTGGGGCGCAGTGATTAGGAAGTCGTTAGGCGGTGCAGTCTTGTTGGAGTTATGAGGAAGTATCCATCTACAAAGCAATACAAAAATGCTCACCACATTGAAAACACATTTATAGGAAACACAAAGTGATTTAGAGCATTCGTGTATTATCCCGCCTTCATAGAAGGTGAATTTATACTTGTGAGAAAGCACTTGATGTCACTACTAACTGAAGAACAGATGCATAACAATGATTCCACAAACGTCCTTAGTCGCGCATGCCTTCCACGGCCTTATAACTGCATGATAACGTTGGCGAATGTGCAGTCATGTTGTTCTTGCTAAGAAAAGGTTTCCTACGCTGCTTTCAGTTTTTTCTCAATGTCACCAATGTTGCATCCCTTATGTGTCAGGTGTCACGGTGCTTAAATGAAGCGCCTTCAGGGCCTGACACACATTTAAAGAAATGAGGATACAAGGTACACATTCCCAAAATATGCAATCAAAATTATAAGTGCAAAGCAGACCTCTATCTCGGCAACAAGATTCTCCTTGGTGATCAGCGCAGTATGTGCAGAAACAATGACATCAGCTCCTTTTGTGTTGCTGTGCTTCCACACCTTTCAACGTATGTCAGCATCTTCATGAAGCTCTGAAAAAGAATTAAATGTACTTGAAACCGCCAACCCAAAAATTGTGTTTGTGTGCTGCTGGCCATCGAACATATTTAATGGTCAGGAGTTTTAAAGACGCTTCCTAAGCCGAAATCGGCTAGCACCTTCAGGTTTGTTGTGTTAATCACGTGAAGAAACAATAGAGCAAAGCCGATTAGAGCAGCTCTCAACTGCCAAGGTGGCGTTGGTCTTGGCCAGTGCATTACTAGAGGCTTTCTAAATTGACAAGAAGTTTATACTCACAAGAAGTAAAATAGCCTAGAAGTCAGTAAATGACAAGAATAGTTTTTTTTTCTTTTTAAGGGAAGTTGAAAATTTCAAGCGTGCGCTGCTCATTAACCTTTCGAGTAACTCGGCTGCGAAGTTTGCTTCTGTACTTTGACAACTCCACTTTCTCGCTCTGCACCACCTACGTATAATACAAAATAAAATACGCGATGGAGTCACTTCGCAGCAAAACTTGATATTCCGTTACGCTACTAACGCTGCCTGCACTCCACCTATGTTTTAATGAAGCCTCAGTCCAGCAGGCTTGTATATTGTTGCATAAACCATGGTTCTGTAGCTCACACGTTAAAAATTTCTAGTCGTGCCAGAAGTGCAGCACCAAAAGCCTACGGCGCAGTCTAATGCAGAGGTAAAAAAAAAGTACGCCCTGAGTTCTATACCTTAGGTTTCAAACACTAATACCGCTGCCATGTATTCGAACCGTGCGTACTTACGACTAGACCATTATCCGACACATCATCACCGTGCGTCCGTACGTGAAAGCCCCATATATAAATGGCGGCGGATTATCATCGTACTACTCACAGATTGCACGTGACAACACTGAGAAGCAGCGGAACTACAAGAATAGGAAAAGTACAACAGACAAGCAGGTACGCAGACACAAAGTGTCGCTGGCTCGGTCAGTCATGTACAGAGCAACAGTGAGAGAGATGGAGCCTTACCTTCCTGAAAAGACAACTATAGCAATGTATAGGTGGTCCCTTTCCCACAGCGGAATTCCTCGCACGCTCTGTAGCCTCAAGCACAGCAGAGAAATAGCGTACAATAAAGTCTTGTGTCCGAAGCTGTTCAATATCCATCCAACTTTAACAGCTCGTGCTTCGCGCTTAAGCTCTCCTCTAGCAAGTCTTCAACCTCTGAGACCAGCGCTCTTGCTCAAGGCGATAGCTTCCATGTTTCTGGGAGCCGACCACCGTCGGTGGAGATCCCGATTCCGTGGAAGACGACATTCAGCTAGACACCAACGTACAGGAGGCTAAAAGCGATTTGGAAGCCGTCACATGGCCCACTAAAGAACCAGTCTTAAACCTGAGTGCTCAGGAGAAGAGGACCTTACGGGGGCTGTGCGAAGACCGCCACGTACTTATCTCGCGATATTGCTATCTGACCTACCGACAAAGGGAAAACCACCGTCGTCCTCGAGCGACGACACTACAACTGCAGGATCTAAGATCTCCTTGACAGCTCCACCCATGGCAAGGTCAAGAACGATCCCACAGGTGCAGAGAGGCTATAACGAGCTCCTTGGTTATATTTCCGGCACGCATCCGGGGACCAGAGATTTGTACATTCGCCTGACGTGCAGAACCGCCAGCGCACTCGGCTTCTGCTAGAAACGTGCATACCGTCAATGTTAACGTACTAAATCTAGGCTTTTATGATAACACAAAAAAAAGGCAGGGGCTATTTCACACACAGGCACTTTCGGATGTTAGGTTTCTTGCGCCCCGCCAGGATTGTATAGATGGTATGGTGCCCTCTAGACAATCCTGTTTCCAATTCGAAGGTCACGGGATCGAATTCAGATGGCGGCGGCTGCATTTCGATGGAGGCGAAATGTCGAGGCACGTGCGATGTCAGCTCACGTTAAAGAACCCCCTGTGGTTGAAATTTCCGCAGCCTTGCACTGCGGCGTCTCCCATAAGTCGCGGTTTTGACACGTGAAACCCTAGAAATCAACCTAGGAACCCTTGCTACTAGGATTACGCTTTGCTTATGCCAAAGACCGTAAAGGCTTTGTAACCAAAGTGCCCGAAAATATTCCAGAACACTTAAGTCATGTAGCCACCGGGTTGAAACACAGGCAGTGGCCCTTTTTGTGAAGAACACCCGTTCGGGCTCGTTGCTACGATTCGCAGACAAGGATCTCTCCTACCGAGCAGCGAACGACTGACCAGAAGCAGTCGCTGTACGTGCAAAAGCGGCCACTTTCCACTGCTTCGAACCGATCGCTTCTTAACTGCGTGGTGCTAGAATACTTGCCACAGCCTAGAGCGCACAACCTCAAGAGCCGCGGCTGCCAAAGAGCGTACAGGGCGACGCCCGGCTGCACGTGTCGCGAACCCGAAAACTAACAATCCGCAGCCGTTCTTGCCTCGAAAGTGCCCAGACGTCGTTTTCTCCAGCTTGTTTTTGTGTGGCGGTGGTCGTGCCACCTGATAGCGACCGCATCAGCCAAGACGTGCGCTTTTCTTTGCGTCGCGCACAAAGGCAGATGCTTATCAGCGGTGAGTGGCGGCCACAAAGGGTTTGCAGGTTATATAAGGCCCGACTTTACCGACCCTGAAGCATGTCACTTTCGACATCCGTGGGCACAGCATGAAGACTTTCGTGCTGGTGGCGCTCTTTGGCGCTGCTATCGGTGAGTCCCATCAGAGCAGAAGCATCGCCTTAGCACTACGTCGAAATCTGGATGCGCCTTCAACGCATAAGTACCGAATTCTTAGAAATTTAGAAACTTGCGGCCCTTTCGCGCTGTCTTTCGCGCTAATGCGAGTGAAACGATGTGAGATAGGGACATTGAAGCTTTAAGGGGATCTGCGTAACAGTTATACAACATAGATAACGGTGCCGATGAGTCGCACAGGCTCTCATGAACGTGTGAAAAAAATGCTGTTTCACTGCATGATCCATGCAATTTGCACTTTGGTTTCAAATAGAGTTCGAAATGGAGTGCACCTTTTCAACAAACTGCGTTTGAAGGAGCGGCCCATACCAGGTTGCCTGAGGCAGGAATGCCACTGCCTGGTTCCATGATCGCGGGAACTTGTTCAGTTTTATTTATTGCGTTTGAGTCTAACTAATCCGATTAAGTTTATTCATAAATCTTTCAAAACACCTAAAGAGGTCAGGGGACGGCAGTCCTTGTTGCCCGAGACTTAATTTGTAAGAGAAGAGCAGACGAATTCCAGCCAAGTATGAAACCGCGAATTTCAAACTTCGTTTTGCGAGACTCGTAATAATGTTTGACTCGCACATTCACAACCCTCCACGACTGATCGCCATTGTTACTTGTTTTCAAAATATGTTGCAACCTCTAAAGTATATCTGCCATTTTTTGTTTGAACGTCCTTGACCATGCCACTGACGCACTTATCGAATAATAACAAGCTCGCAACACAATATCACGGAGGACAGATGTAGTGATCAGAGTGACCATTCACAAATGAGAGATCACTCTGCAGGTGGGAGTTGAGCCAACCACGAAGTGCGACAATATTGCATCAGAATAGGACTAGTACATTATGCCATTACACTTCTGTTTATCTCGTACCTTCTCGGAGTAAATTCAAGCAAGTCTATCATTTTGTTTTCCAACGCAAGTGGAAAATTGGGGATGACGGTGGACTCCGTAAATATTCAATTTCTACACCACTGTTACCGCCCTGTCAACGAATGAGCAAGAGTGAAGCGTAGTGCTTTTATATATATATGTATATATTTCTTATGCGCTCCCTCACTTGTCTTTAATACAGTGCAAGCGTAATGACATTTCGCGCTGACAAAATAAACGTGTAGTTCGGTCACCTCATCCGGCAGCTTAGGACAACAATAAGTAATCGCACTGATTCTGTATCCCACTTGTCTGGAAAGGCACAATGGCTGCCTTTGCCACTGTGTTGTTGAGAGGCTTGAGACTACCAGGTTGATGACGGGGATCAGGCCAACGTCCCAATAGAACCTTCTCAGTCAATGGTTCAGGAACAAAATTCGACAAAATGTCTTTTAGTGACTGTATCTCTAAATGAAATCGCGGTCAGGCGCACAAGAGGTGTTCTATTGTCTCAGGAACGCCGCATTCCTCGCCATTCAGACTGTCCGCACGGCCAAGCGCTGGGTGAACGACACACCAAATCGCAGCCCGTGGAGATAACTTGCATCGCACCTGTTCATGATGGGAGTTATTCGTACTTCCACTTTCGGTTGAGTCCGTGAAGGTGGCGCCGACAATGACCTGGCCAAGTCCAATACGTTGGGGCAATTTCGTGCAGGAAGCTGTACAGTACGGCATTATTGTCTGGCAGCTAGAACGGGATATACATTGGTTTGGCGTTAGTGTGGGCCATTTTTTTCGTCCCCGTCTCCGAGCTGTTTACCTTGCAAGACACCGTGCCTCGGAATCCACTGGTACCTCATGCACCAGCCAGCTCTGCAGGCTGGCACTGTGTGATTCAATCACCTCCTGAGCAAGGACGTAGTAAGGTCCTCCTCTGACAGAAGCAAGCACTTGAAGTGACAGACGCAGTTCCTCTCAAATTAAGGCTACACCGCTAATTGCACTAATGGAACCACAATTCTCGCAGCATAATACGAAAGTGCACTCAATTCTTTTACGCGAGAATGTTACGGTTGAAAACAGGTGTCTTGGTCTCGAGTAGGCAGGCGTCACCGTATTCTGCGAAAGTGTTTGAGCCTCTCACCTCACATTCTTAGTCACATCTTACAAGGCTATGGAAATTAAATGCACGCGCAACGCCACCTGAACAAGCGTTCGGTTGATACAGACAACGCATTTGTGCATCAATATATTGGCAGACGTTTAAAATACGACGCACTCCTGTTTTCAGTGTGTGATAATGCGGCGATACACTAGGAAATTCGGTTTGGCTTCCTTCCCCTACCACTGATAAGCAAGGATGCGTACCCATGAGCAATAAATCTTACTGAATTTATTTATTATACTGTTCATTTATTTTGCATCCTTCTCTTGTTCGTGACTGTACAAATATACAAATATTGTGAACACTAAACGCTATACAGTATTTGCATGGCACCATTCCTCAGCCTCATTAAGCAGAACTAGCAATCACTGACATATCCAATGTATTACACGCAAGAGAAAAATGGTGCTGTGAAATTTGCGGGCATGAAATATTGTGGCTGTCGTTGGCGAAGGGAGAGGAACGTCACAGAGGTCGCTAGCGTCTCCCCGCAGCTAGAAGAGTTGGAGGGGCTGCAGCATTAAGGAGAAATGATACACCTAATTGCTCGTGTGAACGGTTTGATAATGACGCAGCGCAGTCAGTGACACGATGGCAAAAAAGCCGTTTTAGATTCGCCTTAACAAGGTCGAGTCAACCAGCACAGCCTGCACAGTGGCAACAAGATGACTCGGTGATTATCAACGTCGAGTAACAATAAGTAAGTAATGCTGACTATCGAAAGTAGTTAAGTGAATGATCCGTGCGATGATGGGGTCTGAGTTTCGGTGTGTATTAAAATGTACAATAAACCAGTATAAACGCATAATAAAAATAGGCGAGGGAAAAGAAAAGACGCTAACAGGCGAAGATAACAAGAGAGAACTAGTATCATCATAGGAAAATCAAATTTATAAAAAGGCCAGTCTTAGGCGATGAGAAGTGAGGATCATGACTGCGGGTTGGAGGAAAAGTTATGAGCATCGTGCGCATTCTGAAACAAGCGAATCATGGGCGGAGCTCGGTTAACGATAATCGAAGTGTCTCGCGAAAGTTATAAGTCGATAACTTACGTGCTGAAAGCATTCCACATTTTATGCGAATTTCAACGTCAGTCAAGCCAAAGGGCAATTTACCGTTTTCAAGGGAAGGGCCCTCTAAGGAACCACAGGGGTGATTTGATTGACGTACCTTTGCAGCCGCGGGCGATTTCGACAGTCAGTGCACACCCACGGCTGATCCCGGGCCATGCATGGGTTACTTCCCCATGTGGTGGTACAACGTACTCACCAGCCAGTGCGAGGAGTTCATTTACGGAGGTTGCCAAGGAAACGACAACAAGTACCAGACCAAGGAGGAATGCGAGAAGACGTGCGCCGATGGATCAAGTAAGTTCTATGCTATTCAACGCGCTGTAAAAACATATTTGACTGGAACATTAAGCGGCAACACCGGCAAGTTTTTCACCGTATTCTGATATATCTGTTTTGCAATGTTATTGAGAGTCGAGTAGCAGTCATGGTGGTTCAAACATGCTCAGAAGCTCACCAATAATTTCAAATCACCAAATGAACGGTGCGTTCAAACCGAAACGTCTAGCCGCTTTGTGAGGCATATGCGATGACGTCACAGCCTCCCCCACGTCAGACATATGGTGCCGGTGCAAAAAAAAATTAAGGTGGCGATGTAATGCGAAGATGCATTGAGTTGTAACAGTTTTTCTTTTTTTCTCTCTCTCTCAACTTTACGGCGATGATCCGAGCGCTGAAAGGCCACAGTTTTGCTTTTCACCGCCTGCCTGCTCGGGTAGGCAGCGGTATATTCAACGACGTCAAACAGTCAGGGTGGCCGGCTGGCCCGCATGCAAAGGCGCGGGAACCCGCTAGCAATAGTTAAAAGCTATTTTCGGGAAAACTGTGATGACATGTGCCGCCTAGTTTGGCGCATGTTATACAGCACCAAGCAATATACTTATTGAAGCTATCATTGTGACAACTAGAAATCGAAAAATTGCCGGAGTTAGAGTTGCCCTTTAGCGCACTCCCCTTTCCAAAGCAGTTCAGCGCCATTCCGCTAGGCCAAGGAAGTTTCGTGAAAGGGTGAACGTTCCGACGCCTAGTCTTAGCAACACGGCGCAGCATACGGGTGCAAAAACGCAAAGCTCGAACAAGCATAACTAAGCATATTTATGTCGCTTGTTACTAGAAACAGGTGGACGAAATTCTCTTTTTTATTATTGTTATGACACTTCCTTCCCCATGCTAGTAAGAAGGATGCTTGCAGTCGTCTTCGCGACAAGCAAGCACCAACTCGTCCTAGTCCAAACTTGGATAACAAAGTATAGCTTGCACACCGCATAGGGGTCAAGCTCTTCAATGTAGATACGGTCCTGTCATTCAGGCAAAAGCTAAAGGAGCTGAAAACCAATCTTTAAGGGCCCTGTTTTTACTGTGCAACAAAAAAAGCTCAACCCTGTTTAAACCTCTGCAGTTGCCTTCAAAAGCGTGTCAGTATTGTGCAAGCAGGATTTTTTTTCGATCTGAGAAGCCCCTAAACAAGGTAGACTCCACTCTGCATCAAGGAAAAGAAGATATCGCGGGGCAGATGGCCTGCCTCGAAAACAACCGCCGGTCCTGCTTACACACTAGTGTGTGCGGCTGTTATTAAGCACCCACATGTTATAACCTTTTCGATTAGCTTTCGAAATAAAACGTTTGCACAACGAATAACTTTGCATCGTTCTCCAAGCCGTTCTCGTGTTACTATTCCCCCCAAGCACGCGACTACGACATGGATGGCTCGCCACTGGCGCCGTTAATCTGCCCCTCAGCAACAGACAAAGCAAATGTTTTGTCGTATAAAGTGATTCAATGGTTGTTGCTTTGTTGTTTTGTGGGGTTTTACGTCCCAAAACCAGTTCTGATTATGAGAGACGCCGTAGTGGAGGGCTCCGGAAATTTCGACCACCTGGGGTTCTTTAACGTGCACTGACATCGCACAGCACACGGGCCTCAACATTTCGCCTCCATCGAAATGCAGCCGCCGCGGCCGGGATTCGATCCCGCGACCCTCGGATCAGCAGCCGAGTACCTTAGCCACTAGACCACCGTGGCGGGGCGTGATTCAATGGTTCTTGCCATGATCCACATAAAGGTACTCTACCAATGGCGGCCCTGCCAATTTCGCTAAAGCTGTATAAGAAATAAAAAGCCAGAAAATAGCAGAACGAAAGTACGCGAGTGAACTTATCTATTTCAAGATCTTGGATGCTGCAGACATATATGTATAATACGCCAGTCTAGTGGGTTTGGCTCTACGGGTATTTCTTAAAGACCTGATGACCTCTGTCTGCCGGCAAATGAAAAACAAAAAATAAAAAGGCGCTTCATTCTCTTCATGACAACGAACTTGTTGCGTCAGCATAGGGTACGAGTGATGCAGCGTTTTGCAGACCCTAACTAAGCTTACTAATCGAACACCAGAAAAAAAGGCCTGTTTCAGCAAGGGTGGACGCCTGAAAAATAACAAGGCCGCTTAATCAGGCGCGATATAATAGTAATCGACGGGGTTTTACGCATCAAAGCCAGCTATGCTCCTGAGTAATTTCGACCACCTGGAATTTTTCAACGTGTACCTGAATCTAAGCACACGGACGTTTATTTTCATCTCACCCACATCAGAATGTGGCCGCATGTATTCACAACATTGACATTATTGACACTGGCAAATGAGTTCTGCGGAAACCCGCAAGGTGGAGTAACGTTTTTATGAAAGGAATGATGATGATGATTGTGGTTCGGTTAGGAAAGGACGCTAATATCTGTAGCCCATGTAGTGAGCACGGCTAAGCGTCTGTGGGGATATGGGTAAGGGACTGAAAGAGATAGAGAAGAGAGAAAGGCCGTATTGGAGAGCTCCGGAAATTTAGACCACCTGGGGTTCTTTAACGTGCACCGCACACGCCGGTGTACTGTGCACCGACAACGCACAGTACACCGGCCTCTGGCACTTTCGCCTCCATCAAAAATGCGACCGCCGTGGCCGGGATCGAACCCGCGTTTTTTGGGTGGCAGCCGAGCACCGTACTACTACACAACCGCAGCGGACATGAAAGAGAAAATGAGCATGCCAGGTGGATGCTAATTTTCCCTTTCTTTATAGACACTGTGTTGCAAAGGTAATACCGTGTGGCCTGAGGTCTCGCTTTCCTTTCCTCTTTTGCTTTATTTTCAGCGTCCTTGGCAGTAGACGCTGGACGGAAGATCGAGCTTGTAAAGGAGCCAGGTAAGGTACCACTATGGCTTGCGCTATTGTTTCGTGTAAGCCCCACGTTTCTGGCATATTTTCACTGAGTATTCCCTGCAATCGAATAGGCAGCAGTGCAGGTAATAGATGGGCTCAGCACTGCTTTCTATAACCAGCTGAGTAGTAAAGCACAACTAATGTGGTAAGCTATGCAAGTTAGTACGACATCACTGTAAGTAGAACGAAAAAAAAAGTAAGAGCTAGAATGCAGTCCATCATCGTAAGCACAACGAAAAAAAAATGTTAGAAGGCAGTTTCACCCAGTGTGGAGTCTGCTGAAACAGCAAAGCTTTGATTCTCCTGTGCTTCCTTTGCGATTTTACGAGATCTTCAGCGACTTTGGCCACCGCCACGGCACAATCACAATTTCTTTCTTTCTTTCTTTCTTTCTTTCATTACATTCTTATAATCGCAATTATGCAGCAGTAGGCATAGTGCGGTAGTGGGTGAACGGGAAGGATCTCTTCACCATGAACTCGCGCACTTCTTCATTTATTTGTCTGAGCATAATCACTATAATTTCAGTGGGCTCAGGACAAGCGTGGGTCGACCATGGGTAGTGGGTCAAAGGCAAGGGAACGCCGCGCCGCAGGGATCGTGACGAATACAACGGCGGCGGGCAACGGCCATGGAGGTCGCTAGCTGATATAGAACTCCGCTGTTAAAACGGACGAAGCACGGAAGAAAAGGCACGGGCACAAACATGGCTTGTTTCTACCCTTACCTTTCTTTTGTGCTTCATCTCTATTCTTTCGCCTGTATTTAAAATGAAGGCTTTCCTTACTCTGTTCAACATGGGGAGAGCATGGCTACGCGTACTTGTCTTCGCGTAGGCTCCAATGCATTTGGAAAGCAGGTTGGTGGGTCTCGTACCAGAATAACAGCCGCGGCGTCCGCATTTCTTCGCAAGTGGACGTGAGAACGGTTATGCATTTTTTTCTCTTTACTGCCTATCATTTCACGTCACCCAAGAACAATAACGAAAGTGTACTACATATTTACAATAACGCGTAACAATACATAAACAATAAGGTTACATAAACAATAAAGAAAGCTTACATACATAATTGATGACACGAACCACCAATGAACCATGGATAACGTTTGAACAAAGGCTATAGCATCTGTACAAAGAGTTAAGTGTGTTTCACTGATGTGAGTGGCTGAAATTTTGCAAGCCGCTCTGGCACAGGGTCCCTAACCTTACATTCTTCAACAGAGCTTGAAATCATGTGACGAAAATGCTCACGTATGCGGTAGTACATTAATATCACCATAATAAACCGCCATGGGTTTACTCCAGATACTGTATAGATGGGTCCTCTATGGTCTCGCTTGTGTATCCTAGATTTCCTTACGGTATAATAGCATAACAAGTTGGGCCGGTTGGTATAAAGGCATTTTTGTAGCAGCTCAAAAGACGAAGACCGAGAACACAGATTAACACCCAGGACGAGCACTGAATCGCAACCGAAAAAAAAAATTATTTGATTCGGAAGGGCACACAGTAAAACAAAGCGAACAGAAAGAGTTCTACTGAATTAAAACAGCATGCAGCTGCACAACCATAGTCGTTGATATTTTGTAAAATGCTCAGCGCAATATGAATATAGCGGAAAGGGAAGAAAAAGACGTTACGAGCGATGACAAAATAACATGGTTCACTTTTTCAAGTCTGCATAACGCGCTGTGCAGACATATGACGTGCAAGCTAATGTTTCGGCGGTACAGGTGGTACAGCAGGACGGCGTGTCTCATTAACGTCCTTCCTAGCCCCGCGCCGTCGTCAACAATCCAACTGGTTTGGTTTTGGAACCTTTTGGATAAGGGCGCTGAAATATTCTATAAAGTTGAGGCCACATTCACGTCGGGAAAAACCGTCCGAACAGCAAAGATGCTATTATCATTCGTGACGTAACTGAGAAGGGGTGAGGTTATTGTTGTCATGACTAACCTGTTATGTTAGTCGTACCATCCTTCGTCATTACCTACTGACCGTACGCAGTCCTTCACCACGCACTCATTTCTTTCTTTCTTTCTTTCTTTCTTTCTTTCTTTCTTTCTTCTTTCTTTCTTTCTTTCTTTCTTTCTTTGTATCTCGCACTATGGAAACGCGGCTGCGCCGATCGGACACGCAATTTTGAGCTAATCCTTTTCCACTCCTCACCGCACATTGGCCTTCGTGTAATCACTAACACATAGTCGAGGCCTGAGTGCAAGAGCGGGTCCGCTTTTCCCTAGCGCGTGACAACGAGATCACCCGACGCACGGCGCACCCTTCACTTCGGGCAGCTCCGTTATTAAAGATGGAATCCAAAATAATCTAGAGAGCTTTGAAGCGCTTTACCCATATCAACTTGGCCACCGCGACAGCCGGACCTCCGCCGTTTGGCACGATGAAGAAACGATGTTCTTGAGCGGCTAGAGAAAGTGGCAACCGTTTACGACTTTGACATGTAACACGATCCTTTTTTCGTAAATAATAATAATATTAATAATAATAAATAGGTCAGTCGTCAACTAGCGCTCGCATCGCCATGTTCCTCGCCTACCTCGTTCTGGCTACCCGAGACTCCTGAAATACGGCCCATCACACGCTACTGCGTCTCATTTTCTTTGATGTGATAACAGCGGCGGAACTAATCTAAATATTGTTGCCAGCTCATGATAACAATCACACTTCTTAAGAGCGTCCCATCTCCAGACAGTACACGTTGATAGTGTCATATTTTTTCGCTTCGGTATCTACCACACGTGTGAATCTCCTAGTCGACCAACGCAGTGCACAACTTCGCCTGCCTCCTGCCACCTGACCAAGGACCCTGCCATGCATCGATCACGCGCTACTACTACGACAACGTCACCCGTACGTGCAAGGAGTTCACCTACGGAGGCTGCGAGGGCAACAGCAACAACTACGAAACGGTCGAGGAATGCACGGCCAGCTGCAACCGTAAGTAGTGAAGGCCATCACCTCCATGATGATTCGTAGGGTTTTACATGCCAAAAGCGCGATATCATTGTGAGGCAAACCGCAGCAGAGGGCTCCGCACTGGTTCTTTAAGGGTCGCCTAAATCTAAGCACACGGGCTTTTTTTTTTTTTTTTTTTGCATTTCGCCCCCATAAAAAGATGCGACCGCCGTTGCGGGGATTCGATCCCACGACCTGGAGCTGAACAACGTGACATACTAGTCGCTAATCTACCGCCAGCGGCTGTGAAGTGCCATGTCTGAGTAGGTTGTGTCAGCAATAGAGTATTGTTCCAAAATCTTAATGGGGCCCTGCGGCTATTTTTGAACATATCCAGAGAACTGTACCACTTAGTCGCTAAGGCTCCGGAAATATCACAGCCAGACATTATTTCCCTGCGGCCACCAAGGAAATTGCGGTTTTGTTCCATATACAACTAGATGTCGCCTGCTCTTCTTTCAAAAATGACGCCACTGAAAGCACCGACTAGCCGCTTGACTTTTCTCGGTCTTTCTAGACGTACGTATAGAAATTGTCTTGAACTGTCGAAGTAAGAGCGAAGAAATAAAGCACTGCATGCAGATCTCTGCTGCGATGTCAGTGCACGTTAAAGAACCTCAGGTGGTCAAAATTTCCGGAGCCTTCCACTACGGCGTCTCTCATCATCATAGCTGGTTTTGGGACGTAAAACCCCAGAAATCAATCAGACAACAGCTCTGCACGATCATGAGACCAGCCAATGCTATTTCTGCCTCAAAGAGCGTAGTTGGTGCCCCTAGTGACGTTAACTGCCCGGAGGTTATTGAACCTGTCATGACTCTTTTATCAGTGATTCAAAGGTGTCTTGCGAGATTGCTTATATTTGTTGAAGGAGAAGCAGGCGCTCGTCAGTTGCATTTCGAACTAAATTGCAAATTCCGTGGTGCGTGAGCAGCACTGATATTTGGCCCAAATGTTCACAAGACCCTCCGCAACCCAACATCTCTGCAGGACTAGGTTCAGAAAGTGTTGCAGGGTCCCTTTAACAGATTTCCTCCTTGAGTAAACGGGTACAGACAATGGATGCTTGACGAGGGTTGTAAGTGCCACATCCTCCCCACCAATAATATATTCATGTCTACTCCAGGATGAGGGCCTCTATAACAAACGTAACCTACCGTGGCTTGCGCTCGCTCTATTCAGTTGATTTATTAACTTCTCGTACACTCATAGAGGAAGCATTATATTAGACAGCGTAACCGTCAGAAAAAAAAACATTTCTACTACTATAATACAACTGCTAACACATTGAGCTCTAAGGAGTGGCAGTACAACTACAAAAGTAGGACACCAATCTGAAACTCCCTGTATTAAGTCTCCGGCTTCATCAGAACACGACATATCCCTTTATTACCGATAAATAGTTATGAGGATTTAGCAGACGTCGTCAAAGGTCTGTGACGTCACACGTACAAGTGCCCGAACTTCAAAGCGGCGTCTCCAATCGTGTTTTCATTTTGCGCGCTTTCTAGCTTACCAAGCGTGTTCTCGCAAGACTGGTGTCTTTGGTTATTGTGAAAAGGTAACCTACTGATGCGAGATAAAGCTGTTTGTTTTTCATTTTAGTGTCCTTTTAAAGCGCGGCATCGATATTTACTCATCCTCGCGCAGTGTCAACGATTAGGCGCGTTGTCTTTTCACAGCTGCAACTGAGTACGAGGCAAAGTGTCTCGCCAGACCCGAGACCGGGCCTTGCCGGGCAGCTGCGATCATGTGGGCCTACGACGCCAAGCTGGGCAAGTGCAAGACATTCACTTACGGTGGATGCGACGGCAACGCTAACAAGTACCCCACCAAGGAAGTGTGCGAAAAGACCTGCAAGCATCCCACGGCAGGTAATATCTCCACGTACGGTTTGCGGCACACTAATTCGGAAAGTCTTCAGCGGCCATCAAGACGTCGTTGCTCGAGTATTTATAGCGTTGCGGAAAGCAACACAACCCATACTGCGTTGTTGCAAGATCCACAGACAATCACTGTCTCACATAGTGAAGCCTCGTCCCTTGCAAATGTGTTTCGGACGCACCACTTTTGGTGCAGGTGAATCTATATACAAGTACAGCCCCGACGTTTCACTGCCTCCTAATTCGTTCAGCAATGCGATAAGTAAAAATCTTTCTTGCTCGTATATTTTTCGCTCGTTCACTTGACGTCGCTATGGAACCTAACTTGAATTATCGAGCAATAATATATATATATATATATATATATATATATATATATATATATATATATATATATAATATATATATATATATATATATATATATATACGGAATACGCGCGTAATAAATAAGGCAACAAAGTTCCACTCGGACACGTGGGAAATATTTCCAGGCCGACAACATTAGGCCTCGACTTGTGATATGCGGGATATTCTATCAAAATTTAGAATATCTCCTTTCGGAACAATATAAACCCAATCCTCCTCTCACAGCTAGTTGAATTTTATACGAATGCAATTTCTTTTACGCAGAGCTTGTCGAAGAGTACGCCATGGCATCGCCGTTGCTGAGTGTGCTAACAAGTAAGTTCGCATTCAATCGAACTGCATTATTGCACGACCTCCTTGTTTCTCGGTACCACTCATCTGAGCTACCCCCTTTTTATTCCGCCAAATCGCCAGTCATGACAGTTACGCATTATTTTTATTAATCGTGCTGTTAGTACGTTTGACTTGTTTCACTTTCAGCCACCTTGAAAGCAAATATTTCCATCTAGTTAGCTCAGGCTTCCATTTACAGCGAAGCCGTCTCCTCCTAACATGCGCTGTCGGCGTATATTTGTCCGCTGAAATGTCATTGGTTTAGCCGGCTCGCTCACGTGTTCTCCCTATCGACCAACCAGATGTACAAGGGCGCGCTTTGAAGGTAACTAGGAGTGCGTCACGTGACCTTACAATGGCGAGACAACGTATTTAAAACAGACTATTTGCGAAGGTTGTCTTGAGAGTGCAACACTCGGTCCTGTAAGACAACTTCGCCGGCCGACCATCGTCACGAAGTAAATGGGTCGTAATTTTTTTTTTTTCGCAATATCATCGGTGAGGCGCGTAGCGGCGGCCAAATTCAGTTCGTCGTTAAGTTCTCAGATTATCTACCTGTACGCATAACAGCCACTGGCTGCAACTGAAAGGCACTAAAAGGAAACGTATATCTATTAGGAACGAGCTTTTGGGTTCGTGTTTTTTGTATGAGAAACAAACTTCGGCATTACATGGCCGTATTCACACAACCACCGTACGACATAAATATGTTCCTAACAGAGTATTTTAGCCAGTACGCTGACGCTGTATATGTTGTCAGCGAAGCCATCCGACTAATCACGAAAGGCACTTACGAGTGAGACGCTTTGTCAATTCGGCCCCGGCTCCCTTAGTCAAAAAATATCGCTGGCGCTACACCTATTCGTGAAATGAACCTCAACCATTCCTTAAGCTTGAAACATCACTGAAAAACGCTGTCAGCGACTTGTAACGGGTACATTTGAATGTAAAGCTTCGTGAATTTTGGCTTCAGTCCCAGATTAACAAGAACGTGGCACACCATACTGTCATGTTGCTATGGCGGTTAAGAACGAAGCAGCATAGAGGTATAAATCGAACTCTTTATTAATCGACCAAATTCGTGGGCCGGAAAACACGTAAAGGTTACCGATACGAGCGAGCGACGGTCACTACACAACGGCAACGGCGAGCACGGGCACCGTATGTGGGTTCATCAGGAACTCGGCGTGTCGCGCTTCATATGGACTAGAACGTACCCGTAAATGGTCATATTCGTCAAATCGTGACAAAGCCATACAGGTCAACTGCTGTATAGCTTTTGTATTACCATATGCAACGCTCACATCCCGGCCACGTCGCCGGCAATCCGCTGCAGGTGAAGTGCTATAAGGCCCGTGTACTGTGCGACCTGAGCAGGTGGTCGAAAGTTCCGGAACCCTCCACTACGGCATCTCTCATAATCGCCCCGCCACGGTGGTCAGTGGCTGTCGTAATCCCGGCCGCTGCGTCTGCGTTTCTACGGAGGCTTTATAAATGTTGAGGCCCGCGTGCTGTGCGAGGTCAGTGCACGTTAAAGAACACCCCCAGGTGGTCAAAATTTCCGGATCCCTCCACTACGGAGTCCCTCATAATCATAGGTGTTTTTAGGACGTAAAACCACATCAATCAATCTCTAATAATCAGATCGTGGTTTTGAGACAGCCTCTGTGCTCTTCTGCAGTCGAGAGTCGGCGTTCGTGTCGTCCACTCCTCCCGTCTTGTGTCCGTGTTTTGCACGCTTTTCCTTGCGTAATCAAGTTGTTATCGTGTAACGCCCACTCCGAAACGCTAACGGCTTGCAGGGCCATCGGTCGATCACATCGGACGCGGTGACGTCCACTGTTAGGCAACCCGTCTTGCAGTCTAGAGATACGCTATTCACATTTAACTGCGAGTAGCAGGACACAGAACCTCTCGCTTTCTATACGCAGCACCTCTGAATGCCGAGTGCTCCCTACCAAAGGATCCGGGGCCGTGCCTCGCCTACGTCCCTCGTTATTACTACAGCAACGAGACACAGAGGTGCGAGTACTTCGTTTACGGTGGATGCCAGGGCAACGCCAACAACTTCCCCACATACTTCGAGTGCAGAGCGACCTGCGGTAAGTGAAGACTACGATCAGTCTTTAAAAGCAACGCAGGTGAAAGAACTCCCTAAAAGACACCTTAGTAAAAAAAAGCTCCTCATAAGCACTTGCGTTACGGGACTCCTTAAAGACACCTGACACCTAAGGAAAGGAACTCCTACAGATGCCTGGGTAAGCGGAATTAGCACGTTTAGCGGCAGCGTACGAGAAGAACATGTGAGACGTGGGCAACACAGTACGCTAACCGGAACAATTTTACTCGTGAAAAAACGTTGCAAGAGAACTCGATTTTAATCATTCTCAGAAACTTGTTCAGTCGTATACGCCCTAAATGTTCTTCAACCGTGTTCGTCTCTTTTTATCGCTTTCACTGTTTTTTTTTCCTCTGTTCTCTCGGTTTATGTATTTACTGATAGTTAAAAGGAACTCTTTCGTAATGTTAAATTTTCAGTGCTTTGCATTGTATAACCACTTCACTGTTCTGTATTGCATAAAACGAAACTTTAACACAAGTTCAGCTTACGATGCTCTTTCTTCTTCTTTCTCTTTCTTTCTTTTTTTACATGTCTTGCTTCTATTTGCTGAGTGTGATTGGCAATAATGTTTTTCGCCTTTCTTTTTTTTACCTTGTATATCGTTGTAATGTTAGCTCTGATGATGTTGCATTCCCCCTATGTAATACCCTCCAACTGACGGCCTTTAGGGTATAATGAAATAAAAAAATAAAAATATCTTCTGATAGTTAATAACACCATTTATTTCTTATAATTGTTATTTAAATATTTGAGATTATATATGATTGTTTTCTCATGATTATTATCGCTAGCGCTAAAAAGTACCAGTACACTCGACAAGCGGCAGTGCTAAGGCGATAAAGTGGCGATAATGCTTAGCTCTGTAATTCACGTAAACCGTCGTCAACACAAACTTTCCTCAAGCGCAGTCTACCTTGCTTTGTCAGATGTAATTTACCGTACTTTTGACTAAGTCATTATTAATCTTTATTGCGAATATAGCCGAACGCATCTACACACGAACGCCCTTACAACGAAATGGCCTGTATAACGGAGGGGTCCCTAGGTTCCTGGTATGTTGTGATAGTAGAGAGTTTTAGTTTGTCCGTAAACTTCTTTACGTTTGTGGATGCCGGTTTACCGTGCGTGTTTACGGTGGAAGTAGAACTGCTAGCGTCATCTATTCGCGGTTTGCTTAACTACAATGCATACGATTTTCTTTTTAGTGGCGTGAACGTCCAACGCTTTACACTAGGAGTCAAGATAAACGGGCAAGCCACACTAATATTAGCTTTTTGTGTGCCTGGTTAGGTTCCGCATCATCAGGTGTCGCCACCAGCGCTGCTGGTCACGTACACTTCACGTCAGGAAGTTTACGGACAAACTAAAACTCTCTAACAAGAGGGATAACGAAAGGGAAGGGGTCAAGGGCTCGTTCTTTATTTGTTACAAACAACTTAATGAGCAAACAGACAATGAAGCCTCATTGTCTGTTTGCTCATTAAGTTGTTTCTAACAAGAGGGAGTAATAATGTGCCGACCTCCAGGTGGCACGCCAATACCAATTAAACAGTTATCTTTTCAGTGACACTTGCCCGTACAGCGTTTGGGTAAGAAAGCGTGTACCTTCTAGCTTACACAAACACGTCAGAGGTTTCAAAAACAAAGGGAACAACGTGACACAATAGCGGATATATCACGAGGCTAACCAAAACAGAGAATTTCTATGTATACGGCCACGATGTATACGACAACCGAATAGCCCCGTTTCTATCGTTTTGCGAAATGAAGAGTTCCGTGTCTTGGCAAGGAACTGCTAATTGTGAAATATCTGATGCGTCAACGTGTTCGTTTGTTTTTGCAGGCGTGAAGCACGGCGTTGACATCATGAACTTCGAGTCGGAACCATGTGCGTATTAACTCCATATTACGCAGTTCATTGACACGTTTTCCAATCGGTTTATTAGTATTCAATTAGGATCATGACTCGCGACGGATCTAAAGAAATGGACATAGAAAGGCGTAGACAGCGCTTCTCCTTGTCAGTCGTTCTGTCCTCTTCTCTCGACACGTGCTGTAAGTCGCGATTGCTTTTACATGCATCCTAACAGTAGCCCGCTGAAGCGCGTTCAACGAAAAGGCGATCTATCGGGGATGCATTTTCAACATCACGCGCCACTAAGATATTAGGAAAACACGCCGCAGCGCCTTTCATAGCAGAAACACGAGCAGCGGCAGCGTAAAACAGGCTTTCCTTTGGAGTGCTGTTGTCCAACAAGACAACAGCACTCCAGCGACAAGACAGTAGGACAGTGGGAGTGCTGTTGTCTAACAGGTTAACAGCACTCCTACTGTCTAACAGTTAACAGGAGCGCTGCTGTCTAACGTGTTTTACTACTAAGTCGCAAACCAAGTACCCATCACGAGAGTACGATGCTCGCCCAATAGGTTCCCTTCACAGCGCTACAGTGCTGAATAATCCGTAATAAATACCTCTCCGTGGTAGGTTACGTAAAATGTTCACCTTGAACTCACCAAGTGAACGAGCCCTGATCTAGGAAGTGTTCAGCGGAACGAGCCCATTCCCTATCACTATCTTTTTTCAATAACCTGAACTCACTGTAATCTTCGACGTCCTTCCTGTAGAAAAGTGGCACGTGAGCCACAAATTCACTGAATAAACAGACAAGCATTTCGCTTCGAGAATATCGCTGCTTAAATATCTATGGCCGTGGCGAGTGTCAACACTCCTGGAGATAACAAAAAAGAAAAGAAAAAGGAAACAAGAGCTAAACACTTGCATTTTCTCGAGAGCCACGACCACGCTAATTCGTGTGACAAGGCCTTCTATCACAATTCTCTCAGTGCTTCCTTAACGGGACACTAAAGTTAAAAACGACTCTTCTTGTGTTAGTAAAGAACATTTGCAAATCAGAAGTGACACTACCCTCGCACAGAGAAGACGCTTGGCAAGCTAGAAAGTAATATAATGTAATAAAATATGACGTACACGTGGCGATACCTGCTTGGAGATTTCCGCTCTCATGTGCGTAACGTCATTGTCCTTGACATGTCTACGGAAGCCTACATAATTATTTGGCTTTAGAACAGATATACATTGCGTTCTAAGGAACCATGAAACTTAATATACCGTGTTTCGAAACAAATCGACTGAATCAACCAGGCGAGAACGCGAGACAAAGTGATGGCGTTCATCAAAACGCCCACTCAATGTTTCGGCGCGGCATTCAAAGATGAAAACTTGTCCTTCATTTTCTCTTCTAAGATTGAACATAAAACGACCAAATTAACAACAACACTGCTCCTTAACAATAATTTATTAGTTTAAACCACTCTCTTTTCTGACTGTGGTGTCGCTTTATGTTGTCCAGCATGTGTAATCTTAAAAATGTGCACCATGGTCGCTTAATTACTGATGTCGTGCGCGCAGTGCCCACGAACCCCGTGTGCTACGAGCCCAAGGAGGTGGGACCGTGCAAGGCCTATGTGCCCCGCTACTTCTACAACACGACCACCAAGTACTGCGAGCGCTTCGTCTACGGTGGTTGCCAAGGGAACCGGAACAACTTCCCCGAGCTGGAAGTGTGCCTGAAGACCTGCAGTAAGTGCAACGTCACTCATGTCGATCCTTCGTGACGAAAGGTACAGGGACAGAGCCGGGTTGCCGGCCGATCCCTTTCCCTTTAATAGATACACTGCAATAGAACTCTCAGACGCAAGGTCCCGACATTCAGTAGAAATAGAGTAATAAGAGTTAAGTAAAGGTGTTCACCTTAGCAGTTTCGTGCTAAAATAATATGGATCAAGTAAGGATAGGCAGCGGCGTTTGCGCACTAAGTGGTTTTCGTATCATTCAACGTGAAAATAAACTGCTTCAGAAAAAATTTTGTGGTGCAGGTTCAACATAAACGTGGAGCGTTGCGAAGTGCGCTGATCGCGCTTCAATTCAAACACGAAGACAATAACACGGAGCGGTTCTGTGGTCAAAGAACAATCGCATCATACTATTGGAAGCCGCGTAAACTGTCCCAAAACTGCACTTCTCGCAGTTTACATACGAATACACCTCAAAACGTATACGATAGAGCCATAATACGCGAGGGTCTTGGCATGCTACCGGACCGCGAAGGGGCTATCTGGAGAACGTGATAGATTAAGACCCTGATGATGTGATTGATTGGTTTCTGGGGATTTTACGTCCCAAAATCACGGTCTCATTATGGGAGAAGCCGTCGTGGAGGGTTCCCAAAGTTCCAACCACCTGATGTCTTTAACATGCACTGACATCGCCTCAACATTTCGCCTGCATCGAAATGCAGCCGACGCGGCAGGGATTCGATCTCGCGACCTTCGGATCAGCAGCCGTGTACACTACAGAAGCGTGGCAAGACCCAAGTTGCCTGTTTTTGATAATGTGCTTCGCATTTGGCGGGCTCTAGTTCTTTCAAATTTTACGCCGATATTAACTTTTGTTGACCCGAGAATCTTGCACGACTGCGGTACGAAGTCTGCTACGTTCTTTTCAGGTTATCTTTCAAAATATTTTATTGTTTTTGTTTTCTATTTCAGAGGTCGGATACAAGAACGTCACTGAGAGGCTACTCAACCTGCGCCATCGTAGGTTGAACACTTGATATTTTCCAGTTAGAAAATATTTTACCGCTGTCACAAGCTGCTCAGTGCATTTAACGCTTCGTAAAGGTGGTTCGCAAGCGCACAAACTCAGCAAGTTCAATTCATTCGTTTGTGAAGCCATGGTTATAGAAGTAATACTAAAGTTAAATACGCACTTATTAAGGCATCGGCTTATGGTGCTGTGGTCGCCTTTGTTTACGCGCGTTCCAGATCTGCAAGCGAGTCTTGGTTTGGACAAACCTTGTGGTTCCCTGGCGTACTGTGCATTCACACAAATGGCTGCAATATTTATGCTGGATTCTACTGCCCCAGCAGTATACCCTCCCGGCAGTCACAGTATACGGGTGATGCACACTTAGAAGTACAGTAAGGAACCTGTGCCCGGGTGAAGTAGGCTGCGTTGAAGTTTGACGAGTGTGTGCATTAGTGAAAACACGCATATTTGTTTGTTTTTTTTTTTAGTTCGCTTGAGTAGCTTTTATTTTGTCAACCTATCATTATACTTACTTCAGGCTGTGAAATGTTTAACTCTTAAGTATTCAAATTTTTTGCCTCAGCATCACCAGATTGATTAACCGACCTCTAATTGTTATGATGATGACTCTAGCACTTGGCGACATTATCCTTCTCAAGGAGCAAACCGGAACACGCCCCTAAGCCAACCGGAAGTTGAGATTCTGGCGCGAACGTATGATGAGAAACTCCAATAAAGGATAAGGGAGAATGAGTCAGAGTAACGAGGGCACGCGCCACGAGCAAAAACAAAGAAGGAAAGTAAGAAAGAATTCGTTTGCGGCTAATACCATCTTTGGATATGCAGATATGAGGCACACGTGATCAAATCCACCTTATCTCTACTCAAGTCCACCACAAGCTCACCAAGTTTCTTTTGGGCCGGCGCCACAAAAGACACTTAAATGGGATATTCAGGTCATCCAAGGTTCTTATGCGTTTCTTGTTCTTTTTTTCACTTTTTTTACAAATTTTGCAGTTGCTTAGATGCAGAGCTTGTACAAAAAGTAACGGGAATCAATATAAGTACACAACTACCTGGCGTTCTTCCAACACATTATCTCGGCAAGGCTTCAATTGACCTTGCCGTTATTTTGCTTGTTCTCATCTTGTTGTCGCCCACACACAGATGAAACATACAAAGGATAGTTTAGCCTTAAAAGTTTTTCGCACTCGTTTATACATCCCTTACTACAGCGTCTCGTTCTGCATGTCTCGGCTCGCCCGGTATAAGTCGCATTTCTTCACACATTTTAACTTCTATGCTTGTTTGTTTGTTTCTGCAACGCTCTCAGCGCACAAGCACCAGTACTGCTACTTGCCGAAAGACTCGGGACCCTGTTACGGGTACTTTCCCCGCTACTACTACAACACCACGACCAACACCTGCGAGGAGTTCGTCTACGGAGGATGCGAGGGCAACATGAACAACTTCAAAACGCTCCATAAGTGCGAGAGCAAGTGCGGAAGTAAGTACACACGGAAGAAGGAGTGGGTGGGGGGTGGAGTGAAACATCATCATCATCATCCTGTCTACCCCTACTGGAGGGAAACGGCCTCTTCGATAGACCTCCACTTATCTATATTAAACACAACGTATTACTTGTAAGCGGGGCACCGGAATTGTCTCGGGTGTAGGGGATGTAGGGCACTGCGGTTGTAGACACGGTGGATGCGCGTATGTGGATGCAAGGCGCTGTCAAACCAACGGTCCTGGAGATCACAATCCGCATCCCTGAAACGCTCCTTTGAGTCTCGTGTAGGGACTGCGTTGCTCTACTGTCTTTGGGGATCTGAAGGTGGTAAGCAGAGACAGAAATGTACCGGGCTGAAGAGAAAGGAATTTGCGCTGGGAACGACAAACTGCCACGCTCCCCAAGCTGGTACGTGCATTTCCGCACATTCGGTACACTTTACGCGGACCATATAAAATTATTTTTATGCACCAATGGTTCATGAACGTGCAACATTGGACTTGTCCCTCTGTTCATCCGTGTTGTCCGCTACTTTCACTCCCCCCGGCCTGTGTGCCACGCTTCAAAAAAAATCTTTCAGACTTTCGCTTTAAGTAACCTAGTCGCAGTCCTAGATGAAATGCATCCGAACCAAAAAACGCTGATTAGATCCCTGTGGCGTTATCGATTGAGGCGAAAACATCACACGCCCGAGCACTGTACGATATCAGTGCAAGAACCCCGGGCGGTCGACACTTCCGGAGCCCTTCACACGGCGTGGCTCGTAATCATACCGTCGCTTGCTCACGTACAGGACCCATTTATTACTAGAACTGAGATGTGTAGACATTCGTTATCCACGTCGGGATAGCACCTTTATACTGGCTATGAAATGTAAACTTTGCGCTGTCGCCATCGCTGGCGCGCGCGCTATCTCGGCAGCCATCAGACGTGCAGAGTACTCCGTAGCAGTGCCTTGATCGCGTGCTCCGTTCGAGGCGCCTCGCATGTACTAGTCGCAAAGAGGGCATTGCTCTCGCCACACAGTGGTCACGCGAATGCGTCTCCGAGTGCCGAAAGGAACGTACTCGGTTGATGCCGCTGTGCTGGGCCAAGTTTCCCGATGGTGCGGTCGCGTGGTGTGAAGCGCGGGCCAGAAAGACATCGAAACAACAGGACATAGCTCGCAGCTCTGCTGGGCTGTTGTCTCTGCCGCTCGACCCTCGCGTGGTACTTTAAGCACCCGCATGCTTACTCAATAAGCCCAGGTTCACTACAATTCAGATCGCGCCTAAAGCTGCTAGTCATACTTCGTATATCAGCATTGCTATCGCATTCATTGCTTCGCCTTTCTGGTGAAACTGTGATTTTTTTGTTTGTTCCGATTCGAGCGAGGAAACACAATGTGCGTATCTGTCTTTAACATGAGTGACAAAAGTCGAGCAGCCTAGGCGGTACTGCCGACGACGCCATTTGTAGAAAGGAGAGCACGAGATGTTGAGCTGTTCTTGAAACCTATAGTTTTAAGTTCCCTGGTGCGCACACCGCAAAGGTATTTGGAGGTCACTTTCACATGAGCCTCAACAACTAATCCCCGCCGCGGTGGTCTAGTGGCTATCCTACTCGGGTGCTGATCCGAAGGTCGCAGGATCGAACCCCGGCCGCGGTGGCTGCCTTTCCATGGAGGCGAAATATTGAGGCCCGTGTACTGTGCGATGCAAGTGCGCGTTGGAGAACCCCAGGTGGCCGAAATTTCCGGAGACGACCACTACGGCGCCTCTCATAATCAAGTTGTGGATATGGGACGTTAAACCCCAGAAATAAATCAGTCAGTCAACGACTGCCTGGCACCGTTTTCTGGTTATGTTCAAAAAGTCTTCCAGCGCCCCTTCAGCTCCACCGCTAGCACAGTTATGTTTATCGTTACTTACAAAACTAAAGCTACTTTGCCCAGATTATAGACTTTGTTTATTTATTCATAAGAGCAGCGTTTCTTTGCATTGCCATTTAACGTAGTGGTCTTGCCAATTGTATGTTTCAGACGGAACGCTTGTCGATGAGTTCATCAAGTCCAAGATCACGACAAAGCTCGGTAGGTGCAACGCTGCATTGCCTTAGAGAAGCGGAAACGAATCTGAGACATGTTTCCTTTGTTCCGCCCACGTTATTAGCTCGGCTTATCAGGCATAAATTACATTCGAAAGCACCTCTGAATGACTAGAATGCACACTGCATAGCGCAAATGCTTATCTGTGGGACGCAAATTGTTCTATCTCGAGTGCTATCCGGTAGTGTTTCTTTTCACCAGCAAATAAGCATATCGCAGTAAAGAAATAGAGGCAGTTTCGAAAAACGATTCAAGCAATATTCTCCTGCAGCTGCACTTACTCCTATTACTCACAAAAAGCCAAATACACTTAGGATAACACCGGTACCGCAATGTATGCATAACCACCAGTCAACCAAGCAAATAACATGTAATTTGTCTTACGAAGCTCAGTGTCGCAGGATCGAAGGCTAGTAAGCCATCTCTTGGCACGTAAAACCCAATTAAATTATTATTATTATTATTATTATTATTATTATTATTATTATTATTATTATTATTATTATTATTATTATTCAGTCATTTTGCTAGTGGGTGCGTAGTCTACCTCGCTGGGACACTGCGCGAAACCAAACATTTACTGCGTTGTAGTTCTTATAAAGGGACAGCCAGCACCACATCGTAGCCGCACACGAAGCTATACAGAATCGCACGCCACCTGCACTTCTTGGGACGGCCCTCGAAATGGCCACGCTAATGCCATTAATACTACTGTTACCATTACGTAATATTTCAGGCCCTTGCAATATTGTGCTGTGTGCAAGCGCCAAATGCAAATTCACCAGTTGTTTGCCAGTATAGATGACCCCTGTGGAACTGACATTGTGTGTGCTGTGCCACGATTGGCGGACGCGTGCTCGCACTAGCAACCTTCATTGCGGGTCTAGCGCTACAGCAGGTTATTGCATTTCATTAAGCAAACAGTAGCATAATGTCCTCGCTTCCCCACAAGTACCAACTCACCAGCTGGGTATCGTTTTATTGTGATAGCGATCACATGGAGACTTGAACCGAGTTTTCGCCGTCGGTGTCATGCCCCATATATACAGCTGTGTCTAGAAATAAATTCTCAAAGAAGAACAACCTTAAAGACAAATTCTTTTAAGTGCCCAGACGGGAATCGAACACGCGCCCTTTCGATCCACAGAGGCGCGTCTCAGGCAACTAATTAGCTACAGGCGCGGCTACTTCTCTAACCTACCTGTAGTGCCATTAATACTGAGCACTTCGAGCTCATAACAAGCTACAGCATCCTTGTGCTGCCGTCCGCCGAAGAAGGCCGGTTCACACGTTGCTCACGTAATGCTGCCGTGCTCTCTCCGCATGCTTGGCATGGGAGAGAGCACGGCATCGGTCTGCGGCGGTGCTTGTACCGCGTAGCAGTGCGCTGATCGCAATACCGGTCGAATAGCTTCGGCGACACGCTAGCCGCGCGGAACAAACGGCGCACTCACACACGTGTCCGCACTACACAAGCAGGAACAACGGACACTAGCCCGTCAGGCACGCGGCAGTTCCACGCCGGACGGGATCCCGCAGTTCTGCGCGCCCGTTGCTATCGCATTCATTGCTTCCACGTTGCGGCGAAACGCTGGCGTTTGATGATGATGATGAGCCTTCAAATACGGCGCATACCCACTTCGGGGGATTGGCCAAGACCTGATATGCCTAACTTTCAGTTGGTATACTGTGCGGATGCCGCAACATGATGAATAAAAAAGAATAATAAATTAATAATAATCGAGAGAGAAGGAAAACGGAGAAAAAGAAAAAAGAAAACTATGTAGACCGTTTGTGCACTTGGACTATGAAAACAGATAAAGTGTCTTCCCTTTTTTTAATGCATAAGCTTTATCATAGCCTTAAAATTTTGGCATGTGAATAATCACACGCGTATCCGTTTTGACGTCATTATAAATGCGCATACTGCATCACATATGTCCCTCTGGCTGAAGCCCAGTACCGAGGCACCAAAAGTAAGAATAGCTCCCAGTGACAAGGTTAGCCCAAAGTTAGAAAGCGTAATTTCAAGGCGTCTTTTTCTTACTGATGTATACTGGCGGCATTTTAAAAAATAATGATCTATTGTTTCAATTTCAAGACAGAATGGGCACAGAGGCTGGCGTTTTGTCAACGCTCTTCTACTTTTTTCTCTACGCTCTCAGCTGTCCCGGACCCCGTGTGCTACTTGCCCAAGGATAAGGGACCATGTCGCGGCTACCTCCCTCGTTACTACTACGAACCCATTACCGAGACCTGCGAAGAGTTCTTTTACGGAGGATGTCAGGGCAACCCCAACAACTTCCACACGCTCGAGCACTGCCAGTACAAATGCGTCAGTAAGTACCGAGGAAGAAAAAGAACACATAAGCATTTCACGCGCAAATGTTTCACTCCACCCACCAGGGGTTCGCAATTTCGGTTCAAATGCCGCTGAGAAGCGGCTCCTCTTCTTTCAGGAAATGACGTCACTGAATGTACCCACTGGCAGGCTGGCATTATTTTATCTCATGATCGCGAAACCATCATCTGCAATGCTTGATTTCCTCCTTTTGAGTTCAACAAATAAAGACCATTTATGTGTCCCCATAAGAGGGCCGAGAAAAACAAGCGGTTTCGTCGGTGCTGCCAGTGACGTCACCAATTCCGTGGTGACTGCAGCACAATGGCTCACACGTTCACACGAGCCTCAACGGTTAGCTGGCACCGTTGTCGGGCCACGTTCAAGGGCCGCAGCAAATGTATTCGAAAATCCACCACTCAAAACGGTTAAAGTGGAGGTACTTTGGTGTAACTGAAGAATCTATCTGGACATTACCTGACCTGAAACACGTGGGGTCCATCCTGGCCACGACGGTCGCGCTGCCGCCGCTGAAGTGTACGTTAAATAAAGAACCCTACGTGGCCAAAGATTTGACTTGATCTGTGCGGTTTAACGTCCCAAAACCAGCTGTGGTTATGAGAGACGCCGTAGCGGAGGTCTCCGGAAATTTGGACCACCTGGGGTTCTTTAACGTGCACTGACATCGCACAGCACACGGGCCTCAACATTTCACCTCCATCGAAATGCAGCCGCCGCGGCCGGGATTCGATCCCAGGACCTTCGGATCTGCAGCCAAATGCCATAGTCACTATACCACCGTGGCGGGGCATGTGGTCAAAGATTTCCAGATTCTCCGACTATATGGTGTTCTTCGGGTAGTGTAGCGGTTTTCTGACGTAAGACACCAGCAATCATGCTTATTTGAATGTCGTCACCTTTTGTGCCGTTATTCTATTTTAGAGCACATTGCGTACTTGCCTGGGAGCGATAAGTATGCATTTCAGGGCCGAGTACAGAAATTTCACTCCACTTTTCGTCTGTCGCGCGCGCGTAGCTTCTTTTCTAGAAGGCATTCGATGCACTGAGTATGCGAGCTTTTCTATTTCTCATTTCAGACTCTTCGCTCCCCGATGAACTCGTCAGATCCAAGCTCATCGCCAAACTGGGTAGGTGCACCTAGTCATAAATGCTTAAAGCGGAAAACACACACACACACACACACACACACACACACACACACACACACACACACACAGCACAAGTTTCAAAGGACCTCTGATTTGAGTACCTTTTGAATTCGATGCTGGGCGCTTTACCAGTTTCGCGCAAAAAATTCTGTTTCCTCCCAAAGGTAAACAACTTATACAGCAGAGGGCGTGTGCTCAAGACGCCAAAGAGTTGGCAACGACAAGTCAGGCTTCGTACGTGTTGCAATCCAAAAGCACCTGCAGCACACAGCTGCGATGTGTCGCATGCTGGAGAGAGAAAGAACGGTAAAGAAAAGACAGGGATAGTAACCAGACGATATATCCAGTTGGCTGAGCTGTATTAGGGAAGGGGACAGGGAGATCAAAAGAAGGAGAGAAGAAAGGTGACTACGAGAACACTTCAAAGTCAGTGTCACTTGTCCTGACACAGTCACAATGTCGGGTCCACCTTCACGAAGGGATAACAGCAACGTCTTCACCGCGACTCGCGTTCGAGTCTTTGCAGGCAAGTGCCCTTGCATTTTTTTTCTTCGGTAAGATGACGGTTGTCCAGCTGGCCTAGTGCTGTTGCAAAGGCTCTTGCTCTTTTGAAGCTGAAGCGGGTGCACTCGTTGAGAAGGCGTGACACCGTTACGCTGCGCCCACTAGGCTCGCATAACGGGCAATCAGCGATTCTAATGGTAAAGAAATACTCACTGAAGGAGGGTGCCTTAAGGTACAGCGATGGTCGCGGCATGCGTGATCATCCGGGATGCGGTGGTTTTTCAGTTCTTTCTATACAGCCATGCAATACCAAAAAATAAGAACACACGCTGCTTCATAAAGGTTAGACATGCCACATGGACTGTTCTCATTGAGAATGTAGCGCAGGACAATAGTAGCGAGTTTCGATGTGAGGTCCCCAGGCGCGGCAGAGTCAGCGCCTTATTAACACCGCGCCATACAGAACAGGACAAGGTCAATGTTCCTTAATACAGTCTCCCTTACTTACCTCTGAAGGATGTGGTTCGAGTACATTTCACATAAACAGTGGTACGCGATTACTGGCAAATACATATTCTAGCAAGCGCTACACTGTTTTCTTCTGAAAAAAAGTAGTAAAACTGCGCCAAGAAAGGGACAGAAGGGGACCTGCATATATGATACGATATCACTGCTTCTGAGCAGACATAACGACCGCCCGTTATTCCTTTGCTTCTATGGTTCACCTTCTCGCCGTTACTACGGTGGACCAGCGTTTCCCAACAGCATATTAAGGGGCATTTCTACCTGCTTCTCAGCGGACAGTCGTCTTGACGTTGGGGTAGTTGTACCCAAGTACTCGTTTCCCCTTTGTGGCTAGACGACGACCCCAATGAAGAAGTGCCCTTCGAGCCGTACTCAGCGGACTAGTACTCAATTGTGCGTGAGTGCAATATTAACCCATGCTCTCTAGTTGTCGGCGTACGTATTACCAACCTCTGGCGAATGTACCTAAACGAAAACAAATTGAAACACTGAAGCCAAGATAATCATGAGGAGCGTTTCCTAACTAGTCTTAATTTGCATCAATACGTGCAATACCTATTGTAGTGGTTAGGACCAAGTGATGCAGCGTGCAAATATTTGGCGCATGCGCCAGAACACCCGCTGCAGCGCGTCTTGTAGCTTCCAATCCTCCTAGACCAGCTCGTGGGACCAGTATAGTCGCGGAATTCAGAAGCGCGAATGTTCGTCTTCTGCCGTCCCAAAAATGTTGCAGTGACCCTCAACCCAGTCTGCAAGCTGCCGAAGAAGGTCGGTCCGTGCAGGGCCCGCGTCCCCCGCTACTACTACAACACGACCACGGGCACCTGCGAATTCTTCGTCTACGGAGGATGCCAGGGCAACGCCAACAACTTTAAAACGCTTAAGGAGTGCGAGCTTACGTGTGGCGGTAAGTGCCCTAATGAGAGAAGAACAGCTGTGGCGGTTCATCGGAAAAGAGCTAGAAATGCTTCTTTTTTACCTTCCAAGCAAATCGTTGGGGGCTTTTCAAGCGAAATGCTGTGCCATGCGGCTTGAATGCACCTGACGACCCTAACATGAAAGCATCAAATCTACAACCAGCATACATACACTTACCGTTGTAGGACATTGTTCGGCTAATTGGTCCATAGTTTTGCGATGCCTCAAACTGTGCCAAAAGACAAGGACAGGTGTAAGGAGACACAGAGCACACAACGAGCGCTGTGCGCTGGTCGTCAGGCACGCTGCGATCGTGGTGTGCTGTGTGTTCTCTTACGCATCTCCTTAATATATTAATAATATATATTATTAATGTATTAAGGATAATAAAACATATGTATTAATTACTATGTGGATATATTAAGGATAATATAAATGATGAATATGTATATTAATGTAATATATTAATACACATATCCACCATTTATGCGTTAGAAAACACTATTTCAGGATAATTAAATATCGCGGTATGTAAAAGAACCAAGCGTTATCGATATTTGGAACGGCCTAGATGGTTCCTTGCGGGAAATACAAAGTGATCAGTTTGTAGAAGAATTGCCTAACCACATTTTGTGATACTTGTAAAATGCATTGTATTTTGTTTCGCCTGCTAACCAGTGTACCCACTCCTGCTATGTCTCGTCTGCGAGACAGCAGTATTTGTAAATAAATAAACCCATGTTTTCACACAAATGCACATCACCCCCCATAGAACTACATAAAACAAGCAACATATAACGCAATACCTTTGAAACCCAAGAGACGCGAACTGTAAGACTGGAATAGTAGAGAAAAAGGATTCCAAAAATAATTTTCTGCGCACTCAGTTCTGCTCTGGCCAAGTACTTCTTTTTTTCTTGTTGTCGTTGTTGTTTCGTAGTTGTTTTGAGTTTAAAGGTTAGAGGAGTCTGACGCCCATTTTTATACTCCGCTCTAATGCTCGCAGGCAATGTCACCCACGACGACGAGTCCTGGAACAAGCACCTCAACAAGCCTCGTAAGTGAACAGCATTGCCTTCGCGGTGCTGAGAGTCCAGCGAGAAAGCCCAGTTTATGGTGCACCACAGGA
Source organism: Hyalomma asiaticum (assembly GCA_013339685.2). Classification (NCBI taxonomy): domain Eukaryota; kingdom Metazoa; phylum Arthropoda; class Arachnida; order Ixodida; family Ixodidae; genus Hyalomma; species Hyalomma asiaticum. The sequence continues at coordinate 28,731,459 of CM023487.1, forward strand.
ATATCCACCGCCTGTGTGCGATAGAGCAAGTGTAATTGTAGCGCTTGGTTACTTCAAAGGGTCGGCTATATTTTCGCATAGAACGAAAACGTACATAGTGATAGTCGAACGTCTTTATACATTCAGCTTACGCAATCTAAGCGAATCTGACGAGGAACCCGGGCGGGTTGGTGATAATTTTTATGCGGCGAACAACAGCGCTTCATTGTAGACGAAGGCCGAGCCTACGACCCCAACACTAAAGGCTTGACCGCTTGGCCACTCGCCTAGTTGCAGGTACTATCTGAAAGCCATCAGCTCCCGTGTGCTGTGCGATGTCAGTGGACGTTAAAGAACCCCAGGTGGTCAAAATTACCGGAGCCCTCCACTACGGCGTCTCTCATAATCAGAGCTGGTTTGGGACGTTAAACCCCACGTAATAACAACAAAGCCATCAGCCAAATGAGGGATAGAGGACGATTGAGGGAGTAGTGTAAGTCTAAGCTTATGTTTAGGCGTACGCTGCAAAAGCACAGGCATCTCGCGTTCCCGCATTTCGACCCCATCGAAATGCAGTAGTCGTAGCCGGGAATTAAGCCCATGTTCCACAGAGCTTAGCAGCGAGACAACTCACCCGCCAAGCCGCTACGGCTGGCGAATGGAGGAGGCAAAAGCAAGAGGTTGAAGAGAGTTATGCCCGTTTCGCTAATGCCCACTGAGACGAAGTAGATTTCAGGGACAAATGTAATGAACTAAATACTAAACTCGAGGCAGCATGACGGTTCATCCCAGGGCGTACCACCGAAACAACAGATATTTTACTGCGATATGGACCCGCCCTTTAAGTCCCCCCTGTCGTATAGCGCTTATGGCGCTTGACTGATGTCTCAAGAAACGCGGCATCGACTATGACCGCGGCGTGATAAAACACGTGATAGACTTAACCACGGCGATCACTCCCACGCCTGATTTTATCGATGTACGCTAGAGATTTCCAGGTGGTTCAAATTAACGAAGCCCACCATTACCGCCTGCTTCGTGATAATATAGTGTTGGCACACAGAACCTGGAAATTCTTGTCGGTCACAGAAGTTTGTCAAGGTCGACTGCTGAGCTTGATGCTCGTGTTATACTGCCCTATTCCAAGACAAATGCAAGCGTAAGTGCATGCAGACCGCCATGAAGCCTGCAGTGGTCGTCTCACGTTGAAGGTGACATATTCTCCAGAATGGCACAAGTCGAGTTGCGCGTAGAGTTCATGTGCTAAATTGTGCACGGGCGCACAACATTCATCCGTGCTCAGTGGCTTAAATTGTATGCACAGCACACTTAACCGGCGCGTCGAAACAGCCGCCATATATACATACAGTATGTGGAAATATGAAGTAGAGAATAGCTCCTTAAGTTTTTTTTTTTTTCGGCGTATTCAGTGTGTTCAAAGTGATGTGAACTGCGTGACCGACAAGAATTTCCAGGTTCTGTGTGCCAACACTATATTATCACGAAGCAGGCGGTAATGGTGGGCTTCGTTAATTTGAACCACCTGGAAATCTCTAGCGTACATCGATAAAATCAGGCGTGGGAGTGATCGCCGTGGTTAAGTCTATCACGTGTTTTATCACGCCGCGGTCATAGTCGATGCCGCGTTTCTTGAGACATCAGTCAAGCGCCATAAGCGCTATACGACAGGGGGGACTTAAAGGGCGGGTCCATATCGCAGTAAAATATCTGTTGTTTCGGTGGTACGCCCTGGGATGAACCGTCATGCTGCCTCGAGTTTAGTATTTAGTTCATTACATTTGTCCCTGAAATCTACTTCGTCTCAGTGGGCATTAGCGAAACGGGCATAACTCTCTTCAACCTCTTGCTTTTGCCTCCTCCATTCGCCAGCCGTAGCGGCTTGGCGGGTGAGTTGTCTCGCTGCTAAGCTCTGTGGAACATGGGCTTAATTCCCGGCTACGACTACTGCATTTCGATGGGGTCGAAATGCGGGAACGCGAGATGCCTGTGCTTTTGCAGCGTACGCCTAAACATAAGCTTAGACTTACACTACTCCCTCAATCGTCCTCTATCCCTCATTTGGCTGATGGCTTTGTTGTTATTACGTGGGGTTTAACGTCCCATAACCAGCTCTGATTATGAGAGACGCCGTAGTGGAGGGCTCCGGTAATTTTGACCACCTGGGGTTCTTTAACGTCCACTGACATCGCACAGCACACGGGAGCTGATGGCTTTCAGATAGTACCTGCAACTAGGCGAGTGGCCAAGCGGTCAAGCCTTTAGTGTTGGGGTCGTAGGCTCGGCCTTCGTCTACAATGAAGCGCTGTTGTTCGCCGCATAAAATTATCACCAACGGAACCCGGCGGGTTGGTGATAATTTTTATGCGGCGAACAACAGCGCTTCATTGTAGACGAAGGCCGAGCCTACGACACCAACACTAAAGGCTTGACCGCTTGGCCACTCGCCTAGTTGCAGGTACTATCTGAAAGTCATCAGCCCCCGTGTGCTGTGCGATGTCAGTGGACGTTAAAGAACCCCAAGTGGTCAAAATTTCCGGAGCCCTCCACTACGGCGTCTCTCATAATCAGAGCTGGTTTTGGGACGTCAAACCCCACGTAATAACAACAAAGCCATCAGCCAAATGAGGGATAGAGGACGATTGAGGGAGTAGTGTAAGTCTAAGCTTATGTTTAGGCGTACGCTGCAAAAGCACAGGCATCTCGCGTTCCCGCATTTCGACCCCATCGAAATGCAGTAGTCGTAGCCGGGAATTAAGCCCATGTTCCACAGAGCTTAGCAACGAGACAACTCACCCGCCAAGCCGCTACGGCTGGCGAATGGAGGAGGCAAAAGCAAGAGGTTGAAGAGAGTTATGCCCGTTTCGCTAATGCCCACTGAGACGAAGTAGATTTCAGGGACAAATGTAATGAACTAAATACTAAACTCGAGGCAGCATGACGCGCAAAAAATTAACACCATCTTCCCAAAGGGAACCCTGATGGCATGCGAAGCACCCGGCGTTAGCGCCGTTCAACCCGTGACGCCACCCGTGCGCAACGCTGCTGCTTCGCATCCCATCACGGTTCCCTTTGGGAAGATGGTGTTATTTTTTTCTGTGGCCCACAGCAAGTCGTGTTCTTTCGCTTTCTCTGTCCCTGTGTATCCCTTTCTTTCTCTTTCTCTCAGTTTTTCTTTCTGTCACCTACACTAGGTCGTGTTACTATCGTCACAGACCCCGCCACGGTGATCTAGTGGCGCCGTGGCCGGGATCCTGCTGATCCCAGCCGCGGCGGCTGCATTTCCATGGAGGCGAAATGTTGAGTCCCGTGTACTGTGCGATGTCAGTGCATGTTAAGGAACCTCAGGTCGGCAAAATTTCCAGAGTCCTCCATTACGGCGTCTCTCATAATCAAATCGTAGTTTTGGTACGTAAAACCCCACAAATCAATCAATCAGATACCCTCATGGCTCCACCTTCTCTATCTCTCTTTCTCGCTGTGGGCCTCCCTCTCTCTCTCAGTTACTCTTTCTGTCACCCACAGCAACCTGTTTACAGTCGTTGGTACAACACCGTTGTACGGTTCCCGTAAATGCGTGTCGTGCAAGCGCTTTGGAGAGTCTAGTGATTATGACCCCGGCCTTGGGACCGTGGGTACCTGGATTCTAACTCCGCCTCGCCAAGCAAATTTATTTTGTTTCGTTTCTTTATTTCCCTCACTCTTCCTTTCTCTGCAACCGTTCTCCCCATTTCACGATCTATCCGCCGAGTTTTGTGCGGTCGCCGGCCGCTGAAGAAACTCAACCTTAAACAGTTGCGCTGTCAAAACGTGTCACCGCAGATTTTCATTAACGCATGATATTAAACAGCGAGCGGCGTGGAATAGCTTTTGCATCATATCAAACTGTGCTGTTTATTCACACATGACAAGTCTGTATGCGCCCAGATTGGTGATGTCGACATGATTGCAATAGCGTTAAGGATTAGGACAAGCGTTCAGAAACTGAACACCACAGAATGACTTATTGTGAACACGAGGCACTTCCAGCCTCGAGGATGAGCGAACAAACTGGTGCTCAGCACAGCGCGAAAGGAGGGAATATGCATTGAGCCCTACTTTAAGTGAGCCAGTACAGACAACATCTTAATGGCTGCGGGAATTAATATCTCTTTTTTTAAGCGAACGGCAGGCCGAGGGTTCGCGGCATGTGATATCCCTGCGACGCAAAAACAGAGAAAACAAACACGTTCTCAGTGTTTGATTACTAGCCTTTACGCCCTTCCGGACTAACCACTTTCCTATTTAAACGAGAATTGCCAATATCCTGCGCGCCCACCACTCTTCAACACTATAGGAGGATACAACCTTAAAAGAAAGGACAGCAGTTGGCAACAAGGCAAAGAGGGCGCTCGCGTCGATGTTACTCCGCCAGCCAATCAAAAAAGCGAACAAAGTCAACGTCATACGACCTTTTCAAAATGGCGCCATGGGTCATTTTGGTGTCAGCTAAATAAGGAATTAGGTAACACTGCCAAGTGGACTAGTTGGTAGGCGTTTTTAGTTAAAACGTCACCACCAAAATAAACACGACCACAAACACATGACATGAGCACAAGCGCAGAATTTTCGTGGTCCGCGCTTGTACTCGTGTCATGTGTTTGTGATGGCGTTAATTTTGGTGGCGCCGCTTTTAACCAAGGAATTAGAACTTCCATGTTCAACCTTATTACATGAGTGAAGAGGCGTACCGTTTTATACCTCCCGCGCGCAATGTTTCAAACACGAACAGTTTCGCGGAGCGACACTGGCTGGCGGTTATGAGGTCGTGGGAGGGGCTTCATTGCAGACTTACAGGGACAGTCTGCCGTCCTTCATCGATTCTGTTTTTTATCGCAATAGGAAGTGCACCATTCGACGTATACAAGGTTGCAGTGGTTTTGCTGGGAAGTCGGCAGAAATTTTTACAAGATTTTTTCGATCGTCGTGGTGACCCGTCTATGTTTAGGGATGCCGGTAACACTGGTTACTGGGTTTATGCATTATTTAAAAATGAACGTTACTCTCCGTCGTGAAAGAACGCTACCATATGTGAGTTAAAAAAATTATGAGCAATAAATATTTGCTTTTAAGCAGGATAATTGAACCTGCGTGGGCACTTTCTGGTTTTTCGTTGTATTTGGAGACTTACATTGATTTCCGAGGGTGACGCCACCGGTAATTTTTTAACTGCTTTCAGGGACGAGTTTAATATCTTATTCGTCTTTTATGGTGTGTACGAATGCTCATTTCTATAAATGTAAGAAACAATCTTCTCATTCGCACTACAACCGAAAAAAAAATTTTTCAGTGTCGTAGACATCCAACCTATAAACAGCAACGTATGTACTCAGCTTTCTCGCACTACAAGGCTGTCATGTGTACTGGGATCACGCAGTGGGACTGAACCCGGTCTGCAATGAGACCAAGTACCCAGGTCCCTGTTTTGGCTACTTCCCTCGTTATTACTTCAATAACGTCACAAAGACTTGCGAGCAGTTCATCTACGGAGGATGCCGAGGCAACGGAAACAACTTCCACACCCTCGAGGAGTGCCAGAACACATGCTGGGGTGAGCACTTTCAATGTTAGATCATATAGAAAGAAAAAAAAGTTAACTAAATTACATAATTAAATCATTAACATTCGCCATAGGCAAACGTCGGTTACGCAGAGTAATCCAAAATTCGCGCCAGTGAAACCGAATCAGGAAGCGCAGGCCACCTGCTCTCACGAATCACCAGGCGCTCTAGGGTCGATTGGGCCGCTGGGGTCTATGGGAGTGCCCACTCTTCGCTTTTTTTTTCTTTCCCTGTGGTTAGATCGCTTTCTATATGAGAAGGCCAAATGTCTGACTCAGACATACCTTTAAGTCGTTGCACTTTACCTCCTTTATACATATGTAAGGAAAGAAAATGTGGAAATGCAATAGGCACAACGTAGCTTACTGGAATAGTTTTCCATTGTCTTTTATTAAAGAAAATCATTTCTGAGCAAAAAAAAAATTACCTGGTAACCATAGCGTATGGTATAATCGCCTTACAAACAAAGACACTCTAAGTAGGTTCCCTAGCTATTTCTTAGCTCTCAGCGTGGTAAACCTTGCTAGTTCCTGCGATGTCCTATATTCGATCAACTATTTAGCATGGCAGCTTTGAAGATTAGCTTTGTATCCCGGTAACCGGAACAGTGTACTTAAACGTTGGGTCGTCGGCGTGTACTCTGCTAGCGCCCGCAGCCTATCACTCTAGCACTTGAAGATAGCACATTGGTGGCTCCAGATGCATCTGAAATGCACTGAGGAGCGTGCGAACCTTGCGCCGAGCGTTCTTTCACTTTCGGCGACTGACACAAAAGCCCGCGCTAGGACGCGGTCCTATGTGAAGTCGTTCATCCATTATAGGACCTGTTGTGGTACTCACGAAACTTCACTGTGCACACTGTGCAGGCTCTAGAAAATCATTCGCAACTGAACATTACATATGTAATCAGCCGCCCTCTGCAGGCAGACGCGACGTGCAAATGAAATGCTTTTTACTGCGTACCTGCAGCATCCCTGGACCAGCATTCTCTGAAGATCGTGTCTGCCTTCGAAGTTCCCGTTTGGCCATGTAAGTACCAATTTTGCTAACAACAGGAGTTACACGTGGTTTTGTTTCGTTCTGTGAAGCGTTATTCGGGAAAGAAATATGAAAGCGTGATCAGATTTACTTTATGGGACGTTCTCCCGTCCTTTCGCATTAAGTGAACTTCCACATGGCTTAAGTTCAATTTCTAAGTTCCTGCAGTCTGTAAATTTTTTGCGCTTTTATGGTTTCGCCAAGAACGGTTCCAAGCGCCGTTATGATCCATTATGCGGTTTGCACTTCCGAAGAGGGCTTCGAATGACGTCAAACGGCCCTTTCCAAACAACATGCTGCCTCATCTTTTCCGGGGACGCGTGGGAGGGAGTTCCCATTGCTCACGGGCGCATATATCATCCACCAAGCGGTTTTGATGCGTCTTTCGTGGTCTTTTTTTTTATTAAAAAAGGTACTGAGCTATATATGCTGTATTCCTGATTGCAAGGAAAGATATGCCGTTTGCCTTCAAATGTAAACCTGTCATTTTTAGTTTACGCCACGAAATTTCCGACCAACGAGAGGCATAGAGTTCCACTGTCAAAGAAAAGAGAAAATGTTCAAGGTCGTGACGCACGTCAGCGTAGCTTCATGCTCTTTCTCAGCCCGGTACCGGTATTCGGATACAGGATAACGTACAACTATTTTTTTGGATGGATGGATGGATGGATGCTATGATCGTCCCCTTTGTAACGGGGCGGTGACTTGTGCGCCACCAGGCTCGTAGAACTTTTTTTTTCTCTCTTTAAATTTTTTACAGTCAAGTGGCGCCACCTATGGGTAATGAACAGAACAAGCAAGACTGTGTGATCTATGTCTTCCGAAATTCCGGCGGCCACTCGCTAGGCCTACAGCCTCGACAATTATTTGAGTGCCGATCTCACAAAAGGTGCCGAATTGTCACGGATGCTTTACTGTGGAAGCTTCATAATACAAAACTAAAGCAAATACAACAGTCAGTAACTCGAGGGCTACAGAGCGCGCGACGACCACTCGAAAGAGTCGAAGCGGAAGGCGTATGCTCCGGGTGGTCGGCCATGTTTGCACATACGCTGTTTACATCCGGTATACCGCTCTACGGAAAGTGCTTTGCGTATTGCGTGTTAACGGACAGACTAAATCTCCCTAAAGCTAAAATTTCTGCCGCCGGATATGCGTGGGCCAATGAGCTGCTCAAATCATGCCACTCGAGGATTATTGGAAAAAGTGTTCAGTGTCCTTTTAATGGCGTAAAGCGATAAAAACGCATTTACCGTATTCCCCCACAGTCACGCCATCTGAAGTGTGCACCTACCCGGCCGACGCGGGACTATGTAACGCCTACATGCCTCGCTTCTTCTACAACACGCTGACCAAGACTTGCGAGCAGTTCGTCTACGGAGGATGCGGAGGCAACCAGAACAACTTCCACACCTACGACGCCTGCAAGAAGAAATGCTTGAGTGTGTTCGGCGTCATTCCCCGTGCCTAAGGACATCACGAGTCACTGCGTCCGGTGGCGACACGCAAAAAATGCAGTATAACGTAACACAAACAAACAAAAGTGAGAAGACGTTCTTTGTACACTTAATCATGAGAATCGTAACCTTCAAGCAACGCGGATATTCTTCAGGGGAGTTGAATGACAAATTTATAGCCATTGGGAAATAGCGAAATACGTACTCAAAATGATCTTCGAGAGAGTGCTGCGACGCGTCTGGAGCATTCACTGCAGAGCAATGTAAACTGTCGAAATGTGCCGTGCTTCCTTTTACCGGAAGACGCTAGCTTTTGACAAAAAGAAAAAGATTGTTGCAGCGTAGTAAAGTGGCCTGCTTGTCGAACACAGGTATGGGTGTTTGCTATACCATTATTAAAGCCGAATACATCAGACAAAAATTAGTCGTTCGAGGCAGTTCTGGCTTAATATACACCTACCTAAATCACATGATTCGTGCAAAATACCTCACTCACAAGAATGGTCCGACACCGTTTATTGGTCAATAAAACTGTCTTTCTCTAAGCCTGTTTCTTTCCTTCCCAACGTATCTTCGCAAGTGTTCGTTTGCAGCACCGGCAGAGGATAAAAAAATCAATATTCAGGCTGCGCGACTAACGACATATTTTTAGTACCTTTTTAAAACGCGTTTTCTCAGAACATCCTTCTTGTAATGTGGCTAGGACACGTGTGATCATGTAGCCTTTAATTGTGACGTCCATGACAGCTTTCTGTGTTACGGCAGAATGTTAGCCAAGCATTCATGCACTAACTAACTAACTAACTAGATAGATAGATAGATAGATAGATAGATAGATAGATAGATAGATAGATAGATAGATAGATAGATAGATAGATAGATAGATTCTTACACTACAACATCTGTCGTGCCTTATTCTGCCTCAAGCTCACTCTACACAAGAACCTTCAAGGTCCAAACTTGAGCACGCTTTGTCGCATCCATGTACAACACAATTAAAACATACGCGTATAGCCATTCGGGACAACTTCGTGAGTTTTATCGTGCATGGAATTGCTCTCTCAGTGCAATTTTGTATACACGATCAAAACTAGACTTGGTTTCCTAGCCTGTCATCAAAAAGGAAGCTCGCCGGTTTATCTTCAGTCCATGTAATTTATTTTCCGAGCCCGAAATTAAAAAGTGACTATAAGGCACCACTTATTTGCATATCAACGCGAATCGACCACAACCTCTCTAGAATCCCAGTACCAAGTTGCCAGTCGCACCTCTTTTTCTCTCTCTCTTGAGAGCAAGGAAATTTACAAGTATGGGCATTTGTTGGCGCACGTGGCATCTTGTCACCATACCACGGCTGAGTCCCGATAGGACCTGAATACACTTCGACTTCCGCCGTACCATGACGACTACGGCAAGTTTTCGCTTCAAACGTACACTAACGTGAAAAGCTATTTTTCTCGTGTTAGTCGCTTAGTTTTTCACATCGTGCGAGGAGAAGACCGTCACTAAGCAAGAAAAAACGCAGAAAGCGGGTGGCTACGCCGCCGTGAAGCTCCAGCACTAACACGCGTGACGTCACATCTTTGACGGCGCCTGCTCAGGCCTACATAACTACTTATCGGTAAGACATACACTGCGTTCTAAGAAAGCCAGAGACTTAACACAGGGAGTTTTAGAACATCTGATGGAGCGAATATGGCGATAATATAAAAAAGAGAAAAAAAGAAATTGGCCATCGTCTGACGTCATAAGGCCGACGTTCCGGCACGAATTTCAAAACTCAAAGTTTGACATTCATTTTTGTCTTTTAATATGGAACATAATGTGCCTAAATGTACGACAATAACTCCTCAAGTATAGGTTATCATCCTAAACAGCAGCATCTTCTTACTTAAGTGTCCCTTTAAGTGCCCTCAAGTCTACCGTAATAAAGACAACAATATCAGCCGCATTCACAAGCGAGAGACGACTCCATGTTAATAAAATGGTGTGCAATTAGGCCTTCAGGCTCGTATAAGCGGCACCACGCTTCTGGGAATGAGGTAAGCAACGACGTGTACAAAAAAACTTTAACGCATTACATGCAATGAAAGATAAAGGATATGTGCCTAGGTGTCGCATTTTTGCCAGCTGCTTGTTTGTAATCAGGAAGGACTTCTCAGATGTGTGTTGTTAAGAGAACTGAAAGAAGTACAAAGAAGTACAACCGCATAGTCCTGCCTAAATGACTCAGAATTTTCCTGCTCGTCGCAATCCCAAGTATGATGATACAGTCATTACTAGAGCCTAGTTGAAAATTTTCCTTGAATAAGAACTGAGATCCACTCTATGAACAAAAGGTACAATAAATGCATCCTCGGTAATTATTGCAGGCTTGTCCCGTACAGTTCGGACATGTAGCACAAAGAAGCCCGCAAACCTAAATGACAGTTGTCCATTGCAAATCCAATTCCAACAAAGTCAGCAATGAACGTACATGTATAGGGATCCATGTCGCGAAAACGCCGTTGCGCAACAAGCGCACAACGGGAGCTAATGGGGTTCAATGCGCTTCTCAATTAAGCGAAGATCGAAAGCCGTACCGTCAAGCGTATAACGAATCTACGACTGCGGTAGGAATGTGTACATTGCGGACGTATATTGCGCAGCACCGAACAAATTCAACTGAGGAAAAGACTCAAAATCATTGACGTAAGGCCACACACAAAAAAAGGAGGCAGTGGGTCAATCACATCTGTCCTGTCAGCTAATCACTGTCACAGACGCTTACGCATCCCAGTGAAAAATGCGTACAAACAACGTAAAAGGAATCTAAGCCACTTATTACACTGCAACGAAATCTGTACGAACTGCGTAGTGATTCGTCCGCGTTTCATTTGTGTTTCTGCAGTGTTTGTCATCGATTTTTTTTTCTAATTACTCTCACTTAATTTGATCTTATGCGATTATTTGCCCATAATGTGTATCTGCTCTTTAACTATAGTAATCTGGTTTCTCTGAACCATCCTTAATCTGGATACATTTAGTTTATTTCGAACCATTACTGATCGGCGTAGGCGAGCTTGTGTTGCATGTTACGAAGCAGTTAGTTAGTGGTAGATTTTTCTGGCGCAAGGGCTACTAAGGCCAAAGAGCGCCAAACACGTGGTTTAAGGTCAGCCTGGGTTAGTAGGCAGGTCTCAGGGTCAAGGATAAAACATGAATGGTGGTGTATAAGGCCATAAACAACTAAGATCAATGGTTATGTGCAATGGCACTTGAGACATGTGTTTGCCATAGTCACGCAGCCCTGCAACAGCCCTTGTCAAAGCAAGGAGTGCGGGGTGCCCAACATGTGAGGTGAAAAGCTCAGCGAATTCCTCAGAATTGAGGGAAGGCTGAGTTCATTGAGAATAAGAGATTCCACGTAAAAAGCCAGTACTGGATAAAAATTTTAAAACTCTACATAGTGGAAATATCTGGGTGTCACCTAGGAAAAAAAGCTGGGTGTAATGGTGTGTAGGTTTTATATGCCTCCGGAAAATGATGCTTCCTTTCACGTTCTAGATTCTTGCACATTATCAGGACATGAATGACGGAAAGGCGTTCCCCACATTTCGGACAGCGCGGAGCAGGAGAATTTGTTAAGAGGTGCGAGTGTGTTGCGTGTGTGTGTCATATCCGGAGCCTGCACAGTGTAACTTCCTTATATCTGTCACGTTTTTCTGTAGTATAGCTCCTTATATTAGGTTTGATTATGCGCAGTTTGTTTTCACTCACTGCATCCCATTCTTCTTGCCATTGCTTACGGATGCTATGTTTAATGTGCGGCCTGAGGTCCTGGTATTGTACTTTTTCTATGTCAGCGGAATTACGTGAGGGAGCTGCCCTTGCAAGTCTGTCGACGGCTTCATTGCCAGGTATGTTGCAGTGTCCCGGTACCCAGCATAGTGCTATTTGAAGTTTCGATTTGCGGGCTGATATAAGAGATTCAAGAAGGGAGTTGGTAATTGAGTATTTCGGCCACTTCTTGGACGCTAGGGCATTTACCACACTGAGGGAGTCTGTGTATATGACGGCGGTCTGCTGTTTTATTTTTAGGATGTGCCTCACAGCCAGCAGTATGCCGTAGCATTCCGCAGTAAATATATATATACTTGTGTGATTATTGATGCGTTTCGATTCGGAGAAATCAGGGCCGAGTGCTGCACATGCAACTCCGGATGACTTCGAAGCATCAGTATAGTACTCTGCACGCCTGTACTTAGCCTGCAGGTACAAAAAGTGTTGATTCACTCCAAGCGGGTGTCCGCGTTTGCCCACCTCGAGAAAAGACGTGTCGCAGTGGACGGCATGCACTTCCCACGGGTTGCGAAGCAGTGATTAGCCTGCATTTGTCTTGGGTTTGTCATCGACCTTTTTAAAGTATTTTCGATTAATTTAATCTCGTTATCCGAATAATTACGCTGGATATATATCGCTTATTTTATTATACGAATGTGGTTTATTTTAAACCCTCATAATCTGGGTCAATTTCATTCCGTTTTCTTCGGTTATTATGGACCTGTCTTCAACTGCTGCTTTCTGAGCCTGACGACATAAGTAGATGCCTACAGACCGGGCCCCTAAAGTACTCCCCATTTAAGTGCCTTACCACGGTGGCACTCGGCTGCTGATCAGGTCGCGTGATCGAATCTCGGCCGCGGTGGCTGCATTTCGATGGAGGCGCAATGTTGAGTCCGATGTTCTACTGTTCGATGTCAGTGCACCGTTTTTTTAAAGAACCCCAAGTGGTCTAAGTTGCCGGAGCCCTCCACTACGGCGTCTCAATCGTATGGTGGTCATGGAACGTAAAACTCCAGAAATTAATCCCCATTTAAAAGGTATGTTCACCAATAGCATTCACGAAAAAAAAAAAAACATTCTAGTTTAGAAACTGGAAAAGTGTCAGACCAACTGCCGAGCTATATTGCGGCTGCCATTTCCCAGCCTGGAACCAAATGGTCCCAGTTGGTTCCTAAATGGTGCAAGCCTGGAATAAACTGCGAAGTCCTCGGTTCGTTTCTTCTCTCCCGGCGGCACCACAAAAATGTAGTAGATCACCCAAAAACCATACACAGGTTACGAATGACAACAACAGATCTTATGACGGCGCTGTCGGGAGAAAACCAAAAGTGAAATCACAAGCGAACTTTTGAGTACTGGAAATGGCGCTACCACGTAGCGTTTTGGTGAACTTCACATGTAGTTGAGCATATCTTGACATACACTCCTTGAAGAAAACGTTATCGCACACTGCACAGGGGTGGACTGCCTCAGACCCTCATATCGAATGCGGGTATGAACCACACGTGACATATCTATCTATCTATCTATCTATCTATCTATCTATCTATCTATCTATCTATCTATCTATCTATCTATCTATCTATCTATCTATCTAGTGATTCACACCCGAATACCCGCATGTCCAATGCGGTGGGCATCCCCCACATTATAATGAACTTTCATTATTCGCTCTCGTGGTTAAATGTCTATTTCTTGTGCTAAGGTGGTTATCCTCTACTATCACATCAACTTCATGCACTACTAAACCTCATGTTCTTATAGAATTTCTCATTTTTTATCAGAGTAAGAAAAGGTCAACGGGAGGCTCCGAGCAAGAAACGCCGTAAAAGGACGCTGCTAATGAAGTCCCGAGGAGGATTCAAGGAGGATGGCGGGAAAGCGATATGAATCTTACCTACAAGGGCGAATAATCAGTGCTGTATTTTCCGCGCATAAACCATACATGATTATGATCACGCGCTATAATGGGGGCGCTCGGGAAATTTTGAAAGCCTGTTTGTTTTTCTTTCTTTTTTACGTGCACTGACGACGCACAGCACACGCATTTCTAAGATATTCGCCTCCGTCGAAAATGCAACCGCTGTGGCTGGTGATAAACCCGCGTCCCTTGCGTCAGCAGTCAAACACCATGACCACAGCGGCAGGGTGTCTTTAACAGCGTAGGTCACGATAAGGCACTCGTACAACGGCACGACCAGAAGGCTCCGCTAAAATTACCAATAATTATCGATTTGATTTCATTTATGGGGTTTAACGTCCCACAACCAGCTCTGATTATGAGAGACGCCGTAGTGGAGGTCTCCGGAAATTTCGATCACCTGGGGTTCTTTAACGTGCACTGACATCGCACAGCACACGGGCCTCGACATTTCGCCTCCATCGAAATGCAGCCGCCGCGGCCGAGATTCGATCCCGCGACCTTCGGATCTGCAGCCGAGTGCCATAACCACTAGACCACCGTGGCGGGGCACCAATAATTATCGGATCGAGCCTTCGAACATCTCACTGAGAAGCGGCTCTACGAAGAAGTTGAGCAGGAGTTGATGATGATTATGATGATCCAAAGGCCTTTTCATGGCGCAAGAGCAACGTTTGGACAAAGTACGCCAGACATATTCTAAACATGAGCTCGTCAATACGTGATGGATTGGCGCCTAGGTCGCTGTATAGAGGTGTAAAATGTCTCGCACAACAAAGCGTAAAATATGGGTGTGTTAAAATTATCGCTATGACATATGAGACCAGCAATGTATGCCAAATACTTGGTGGCGCTTTGCATAACGTTCTAATAATAATATAATAATAATAATAATAATAATAATAATAATAATAATAACAACAGATCTTGGTCACTGCTAGAGGGCAGTAATAATGCCTGTTGCATGCGAGCGGCGCTGAATATACTGAATGTACGATGCGCTCACTGCAAGTGACGCGTAAGGGTCTGCGCTTTATCGGAAAGACTTTCCAGAGCTGGCTCTGCGAGTTGGCTTTCCTCCAAGGGCCGGACAGCGGAACCGGAGCAGAGACGATGACGTCCTTGATTAACACAACATCGGCTGCATGGATTCCAACAGCGTGGCACATACCGGCATACCACAGGCCGAGCACTACGGGTATGACCCACACGTCATTCCAGTATCGTTAATCGTGATATGAATAGTATATCATATTCGTGGTGTAAAGATCAATCATTCGTGTTCGCCATACATTGGTACCCTACCATTCAAATTTTGGTGCATACCAGGTAAACTAGACGACCGGGTGAGCATGCGTGCATGCATGATTAGATAGATAGATAGATAGATAGATAGATAGATAGATAGATAGATAGATAGATAGATAGATAGATAGATAGATAGATAGATAGATAGATAGATAGATAGATAGATAGATACGGTCAAAGTGACTCAAGTTCGTCAAGATTTAAGAGTTCTCCAAATGTGCTTCCTTGTGGTTAGCACGTTAGGAAACGCTTGTATCGCGTTTGCAGTCCTTGAACGCAGTTCTAAAAACGTAAGAGCGCGGCAACATGTATCACACCATTTGAAAGGCACTATGGCATGCCGCGTATGCCGTTTAAAATTTACAGCGTTGCCATGCGAGGACACTGGGTGTTGTGTTGTAAGGCAGTTGTGTTGTGTTATGGCGGTTGTGTTGTGTTGGGTTTAATGGCGCATAAGCATTGCGGGCTCAGGGCCGTGGCTTCTGAGCCTCTGGCCAGCTGAGGTTCCCAGAGATGGGCACACGAGCCATTAGAACAACGTAGTTTACTCTCTGGAAGCCCAACGCCGACTGCTGGATCCGCTCCACGCGCTCCGCCCCCAAGCCGGGGGTGCGTGCCACGAGCTAGCTCCGTTCCGATGATGACTGGCGGCGGAGGTAAGCAGCCGAATTCCCCACAGCATCTAAGGCTATCATGCGCCAAGAACAAGGTATATCCTCTTTTAAAAGGTCGGGTCACCTCAGTGATTCCTTGTCCAAGCAAGGGGCCTGAGGTTCCGAACTAGTTAGGAACGGGCCTCGGCCTTCTTCTCAATTATGAGGAGACTGTAGAGGCGCGTCAAAAATGCAGCAATGCACAGTGTAAGGCATCAGAGTTCTTGGAGGATACCTGCCTCCCTTAAAAAGCTAAAAACGCATGACATGTCAACAATTGCACTTTCACTTAAAATCAGAGCTGGATGGAATGGAATATGTTCATCGTAAAAAGCCGTAAAATAATTTTTTTTTTGAGTTTTTCTAGTTTTGTGCACGATACTAAAATGTGAATTACTGTGAGGTCGTCTCCACACCTCTCACATAAAGGTTTTTCTTGTTTTGTTAGTAGGAAGCTATGTGTTAAATGCGTGTGCCCGATGCGCAGACGGCATAAAATTATCTCTGTGCAGCGTTCTTGATGTCTGCACGATTTCCATTCACACAAGATGGGCTTTACCAGGTGCAGTTTGTTATTTAGTTCATTATCCCACGTTTTCTGCCATTTTTCTTCCAATTTTCTGTGAATAAGTTTCATGCAGTCTTTATGGGGAATGGTCACCTTTTTTATTTCGCGACTCCAAGCTAGTGCAGCACATGTGTCAGCTCTTTCATTTCCACTTATCCCTATGTGACTCGGTACCCAACAGAATTTTATGGTATGTCCATGTGTTGTGACTTTTTCTATATTGTGAATAATGTTGCCTACTAAGGGTTCGGTGGCGTTTCTGAAATGCAAAGCTGTGAGTAGGCTGAGAGAATCAGTATAGATTACACTCTTCTTGATATTTTCACTCACTATTTTTCTTACAGCCGCACAAACAGCATAGCATTCTGCAGTAAACACTGATGCACAATTCGGCAGCCTTATTATTTTTTCCCAGCTGTCTTGCACCGCTGCACTTCCAACGTAACGTGCAGTTTTTGAACCGTCTGTATAAAACTTTGCGTAATCCGTATGTCTTTCTTCTAGTGCAAGGAATTCTTGTAATATGTGTTCGTGTGGCGTTTGCGTTTTCCGAAGGCGTGTTAATGTGAAGTCACAAACAGCAGGAAGGTTGTACCATGGCGGTAGTGGATCGTGTCGTGCGGCAATTTCGGGTAGAGCGTCTATTATTTCTATTTCTTGGCATATTTCTTCAAACCGTAGCAACAAAGGCCTGATTGATTGTGGTTTATTATTGAACAGTGTTCTAGACTTGCACTTTGTCACTACTGGATAACAGATGTGTTTTGGCAGGGACCTTATTTTCAGCACATAAGAACACATAAGCATCATTCTTCTGTCTGCGAGGTGTGGTTCATCTGTTTCTATGTGAAGAGTGCTTACGGGGGATGTTCTGTATGTTTTCGCGAGAGCACCAATGTTTTCGCGAGAGCACTTTGAGAATATTTAGAGATCGGGAAGCTTTCTTCTTGAGTGCATTTATGTGTGGTAGAAATGTCAGCTTTCGGTCAAAGGTTATCCCTAGAAATGTATGTTCTTGTTTTACAGGAAGTGCTATTTCATTCAAGTACAAGGTCGGATCAATCTGTATTCCTCTTTTCAGTGAGAAGAGGACAGCAACTGTTTTTTGTGGTGAGAATTTGAACCTATTTACGTCTGCCCAAATAGCTATTTTGTTTAACGTGAGGTGTATTTGCCTCTCGCATGTTGACAAGCTGGAAGAGGACACTGGGGTCATTTTCATAAAGAATCCAGCTCATCGTCTGCGTCATGTGTGTAAACCGCCTTCTAAATGCGTTTGTTGTTGCTCTCAAAGCCGCTAGCATACACAACGCACACTTTCTTGCGCTCAAGTCCCTCGCTCATAGGTACGGAGATCACGTAATGCAAGCGTGAAAGAGTTCACTTGCAAACTCAGCCTAGACACGCAAACCAGTATGTGCGCGTCAAATTCTCCGTTTTCCCCGGTATCAGCTCGCTCAGTCACTTTCTATCGGATTCGATGCCTCATGCGCGCCAGCTGTTTGCATTGCCAGTGAATACACAACACGCAACTTCTAATGCTGTCACAGTAAAAAAAGTAAGAAATAAAAAATAAAAAAGGGCAAGCCGCTTGACGAGCGTCCGTGGACAGAATCGTAATAGCTTCACCGCTAGCAGGAAAATTAAGCCGCCCGGTGGCGGGGACGCGATATTTATCTGACATTCAATCCAAACAAAAAAACACTTTCAATAAAGCAGGACACTTTTTTATTGCACCGCTACCACACAATTTCGCTCATTATAAATACTTTTTCCCACTGCACAGCTCTTTTCAAACGGCGAGGTGCTGCCGGCGCACCTGCAACAAACTGCGTGCGATATGGTTTCGTGGGAGCTTTTCTTCAAAGTTTTGCAAGTCGTGGTTCTAGGTGCGGTATCGTGCTTCGTTCTATGGGTGATCGAAAGACGTCACAAGCATGGCTTCTTCAAACGGCTCGGAATACCTGGTCCAAAACCGACCTGTTCTGGGGAAACTGGACGCAGCTCAAACGGGATCGCATACAGGTTACTCTTTTCACATCCTTTTTGTTAAAGGGGCGTCACAATATATCTGAACGATGCTCTACCGGGTATTACGTTTCCGCGCCACATTCACTGCTTGCAGTTTTCTTTCGAAGGTGATCTCTGACCTTAATTTTGCCTCATTATAAATAGAAGGATTATTTTCAATGTTAATTCTGCTTCTCCTGCGAAACCAAGCATTAGGGTGCACTTACCTGATTATTATTGGTCCATGTTCAGAAACCATGAAGTACGTGCTATACAGACGATGCCTTATTTATTTTTCAGTTCAGTTCTTTTATTGTGCATAATAAGCGACACTGTAAGGCCTCAGTTCTGCGCTTAGAATAGATTAGTGTTTCGAAAGAGAGACAGAGAGAGGGAATATTTTATAACTGTCAGTGTTTCAGAGAATACACCAGCCACTCCCGAAACGCTGCCTAGTGACGGCAGCCGGAAAGCAGTAATCAGCCTTTGCACGCCAACGGCAGCGTGGCGGTGGTGTCCGAACCTTGCTATCGTGGATACCAATTACCGGAAACTGCTAGCTGTAGACATTGTGGCCGTGAAACAGCACGCAAGAAACGGGGAACACCAGAGACCCTCTGTGAACGAGCCAAAACGAAACAGCGATCGTGACGCATCTTTCTTAACTGCTCCTCGTTAACATTCGCCGACACTGCGAAATAACATTCACCGACACTGCATCGTGAAGATGCGAGCTCTCTACGTCTGAGCACTTCTCAAATGTCACATGTGAGCCCTCCTGCTTTAATTCAGCTGAAAAAAAAAAAAAAAAACGTCACTTTGCTGGACCGGGTGGCTGTGCGAGTTGGAACCTAGTCTGAAACGGAAAAAAAAAAAGACGAAAAAGGAGCGCGCGAAACACATAGTACAAGGAGTACGACGGAGAGAGAGTGCTGCATCTGCGTGTCGTGTTCCTTTTGATGCGTGTTTGTTGTGCTGTCTTTTTTTTTCATTTGAAACAATACTGCATCGACTATGGACATGTTTGAACCAGCACCTAAAAAAACTATTTTGTAACAAAAATAAAGGTAATCATCAAGAGAGAACTAAAGAAGGGAAAGTAGCTAGGGATGTTAACCAGTCAAGAGACCGGTTGGCGACCCTGCACTGGGGAGGTAATCATCAAATAATAGAGGATATGTGTAGAGGAAGCTCACATACTACGAACTATGGTCAGCCTCGTGATTGTTATCGCGTATTCTAACCTCGTATTTTTACAAGTGCGCCATGCACCTGGGCGTCGCTTGACAGAAACGAAAGGAACAAAAATAGCATGCTGGTCTAACATTTATATCCTGTGAGATATGCCGCCTTTATAATATTATAATGCGTACGCTTTGTCGGTGTCTTAAAATGCATTCGTTCGACGATTCCTCACTTTAATACCTCATTTTGAATTCTGTGTGTCTTAAGAAAACATGCGATTCTGACCTCTAGCTACAATATTTATGCGGACCCTTCCTTCGAACATTTTACTGCTAATCCACCCGTGTTTGCTACCAAATGCACAAATGTCCAGATTATAATTTTGTGAGGAGGTGCCCGTGAGAGTTCTAGCTTTGGGACACGCGATCGCTCATTTATCCTGCAAAAATTTATTCTCATGTAATGCACTTAAAGAAAGGGGAATAAACGTCGTAAGAAACAAGGGAAGCACACAAATGAAATAATCACCGCACTCTTCCACGGTCACCAGCATTGCGGATATACGACGAAACGGCTGTCGCATAC
The DNA here is from genome assembly GCA_013339685.2 of Hyalomma asiaticum. NCBI lineage: Eukaryota > Metazoa > Arthropoda > Arachnida > Ixodida > Ixodidae > Hyalomma > Hyalomma asiaticum. Next base: position 28,751,606 of record CM023487.1, read on the forward strand.
TAAACCGCGTAAGCGTCCCGGCACCAACGGAATGAGGTCATGCAAACGTATACGGGCGATGCGCTGCACACAACTACCTTCGAGACAATCAATTCTTTGCGGCAACAGGTACCCCGCCTTACGAGTCTGCGCCGGTTTGCGCTGTTCACAACCATAAAGGACATTCAGCTCCTCACGGCAAAAAAACGTACGGCGTGCGTTTCACGAAGCTGCGCCGGTTTGCGCTCACTGACGCAGGCCGCACATTTGTGACGCTTACAAACTCGAACCGCCCCATACCCCATAGTACTAAACGCCCAATACCCAGACCAACTCCTATCTTCATGTAAACTTTGCGGCAAACCAGGGGATTTTCTGCACATCCTACTCACGTGCCGCACCTTCCGCCGTCCAGCATGACCGGCTGTGGCAGTGTCTTACTGGGAGACCATCATGACCAGCACTACTGCTTTCGATCAGCGCAAGGTCATCTCCAGCGCGATGAAGAGGATCGCGCTTCAAGGCCTTTGCTTTGTAAGGGTGTCTCCTCAGTGAGGGAGCACCCACGTGCCATGTAGGGGGCTCTGCCCCCGCATTCAAACGTTGGCAATAAATGTTTTTACCACCACCACTGATCGCCGCAGAAAACTTGCTAGCAAGTGTTAGCGTAAGGCCGGTCATCCACGGACCTTTGCCATTATGCAAACCGCCAGCCGCCTTTATTCGGGCGAAGACTCGTGCGCCACACTGAGAGGCATCCTCGAACGACATTTGGTGTCCCAACGAATGGTACAACCAAGGAGGTGCCACTATAATATATTGTAATATATAACCTCCTTGGGTACAACATGTGGTGGCGACAGAAGGCGACGAAGTCGAAGAGCAGCGCGAGCTGAGGAGCGCGCAAGCCTGCTCGCGCTGCTCCTAGACTCCGTCGCCTTCTGTCGCTACATGGTAAAAACTATGCCATGTGCTCCCCTCCTCACCCCCCCCCCCCCACAAAAAAAAAAGGCCCACCGCGAAGGGAAGTAGGCCAGCCTTCTATAGATTATAAATGATTACGAACATTAGGTGTTCACATGTGCCCCCGAAAAAAGGCCCAACAGCGAAGGCAAGCAGGTCAGCCTTGTACAGATGAGAAATGGTCTTCCTCCCAAGTACTGACCGAGCCCAATGCTGCTTGGCTTCGGTGATCGGACGAGAACCGGCGTATTGAGCATGGTAAGATGATAAATGGTTAGGAACATTAAGTGTTCATTAGTGAGTACTTCTAATGCCTATGTTTAATTGGGGAATGATAATGCAGAAAATCAAAAAGGTGAATTTATCTCAAATGACGGGTAAACAGATAATTATCAGGTGCTGAAACGAAGAGCAAAATTGTTAGTTTCGACTGCACGTGGGAAACAGATATTCTATGACACTTGAATCCGCAACCTTGGTTGGATTACAGTGTATTATTATAAGTCGGTTAACATTTTGTATATAACGATGTAGAGCTCAATTTCCCAGCACTGCCTTTAATATCTCTAAGCCCAGAAGCCCAGCATTTCATTACGTGTTGACCAGAGGGAAAAGATAGTGCGAGAAGGAAAAGATAGTGCGAGAGGGAACTAATTTCTAACCGAACCACAATCAATCAATCAATCAATCAAAAGATAGCGCGAGAGACTAAAGACCTGTAGTTACCAGATATCTGTGGATCCCTTGCAGCTTAAAATTGAGGTTTCTCCGACAATTAGTGAGTCTGCTTATACGACCGTTTCATGTAGCGTGAGTTGTTTAATACTTCTCACGACAGAACGTGATGCGTGCCACTCTTCAATAAACGTTCCTGTGTCCAGCTGCACAACGTACGGCTCCGAAAGCAATTCCCCGGCAAATTTACCCTAAACGCACGTCTTGGACGTGTCTGCGCAACATTCTACGGAGGTGTATTTAAATTGTCACCCTCCCTCGTCTCAGAGTGAGTTTAGGGTAGTGTATTTTTGTTAAACCTTTCACAAATGATTTTTGCAATGTATAGACACAGATTGTCGCCTGGTTTTCGAGTTTCGTGAGCGGTATTTGTGTAGCGCAATGTTGAATGTATTAGAGTATAACGAGGCACACCGGAAAACTACCACATGTTCAATTTATTTATTTATTTATTTATTTATTTATTTATTTATTTATTTATTTATTTATTTTAATGATCGTCCTTGTGTTCTGTGAATTCTCGCGAACAAGAAACCTACAAAAACATACGGTTTGTTACATACAAAAATGAACAAAAATCCACTTCCTTTCTCGGCATCGGGTAGGCGTCAGCTCTGAAAGGCGTTCGGGTTTAGTGCAGCCATTTTAAAATGCCTATGGAAAGGCGGCAACAACAGCAACATTCACCGAACTCGCTGGACTGTCCCAAGGGTCCTAGTAGCACAGCCAGAAGCAATTTTTGTACCATAAAGTATCCTACGATAGCTGTGGTGCCCTATAACAGCTGTTCAGTATATCAGACAAATCCTCATTGTAAGTACTCGGGAAGTTAAAGTGGGAAGCGCCTCGGCACTTGTCCAAATGACGTGTCACAATAAGTGATGTTGTTGTTATGTGGGGTTTAATGTCCCAAAACCAGCTCTGATTATGAGACGCCGTAGTAGAGGTCTCCGGAAATTTCGACCACCCGGGGTTCTTTAACGTGCACTGACAACGCACAGCACACGGGCCTCGACATTTCACCTCCATCGAAATTCAGCCACCGCGGCCGGGATTCGATCCCGCGACTCTCGGATCAGAAGCCGAGTACCATAGCCACTAGACCACCGTGGCGGGGCTCACAATAAGTGAGGTACCATAAGTACCGCGAAGGAAACGAGGAGGAACTACCGGTCGACATGTTTGAAAAGAGGAATGTTCCAATTAAACCACAATCCCACAGTAAGAAACAATCTCTCACAGCGGCTCTGTTACAAAACCGCTTTCGCACAGGTGGAGCCATAAAGTGAGGGCCCCCAAGCCATAGCTGACGCTATATTGCTTGCTTATGAAAGTTTTTCCTCGTACTACTTGCGGTCAGTAGTTCCGCCTGTCATTCTATGTATCCTGCCAGGCTCGGGATATTTTACACAAGAGTTGCGGTTTGCGGACCGACTTTAATTAAGAGCTACAAACAATTTCACAGGGACGAATGAAAATCGTGACAGGGCTCCATTCAATCGCATACGTAGAACACTTTTGTGCGGCTTCGTTAGTATTTCTAATTAACCGAGTTCATGGTCAAGGCGTACTGCGAACACGGACCAGGGACATGGAAAATATGACTCAAACGAGCGCTTGCACTATTATGCGAAAAGGCTGCTGTTGTAGTGTGCACACTATCACGAATCAGCAACTAGTTCAATCGCCCACCATGATTGGTTATTGACTCTCAATGCTCGCTGTGGCTCCAGAACGCAATTCACTCAGTAGTAATTAGCAAGTACCCGCGCAAGCATCTTTCTTTTTTTTTCTAATCGCTTGCGCTAGATGCAATTAAGTCAGTCGGTAGGACCCCTCTCATACATGCAGTCATTCAGTCTGCGTACGACAACAAAAAATAATAATAATAAAAGAAAAACAACAACGTGAATAACAGGTTCTTCCATTTCATACTTTTTTGTCTGCAACATACTTGTCGCTCTCACGCTGACACTTTAGTGGTTGCGGCCAGGCAGGCAGGGCCCGACCAGTCGCGTTGTATCTTTGTCATACAAGGGAGTTTATCTTTCTTTTTTTTTTCGCTCATTAAGAGACTTTAAATGTGAGAAGGTAGAACGCCCGTGTGGTCTACGTTTCACTTTTGATGTTTGCTTTATTGCTCTTTGCATAATATTTATTTATTTAGATCACCCTAACGGCCAAGGGCATTAGAGAGCGGATTGGCTACAAACTGATTATATATATATATAACAAAGAATGGGCAAACACACAAGATTCCAAATATACAATGTTACCTAAGACATTCACGAACAGTTGATTTGTGATAAAGGTGACTTGCAATGGATGGTGGTTTCACTCTTCCGATGCATGAGGTAAGAATGACGGAGGAAAAAAAATGGAAGAGGGGGGGGGGGGGGGGGCTGGGCAATTGCTGCTCTCTGCGTGGGATCGGGATCTAAGTGAGATGACACACACTAATATGGCAAGACGACTTCTCTAAGAAGCAGAGGATGATTGATGAAGTACGGTGTGAAAGATGCTTAAACGAAATGATTTACGACGTGACGCAAGAGATAGCACGTCACGAGTTCATTTCACGGAAGAAATTCTAGCTGCAATTTGCACTTGGAAAGAACGTAAAGCGCAAAGGAGTCGTTCTGAGCCATTTCTAATAAATGAAGTTTCTTTGGCTTGTTCCATACTGAAGGAGCGCACTCTAATTGCGTATGAATGAGTATTTCGTACGCGGTTAATTTTAGGGATGAGGGTGCTTTAATTAATAACGTCAATGTCATGGAGAAAAGACAGTCCTAAAGACGAAGCTTGCAAGTCACTCTTGGTTACGAACAGGGCACTGAATAACGTAATTTGTACAGCCGATTAGTTAAAACAAACCAGAAGAATTGCTTAAGAACAGCAACTAAATCATTAGGCAGAACTGCCACGAGAGTATACTGTAGTAAACAAAAAACTGTGAATAGAAATAACTGACACAGTTTTAAAAATGGCATTAAAAGAGATTTATAATGCAGCTCTCAGAACACAGGCACGTAGGACGTCCAAAAATAATTGAAGCAAGTTTAGGTACACATGTAAAAAAAATGCTTCAATGAACATTCATGCACTTGCACAGACATAAATATGATGATGCTGACCGAACTATTTAGTACATACAAAGTCAATCGATTCGCAGAAGGCGCGTAATTTGTTAGAGTTTTCAACTCAACTGCTCCCTCAAATTTCTACTGCCCACTGACACGTTCAACTGGTCTTGCAATCCAGTTTGTTGCCTTTAATGACATCGCTTGTACAGCTGTTCCTTCATTCAGTGAGAGATGGCTACTACTACAAATCAACCTGAAATGTGAACACCTCAGATGATAAAATTATCTTACAAGGCGCTTTCTAGGTCATAGCTTAGAACTTTCTCTGCAGTCATAGTATTCATCTGCCCCAGTGGGGGCGGGGGGGAGGGGGGCTTTATGACAAACTGTGTCACTTGAAAGATAGAAATTACACAGAAAATCGAAATTTACTGATATTCGAAAGAAAAAAAAAGAAGAAAGAACCAGGCCTGCGCGGAACCGCAGGACAGTGACAGCGCAAGCTGGAGGAGCGACGTTCTTAGCGGTCATTTTAAGCGCTTGGGGAAACTAGTGCAAGTAGAGGCTATGGGTATCCGCTGATCCAAAACTCTTACTTCGCCAAGTAGGGAAGTACCCACTACGCCATAATTACTACGGTATTGTAACGTGCAAATCTGTATAACTGCACATCCTAGAGAGTCTCTTGGCGTCGTTTTCGCGAGAACGAACCAACTCTCGGCCCGGCGTCGATGGCGAGCTGCGGTTTGGGCTCCTCTCTGCACAGCTGTCTGCTGTGCCCGACGTTCCCTTGATGCAGCCGCGCGCGTAGTACTGCGATTCACTTATTCAGCGGCTGTCCGTAGACTTGCCGAAGAACCAATTCAGGCTGCTGTCGGGGCTGCGCACGCCGCCTGCCGCGTGACGCATGGCACGATACGACAAAACTGCTTCAAAGGGCAGCGCTTCGTAATAATGATGACGGAAAAGTTGAAGATTACTTCATAATGATGATGTTGATGATGCCTCTGTAACGGGTGCAGAGCTACGAAGCATGGACCCCTGTGTTCTTTCAAATGATTCCTCGAACTCGTTATGCAATCCACCTTCTGCGATGTGTAGTGGCGTATTATTATTCTGCCACGTAACATTACATTTGTTAAGGCGATTCCTCGCCAGACGTTATACCTGTTTAGGTCTTTTAGCGATGATTTTTCAAGCACAGGCGTAGCTCAGCTTTACTATGTGCTACAACTAATTCATTGCGCTCGGTTTTACATACAACGCTTTTATCGGACTTCTGCTACTTTTGTATGGTCTTCCACTTTTGAACCAATGCGACGGGACAACATATTCAGACCAGTGAAAGAAGGCGGGTTGGGACTTGTGCATCTCTACTTATGGCAAATCGTTTCGCGCTTTTTCTTTTTTCGTGACAGTTCTCATCCGATAATTCAATCATTCTTGCAGGTCACACTTGTTAACGCTTTACCTTATTTAAATGTTTCGTCAAATTTCTCTGTTCGTCCGTGTTCGTGGGGATTTATGCAGGAAGTGCAGTTTGCAGTCCAGTTTCTTAAAGCCCATTTTTCGATTGAGTACTTGTACACAGTGTCGCGCAAAAAGCTGTATAAGGAATTATTATCCATGCTTTTTCCACCTCCATTTTATCGTTCTTTGTATGTCAACCTTCCAGGCCACGATGTCCTCAAGTGCGTTCGCAAAATGTACGTTTCTCCTAATTCAAAAACCTTCTTTTATAAACTTCATTCAGAAACATTGCCTGTGAAGGCATGGCTACACAAGAAAGGTATTTTTGTTTCTTCAGTTGACTGCTGTCCTTGTGCCGTACCGGAGACAATAGAAAACTGCTTATTAACTGCAAGGACGCTATTCTGTTCTGGGATATCCTTCAGCGAACTTTAAAGAAAGATTTCACCTTTAATTCGCACACTATACGTTACCTTCTGCCAACATCCCTGGATGAAGTGCCTTTTGATATGTTCTTTCTTAGGGAATGCATGCAAGACCGCAACGCAGAACCAGTCACTGCATCAATAACCCATTTCACTCAAACGACCATGCATCTAAAGGACATCTACGATGAGCTTGACGTCGGGCCTGAATGGTACCCCATCTTGGTGAAGTGCTCATCCCTACTAGCCATGCTGTGCAGCACATCTTGGACTCTCCCTGAAACACTTATGTGCATCCCGTCAGTGAATTTGTATTTTAGGCTGACAATGTCATTTGGATTGTTTGTGCGATTATTGTCGCTAGGTCACTGCAACAGTGCCTTATGCAATTTGCGAATTTCTTAGCGCACTGTAATAAATACCATGTATGAAAAAAAAAAAAATACAGGTGTAGCTCAGTGGTAGAATGCTGGACTGCCACGCGGACGGTGTGGGTTCGAATCCACGCAGAGGACGAGGTCGAATACTCCCCTCGGTCCTGGTCATTCTTTTCTAAAATTTGCGCGATACCGGTTACGGACACCGGCGGCGGCGGACAACTACGGCGCAAAAACGGCCCTTGTGATCTCATAACAGCTTACGCTGTAAAAGCGGCATTTTCGAATACCTCGCACGTACACCGTCATACCTACAAATGCCACGGGTATCGAGCATGCCGATTGGTTGCTATGAAATCCAGATGCTTAGTAAGACTGCATCCTAGATTCACTTCTCCATTACGCTGCACGTCTTAACAATTTTACGTACCGTTGAGGACAAAAGGTGGTGGTTTAGGCAGCATAACAATGATTTCGAAGCGGTAGGTTTGACTTGAAGCAAAACAAGCCCAGTTCCGCTTAGTTTTGACAATATTCTGACGCGGATATCATTATGAATGCAGGTGATGCATGAATGGATCTCAAAGTATGGGAAAGTGTTCGGCATCTACATGGGTGACAAACCCCACATGGTCATCACCGACACTGACATGATCAAGGAGTGTTTCATCAAGCCATCGAAGCTTTTCCAGGACCGGCCAATGTTTTTCATCGATGCTGAACCATTTTCTAATGCTCTCACTTTCCTAAAAGGTACGTATGAAACGAGGCACTCTTGTTGTCCTAACTGCAAGTGAAACGGTTACAGCCACGCCAGCGCTGTCAAAAGGTACCCCCTTGAACTCGTAGGTTTGGTAAATGAGACTGTCCTCAGAACTCGATCGAACACCGTTAGTGACAAAGGCAACCGAAAGCGGCTACGATGACACTGGCTGTGTGCACAAGCAACCTTAAGGGAGTCTTTCAACAACTTCGAACATAGTCATACAACGGTGATGATCAGTCATGGAGGATCATATGAACCTGTCAGCCAAATACCATTGGGCCGTACGTCGGGGAGCATTCGTAATTTGCTTTCAAATACCGCTGGACAGCTCCCGCTCTGGGAACACCGCCTATGCCACTTGAGGCAGAAATAGCTGTGGCTGATTTCATGACCACGGAAAATGACCTGGATATCTTATTCGGTCGATTTCGATTTTTTTAATTCAACAAACGAAGAAAATGTCCGTCTCTCTCTCTGAAAGGGCGACAAAAAAATTCAAGCGACGCAGTCGGTGCCCACAGTGACGTCATTTGTCGAAAGGAGAGCGCGTGCTTCCGAGATGTGTGCGAAACGAAATTGCGATTCGCCCGATGTGTGCAGTGCAATATGACTTTGTTCGCCTGTGCAGAGGAGCCTTCACGATTGATCAACACCGTTTTCTATGTTAGAACAGCTGGGAGGCAAGGGATGGGGCGCTTAAGTTTCGCCTTTAAGAATGAAACGCGATAGTGTTGTCATGTCCCGTTGTCACATGAGAGGCGCCTCAGTGGAGAGCTTCAGAAATTTCTACCACGAGGAGTCCTTAAAGTGCACTGACAAGACACAGTAAATACACCTCAACATTCCGCCTCAAAAGCAATGTAGCCACCGCGGCTGGAATTCGATACCGAGACCTTCGGATCAGCAGCCGAGTGCACAGCCACTAGACCAGCGTGGCGGAGCAATGACAAAGCACTGTTATCTATTTTCTATCAATTCGGAGTGTATTCGTTCCCTGGCGTCGGAGCGTAAGCGCATGCTGCAACTACATATTATAGTTATTAAAAAGGATGGAATCCTTTGTTATTGGAACAGATCGTCCCTATACTTGTCCCTATAAATGAGTTTGGGCAGAGAACATCGCCACGAAACGTAAAAGTAAGCGATACCGCAGCGTGATGCGAAATGTCTCTTCCCCAGTAGTTTCTTATGATGGCAAGTCAGAATCATCATCACCAGCCTATTTTGAGCGCACTGCAGAACGAAGGCATCTCCCAACATTTTCGAATCCGCCCTATGCCGAGCGATTTTGTTCCACTTTATGCCCGCGGAACTTCTTTAATTTCATCGCTCATCTAACCTATCACCTGTCTCTGTTGTTTTTTCCTTCTCTTGGTATCCATTCTGTCGCTCTTACTATCCACGTTATCTGTCCTCCGCATGATATGACCTGCCCAGTTCCACTTTTTCTTTCTTTTTATTGATATAAGAATGTCAGCTACTCCCGTCTATTCTCGGACCCACTCCGCTTGTTTCTCATCTCTTAGTATTACACCTATCATTTTTCTTTCCATTGCACGCTGCGTTTCCTTAATTTCATCCCTAGTTTTTTTAGCTATCCTCCATGTTTTTTCTGCACCGTACATTACTACTGGGAAAATTCAGTGATTAAATACGTTTTGCTTTAATGATACTGACAAGTTCCCAGTCATGATTTGGGAATGTTTCCCGTTTTCGCTCCATCCCATTCTTATTCTACGGAGGATTTCGTTTTCATGGGTAGGCGTCCCTGTTAATAACTGCCTCAGATATACAAGTATTCGTTCACACATTGTATGGGTTCATTGTTAATTTTAAATTCCCATTCCTTAGCTAGACTGTTGAGCATAATTTGGCCTTTGCCTATTCACTTTTAGTCCTATTTTATGACTTTCCCGGTTTATGCACTCAATCATATTTTGTAGTTGCAGTGATTCGACATACAGAGCGTATTTCGCCGCAGTTTCTGTCCTGACTACAAGTGATAATAAACAGTAGCCTGTCTACACAAACCAAATCTGAAACCGTTGGCCTACACCCACTGTGATATCATGGTTCATAGGACATTGCCGCAACGCGGAACAAACATGACAAGGGACCACGATGCGACAAAACAGAACCAGGACGTCCTGTATTCAACAAGGTTTTAAACCTCCTTGGTATTCAACAAATCCACAGGAGCAGACGAGGCAACTTCGACTTCCTCCAAAAGCTGGTGGGCGCAGCTCGTGCTTCTCAGTTCACATTCCTCTAGTGCCTTGCCGGGGACTATAGTATTGACAGTACTACAGGCACCAGAGCAAGCAAAAGCATCTCCCCATACGCTTTGCCATCTACTCCCTGCCATTTGCTACCTGCGGTTACGTTATCCCCGCAAATGTTTTGTTGTGATCCACCCACTTTATGTGCCTTCCGCACAACCATTTCTCTTGCTGACTACTGCGGTGTCGCTCACACCACGTCTTGCTTTTTCGCAGGCGAGAGGTGGCGTGAACTGAGGTCTCTGTTCAACACCTGCTTCACGACGAGCAAAGTCAAGGATCTTTTCAGCGCCGTCGACGCGTGCACGACCGAGTTCGTTAAGAAGATGGACGTCCTCTGCCGAAGCGGCGATCCCATCGACGTGTATCACAACGCACACTGTCTGACCCTGGACACCCTGGCGAAGACGGTGTTAACGTGGCAGGTATGCGAAGGACTCACTCCGTATGTGGTTCTACTTTCAGTCCTCATTCAAAATATGTGTGTGTGCTAGATCGTTTGCCCGGCAATGATCCAAGTTATTGGTTTACGAGAAAAGGGAATTTTGCAACGACCTCGTATAAAGAAAACGCTTCGGAGCAAATACCTGACCAGAGATTGTTAGCAGAATAATGTATGCGTATTGGGTGGCTCCGCCGAAGAACAGAGGGCACCCTCCATTTCTGTGCGCTGGAACAAATCTGATAGCACGAAATGAGAGTATAGAACTGTTTCACAATTTCACGGTCGCATCTTAACCGCAAAATAGACAAACATTTTATAAGATCGGTCACCAACAGTCGTGAACTCAATGGAAGCATCCATGATTGGACAAAACTTCAACATCTCATACGAAATATTTATGTAGTTACGTGTTTGATGCTTGCCCATTTCGTCGCACAAGGAACGTGTCGTCTTCAGGGAGAGGGCAATGACCTACAACAACGATTGTACGTTTGCAGGTGAACTTCCAAATGGACGAGGATAATCCCACCGTCACTCGACTGGTCACGGTCTTCCAACAAATGGACGAAACGGCGATCGAAAGCTTCTTCGCTTTTCCGTTACTGCGCGTTGCACTGCGATGCCTCTATCCATTCACAGACTTTTGCAAGAGCATGGGGAAAGTCTCGAACGACGTGCTCAAAGTTCTCAACAGGCGAAACAGTCCTAGCGCACCGCGAGAGAAAGATGTGCTCCAGTGCCTGATCGATCTCCGAACGACTGGACGAAGGTGCTACGGAAAAGACCAGGAAATACGCACGTGCCTTGAATGACAAAACTCTGTTGGCTAACATCATCATGTTGCTGGCCGTTGGCTTCGACAGCACATCTTCTTCACTGGCTTTCGTGCTCTACCTGTTGGCAAAACACCCGGAGGAACAAGAAAGGCTTCGTGCCGAAGTGATGGAAAAATTGGAAAGCTTGGAAGCTGTGAAAAGAGACGGCGACGACAGGAAACAGAGTGCACCGTCAGAAGAGCTGAAGCAAGAAGAACCCGACAAACTTAAAATGCTTTCCGAAGACGATCATACTCGCTTGCACGATGCCGAGAAGGCACACAAGAGGACACCGAGCGTGATAGATCCCAAATCGATTGATGCAACACGACTAGGCGAAAAAGTACCAGGAGGCCCGAACCTTAAAGAAAAACGTTTCGAGTATACTCTAGAAGCAGACGACGTACTAAGCCTCGAACGCCTGGACATGGTCGTGCGTGAAGGACTGCGGCTTTATCCCGCACTGCCTGTCATGATCCTGCGAGAATGTTCCCAGGACACCACCGTTTTGGGGCATTTCATTCCGCGTGGAACCACGCTCGTCGCTCCCCCGTGGCACATTCACAGAGATCCCAACATATGGCAAAATCCGGACGACTTCATTCCAGACAGGTTCGCGAATCAGGGCAGTTTATCGTCCACTTACTTTCCCTTCGGCCTCGGATCCCACGTTTGCCTCGGCCAGAGGCTAGCTATGTTGATGATGAAGACTGTGCTGTACAAAACGATCTGCGAGTTTGACCTAAGATTAAGTCCTGAAGATTCAGGGCACCTCAAGGTTAAAGTGCCGGGCCTGCTGCTTAACCCTGTTGGTGGTTTACGGGTCCAATTCAAGCCTAGGTCAGTTGCATCCGGAAGGTCCATTTGACTCACGCAAGGTACATCGTTGGTGTTCAGTTCCTTCTAAAGCATCGATGCCAAAATAAATCAATTCAGAATAACTCATTGGTGGTTCTTGTGTAAATTATTATTCCTACCTTTGTGATCTGCAGAGGTAACGCGGCCACAGTTAGCACAGAAAAGGAATGATTGGCAAAGCATGGGAGAGGTCTTTGCAGGGTAATTATAGTAATTTCTATGGTGTTACGTCCCAAAATACCGATACGATTATGAGAAACGCCGTAGCGGAAGCCACCGGAAATTGCGACCACGTGAGTTTTTCAATGTGAACCCACATCGCACAGCACACGGGTCTCTTGCATTTCGCCTCCATTGGAATCCCAGCCGCCGCAGCCGAGATTCGACCGCGTGATCTCTAGGTCAGCAGCCGAGTGCTATTGTCACTATAGTCTGTTTCTGTGCAGCACAGCCAAGGCTAGGAGGCCATCGAGCGCAGAATTCTTCCGAAGCGAGACGAAATGCCATTGTTCGGACACGCACACCCCGCTTCATCTTCCTCCTTCCAAGGCTGCCGCTGCCACTGCAGCGCCCGCCATTGCAGATGACAAGCCGCGGAAGGACACGTTTAACATGTGTTCGCCCTCCGGATTGGCCGGAGAAGGCTGTAGCTTCCAGAGTGCTGCACAGAACTTCTGAAACAGACTATAGACAGCCGCGGGGTATGCCTTGTCACTGCAGTGCGCGAACACAGACCAGTCATAATTCCTGCCTTTACCAACTTCAAAATATTGCACCAGCACTAAACTCCTCAACATGTCTCACGGCACTACTTGCAAGACGCGGTGGACCAGATAAAGTAGCAACAATGCGCGCCCAAGCCTCGCGACAGCAGTGCATGCCTATCGGAGTTGCGATGAAACATGAAAAAGAGAAAAATGTTTTCTATCTGGTTGTTAAGGCGAAACCACAGGCACGCGTCATCACGCGCACGCGAGCGCCGACGCGTGAAATGTGTCGACTCGCGTCGGAGGACAAGGGCGTGCAGCCACAAAACAAACGTGCTGACGCGCGGCGCACGCACGCGCGCAGCGCCACCTGAAACGGTGCACTGTTGACTGAGTTTTGAGACAATGCTGGATATCTATGTCATGTATAAAAACGGTACTTTATAATTGAGTGCGCACCCGCCGCAACTTTTCATCTTTAAATAGCAGCAGCAATAGCAGCATGCACCTATGGCTGACATCGCAATTTCGGTCACCCTTGCACCTTGGCCCTTCCCGCGCCGTACAGCTTGAACGAAAGCCTAAAGCATTTCGGCACGCAAGATCGTCAGCGTTTGTGCTCGCTCCCGCTGACGGCTATGCCTGCGGTGTCTAGAAATGCCGGATCCTCGTGGTCATGAACCACTTCACGAGGTGCCAAACCTTGTCATTCGTTTCAGCGGTGCAGCCAAGAGTTACTGTATATGCCCCAAGGGGAACATATACTGTAACTCCAGTGCAGCCTATCGCCCCTTGCACCCTGGCGTTCGTTTCAAAAGGTGCCGCTTTAGTGCGGCACTGGTTCCAGAATTTCCTGAACTTCATCTGTTAGTGGTGCCGCTGCGGTGCAGCGTTTGTGTAAGATTTGCTCGCTATCGTCTCGGGTGTGAGTAGACGAGCAGCTGGGCCAGGGACGACGAGAGGATGATGACAGCGAACGCCTCCTCGCTTCTAGTGTATCGATGGGCTTCAAACCCGCGTTACGCCAGCATTGAGCAAGGATGGTGCTACTGTCCCACTTAGGCGACGGTTTTGCCTACAGAACACCAAGTATGTTAAACCTTTTTCGTCACATGTGGTCCGTTTTCAATTGTTTCAATTCTGCTGTTAGCGCCTGTGAATATTGGCGAATACGACGCATTCGTGTTTCTACCCATTTGTCAATGCCTTGACAATGTACCACTAATGAAGTGTAGAGTGCGAGTGTTAATTATTCTGATCCCGAAAGTTGCGCTTTTTTTTTTCCTGTATAACAAAGCAGAACGAATAGCAAGTACGTAGTACTAGGCAGAAAAACTAAATACTATGTGGTTGCAGACGTATACGAAGGAGAAGAAAAGACGCTAGCTTCTATTTGTTGTATTTCAGTACAGTGAGCTCGCGCCCTACCTGCAACACACTTATTTGCAAACCGTATCCGGCTGCGTGTTCGCTGAAAATATTGGACATGCCAGTTCCGTTGATCTGGCGCCCGAAACATCAAGAGTGCGTGCTGCTTTTTTTTTCTATCTTGTTGGCGTGCACGAACCTTACAAACGAGCGTGTGTGAAGGCCGGAGCAGAGACATAGCTTAAATACAATTTTGTGTGACCATGTGTCAGAGATGGGACAGTCATTTCACTCGTGTTTAGAAAACCTGGTGAGGACGCGGCATCAGCATCGCCAAATGCTCTGGAAGCTGCTCCACCGGCACCACATGCGGCCGATGCCGGTGAAACTGCCGTCCTCAGTGGCGCTGCACCATTAATGGAAGAGCGCCCTGGATCCCCAGAGTCGGAGCTTTGCAGTGCTCAGAGGACACGGTTCCTCATATCGAAATACAAGGAGTGACACCTTATCGTCTGAAAAAAATTACACCACCTCCCGCTAAAGGCAACCATGTGTGGATGCGAAGCAGCCGGGAGGTGGTTAGCTTGAGCGGGAGATGGTGTAATTTTATTGAGGACGAATGAGGATGTATAAGAGAGAACGCGGTGGTTGCGTGATGGCCCGAGTGCTCGTCGCGGCGCTGCACCAAGAATGAGGCGCGCACGCTCCGTCATTTTCATACCGCGGAACTACCGTGGCGCCCCCAGCGGAGTATGCAGCTGTCGCACCACCCGTCGTGCGCGCGCCGCTCCATAGAGTAGAGGATTCCTAGAGGAGAGAAAGGGGGGAACATAGAAGAGGGCACGTGCATGCGCTGTAGGGGTGTGTGACGCGGGCGCCGCTCTGTGGAGGATTGCTAGAGGAGAGGGAGGAATGTAGGAGAGAGGGCACGCGCATGCGCAGTGGAGGGTGGACGCCGCGGGAGGGACAGAGCCCCCGCCATAAGCTGCTTCACAGTCTCAAAAAGGGTGGCTTCAGGCACATTTTACTTTTCCACTGAAATCTTAGGGGAAAAAAAAACTACAACTTTGTTTAGGCATTTGCGGATGTACCTCACATGTTATGTGCTGAAATTACTGTTTATTTATCAATTACGTTTTTTTTTCACAGGACAAGAAATTGCTGGGGCAATTTCAGCAGATTTTACTGCTGTTTACTGAGCTTGAGGTTCAAAACAAGTGGAAAGCCTTGAAAGAGCCTATAAAAAGAAAAACAAAGAACAGTTCGTCGGTGCACTCAAGGGCTGTTTGTCATCATGAAGAGTGAGTGCTTTCAAACGCTCCATGCAGTCGGAGGCTTTGATATTTCCGAAATAATTTTCTTCGTCTTTCGTAGAGAGCTGAGCTATGTGCTCGAAAGGGACGCACCACATTAGCCCAACTGTCTTAGTGATGCCTGGAGCAACATTGGAAAAATAGTTGCAGTACAGCTGCCTCAATTCGACTAAAGTTTATTGTCCTTCATGCTCGAAATTGTTTTGCAGTTCTCAAGATTATTCTGATAGAAATCAGTCCGGGCCATTGTCGACCGCGCCGGCCCCTGCATCAGCAGCAGCTGCTGACATAGCGCCCAAAAATGATTTGGGCAAAGATAGCACATCATTAGAAGCCGTGTTGAATGCATTCAACGAGGCAAAGGAGCGAGCCAACCACTTCGAAAAAAAAAAAGCAGGTCTACTGGAACGCCCTCTAACAGCGGGCCAAAAGGTAGCCGCTACCCGCAAAGCCTACAAAATAAAGTTATAAGGAAAACACAAACGTGATATGTCCATGTGGTATGTCTCATAATCAAGTGATGCGAGACATCCGAATCAAGTAGCCTGAGACCCCCAGACTTCAAATGTTTTTATTCTTTGTCCTTCATAGAGAAATCTTTTTTTCGAGGTAAGTACAGCATTAGAAACAACATAAAGCAAAACTTATCAGCATTAATAGTCCTGGTGGCACAAATCGAACTGCATTTTTGAAAGATTTGTTGTGCACAACAAATCTTGCGGATAGTACTAGAGGGGACATCTAGTACGAGTCCGGGCGGTGGTTGAGGTCGCAGGAAAGGTGCTATGCACGGTCGGCTCTGCCGAATAGACCTTTTTCAAGCTATCCCAGAAGCCACTGCGAGCGCGTAGTGCAGTATGGGAAATGTGTGTACATCGGCGGAGGCAAGCTCGGTTTAAGCAAGCGCCCGACGCAGTGGCAGCTGTGGGATCGAAGCTACGACGCGATAAGAATCGAATCCGAGTTTGGTGAATGCAGTCTGTCGACGTAGCCTGTTCATCCGCATCGTGAAACGTGCGTAACATTTACATTTGCGCGTCCGAAAACGATGTATACGTACACAAAACAGGCGCACGCTCAACGGGGCTGTACTCTGCTTTGCTCTCGAACATTTTCAGGGCAGTATCTTCAGAATAAGTGATCAACTGCATCGCGTGAGCTGCAGCAATGACATTTGTCACTTACATGACAGCTGTGATCGTAATGTCAACAATCACAAAACTCGACAAATAAACACAAAAACTAAAATTCACACACTCAGTCTCAGTACTGCAACAAAAATGTTCACGCAACAGGATAGTCAACGCATAACATTTCAGAAAAACGAGATCACACACACAGCAGTCCGTGTGAACGTCTAGGCGCTCGCAAATCTCTTCGTGCAGCAGTTAAGATTACAGAGCATCGAAGGAAAGTGTACGCGATCGCATGTGCGCTATTTCACCGACACAGCTGGACATGGCACGTCGGCGGAGCTAGCATACATCAAGGACCACTGTCAACAAAATGTGGTTTTACTAAAGTGAAGCTTTATTGAAAAGGGAATCAACCGACAGCAGCGAGTAGCGGGAACAGAGCCCAGCGGGACAGAAATGCTCCGCATTTAAAAGTACACGCACCAAGCACGAAGGGGTACCAAAATGAGCCGGAATAACCACGCGGTAAATGGAAAACCATACTCGTTTAATTATAAAACAGTGAATTACAGTACCTAGAAAGAGATATCCGCAACAGACTTCGTTCACACACTGCGCACAGTTCGTTCGTTTAGCACACACTGCCCGTTGGTCTACTTCGTCGTCGCAAACACATCGCTATTTTGCAGTTGCCTGCGTAGGACCGCACTGCAATGCCGACACAAACACGTACACAGGAATACAGCGTCCACACCTCGGTGTTCTCCGCACACGCGGAGTGGAGATACAAGCACGTGGTCACTCGCAAACGCACGTACACTGCCGAGACACCGGGAAACTACGTTCACGAGACATGCCAGCGCACACCCCGTACGACCAGTCCGACCCCGGCGAATGACCCCCTTGCTCCCCTCCTTTTTCATTGTCCCGTGCAGCTGTGCGCCTGCTTACAAAAGAAAACACGCAAAAAAATGCGTTTAGCCTCGCTCCAACTTTTACTCGGAGCGAAAGACGCGCTTGGAAAGGCTGGGCTTCGCTCTGCTGGGCGGCTGGATGTACACACATTTCCCAGAAGCACTTGCGCGCCCACGGGTGGCGCTGCGGTGCTTGAAAAAGGTCTATTGGAGCGACGGTCCCACGGCGAAGCCCTACCAACTATCCACTCCGTCCTCGCCAACCTTCGGGCTACGTTCCATCCTGCTCACCTTCAGTCTTGCAAATTCCGCTTCCAACCCTCTCTGCCAGGGAAGAGGGGCCACCTTATATACCCTCGTTGCTCCGCCCCTGAATCCCTCACAGCCAATCACAAACACCGAACTTCAGGCGCCTCACTAACAAAAGACAACCCGTGAACAATAAGGTAGGTACCCTTGCTGCCCCTTGCTCGGTTGTGCTTTCGCACAGAGACGCTCCGCAGGGGGCGAGGGCGCCAAACGAGCTGTACAATACATCACCCACAATGGTCACCTCCGGCCCCTCATATTCACCACGTGCTTGTGCGTCTTTTCCGGCGCCTACTTGACCACCTCGGAATACCCTATTCTCCGTCTCATTCCGACGACCTTTACAGGTCCTATCCAAACGCGAACATGCTGCTGAGATTCCTCGTACGCTCACTGAACAGCACTTCCAACGAGCGTCCGTATTGAAAGCGAACATTCATTCTGCTATGTGCATCGCATGGTCAATTTCCACTGCGCGCATCTTACCAAATGAATAAAACATGAAACGACATATATGTGTACTGTTGTGATCGTGGTTCCTCCACAAGGTCCTCGCGGCTGATGCAGCTGCAGCGCGGCCTCACCGGCGCCATCAGTCCGACTTGCCTAATGGGTTCGCGATGATCACCGACGTGATACCATCGGCTGATGCTGCCCCAGCAGGGGGGCGCAGCTGCGGCACAGCCTCGCCGGCGCCTTCAGGCCGACCTGCCCGCCAGCGCCACCCTTTGTTTCCCGCGGCTGGGGCGCCTCGGCCTGCCGTGGAAGACTCCCGCGCCGCTGCTGGACATTGTCCGTCCCCTCATTAGCCCTGTTGATGACCGCGGGGCAAGCCAGCGTTGCGGGAAACGGAAAGGAGGCGACGACCTGCAGCCGGCCAGAGCGGGGGACCACACGTGCAGTCAAGGTGGTGCAGTTCGGAGAGGCCTTCATTGGTCGACAAGCATCGGATGACTGCGGGCCTCCTTCCCCTCCTCCTGCCTATCTTCAACCTATGGCAGAGGAGGCAAGTTTCCGTCGGGGGCCACGGGGCACATCGAGAGGAGACGACGACCGGAATCACGAGAGGGAAGACCCTCTAAAAGTATTGTATCTTTTCTGTACATACCCTGTATATTTTGTAATATACTATGTAAAAACCAGTTCGTCGTTTTCTTCGCCCGAGGGTCCTGAACCTCGACCCCACTCGTGTCTCCACCGCCTTCATGGTGGCCTAGGCATCCCACGGCAATCGACCCCCAGTCGCAACAGTACCCAAAGCTGCGATATCAGTTACGCGGGATAACTGGCTCTAACCTACCTTCCCATGTTTCACATTCAAGTAAAGAAGTTACGTGGGCGGTGCGGTGGGGCCAAGGCGAAGCGCTCGCTACGGGAAAGTCCCCTGTTTAAGTGGCGGCAGGCTGTACTCTAGCCGACGGGGCGGTGTATTGCCACGCTCTTCTGCCGGGCACTGAAAGATAGAGGAGGCACTGATCCCGACTTCTTTCCCAGAAAGTTCACCTACGCGAGAAGCCGCGGCAGTGCTGCTGTGCATCGCCATAGCCGATGGGTGAAGCGACAGAAAAGTGCCGCATTCTGTATCGATATGTTTACCGTGACGAGAAGTGTTAATGCACAACGGAGGAACACATGTTCGTGACGTCAAAGCAAACGTTGCACTCTGTCGTGCGTTGATGACGGTCGTTTTTGTGTTGCGGGCCCGGTACAGCCTTTAAAGACATGTGGTTTTAAGCAGTCAGTGGGAATGTGCACGTAGTCTTTTTTTTCTAGCCCTAGGTCACGCGCATATGACGCAAGTTCACTCCGCGATGCGTCGTTCGAGCGCACTAGGCAGGCGTCTGGACGACTGCATCACTCCTGTCTCGTTTTTGCGATTGCTTTGGTCATCCGTGGTGTCAGCCGTGAAACCTTCGCTTCTCGTAGTGATTAGCAGTGGACAGTGCAGTGTGGCAGGCTGTGTTTGCGTGGTTTAGGGCGCCTGGGCGGGGAAGGCCGCCCTGTGAAAGCATCAGGCACGAGCAACGTTCCTGTATATGTTGTTTTGTTGCCCACTCATTAAGTGTCGCTAATGCTTCCCGTGTTTACAGTGTGCTTTTAGGTAAGAGTTTGAGAAGAACTGGCACTGTTAGAATAGACCTTTTTCAAGCACCGCAGCGCCACCCGTGGGCGCGCAAGTGCTTCTGGGAAATGTGTGTACATCCAGCCGCCCAGCAGAGCGAAGCCCAGCCTTTCCAAGCGCGTCTTTCGCTCCGAGTAAAAGTTGGAGCGAGGCTAAACGCATTTTTTTGCGTGTTTTCTTTTGTAAGCAGGCGCACAGCTGCACGGGACAATGAAAAAGGAGGGGAGCAAGGGGGTCATTCGCCGGGGTCGGACTGGTCGTACGGGGTGTGCGCTGGCATGTCTCGTGAACGTAGTTTCCCGGTGTCTCGGCAGTGTACGTGCGTTTGCGAGTGACCACGTGCTTGTATCTCCACTCCGCGTGTGCGGAGAACACCGAGGTGTGGACGCTGTATTCCTGTGTACGTGTTTGTGTCGGCATTGCAGTGCGGTCCTACGCAGGCAACTGCAAAATAGCGATGTGTTTGCGACGACGAAGTAGACCAACGGGCAGTGTGTGCTAAACGAACGAACTGTGCGCAGTGTGTGAACGAAGTCTGTTGCGGATATCTCTTTCTAGGTACTGTAATTCACTGTTTTATAATTAAACGAGTATGGTTTTCCATTTACCGCGTGGTTATTCCGGCTCATTTTGGTACCCCTTCGTGCTTGGTGCGTGTACTTTTAAATGCGGAGCATTTCTGTCCCGCTGGGCTCTGTTCCCGCTACTCGCTGCTGTCGGTTGATTCCCTTTTCAATAAAGCTTCACTTTAGTAAAACCACATTTTGTTGACAGTGGTCCTTGATGTATGCTAGCTCCGCCGACGTGCCATGTCCAGCTGTGTCGGTGAAATAGCGCACATGCGATCGCGTACACTTTCCTTCGATGCTCTGTAATCTTAACTGCTGCACGAAGAGATTTGCGAGCGCCTAGACGTTCACACGGACTGCTGTGTGTGTGATCTCGTTTTTCTGAAATGTTATGCGTTGACTATCCTGTTGCGTGAACATTTTTGTTGCAGTACTGAGACTGAGTGTGTGAATTTTAGTTTTTGTGTTTATTTGTCGAGTTTTGTGATTGTTGACATTACGATCACAGCTGTCATGTAAGTGACAAATGTCATTGCTGCAGCTCACGCGATGCAGTTGATCACTTATTCTGAAGATACTGCCCTGAAAATGTTCGAGAGCAAAGCAGAGTACAGCCCCGTTGAGCGTGCGCCTGTTTTGTGTACGTATACATCGTTTTCGGACGCGCAAATGTAAATGTTACGCACGTTTCACGATGCGGATGAACAGGCTACGTCGACAGACTGCATTCACCAAACTCGGATTCGATTCTTATCGCGTCGTAGCTTCGATCCCACAGCTGCCACTGCGTCGGGCGCTTGCTTAAACCGAGCTTGCCTCCGCCGATGTACACACATTTCCCATACTGCACTACGCGCTCGCAGTGGCTTCTGGGATAGCTTGAAAAAGGTCTATTGTGAATGCCGCATGCAGTGCTTTTATTTAAAAATTAGTTTGTTACTATTCCTTAGACAGGCATATGGCTGCTATGCATACCTCAGCCATGTTTTTGTATTCAGCCAATATTCGGTGCGTAATCGCTGTGCCATGGTTGCAGGGGAACTGCAGACGAAAGCACATGCTGCTGGTCCTAATAATATGCCAGAGTTTCAGGAGCCTGCTGATGGTGAGCTTGCACATTCTCTACAGTATGTAATGCACTTTGCAGCTTTTTCCCATGGCATGATGCGAATGCTGTGATTGCTTCTTGCACCTAGCCTGCTTCTCCAGCAACGCAGTCATATGGGGAAATTAGGCACCATGCAGTTCCCTCGCTAAGCGTTTTCAGCTTCTGAATGTCTGCTTGTTATGCTGTTAGCAAACAATCCCAACATGGGCACAACTGTTGCACAGGATGGCGCAGCAGATCAGGACTCGGAGCTGCAGCAACCTGTAGATGGTGAGCCGGCATGCGCTTTCCAGAGTGTAATAGTACTCTTTTCGGTTTTTGTCCGTACCATGATGCAAATGCCACAACTGATTGTTGCACCTAGCCATTCTCGAGCAACACAGTGATACGAAGAAATTAGGTGGCATGCAGTTCCCTCGCTAAGGGTCTTTTTTTTTTTTTCCAGCTTCTGACTGTGCTTGATACGTTGTTTACAGGCAATCCCAACATGGATACAGGTGTTGTACTGGATGACGCAGCAGATCAGGACTCGGTGGAGCTGCACCAACCTGAAAATGATGTTTGCGTGAGCTTTGCAGTTTTTGCCCATACAGTGATGTGAATGTTGCAACAAGAAACCCGTCCTCATTTAGTACTTTATTTCGAGTTTGTTTACAATGAGTGTGCTTTTCTGTGCTACCTACAGGTACTATGGAGCACACCTCGACAGACTGCTCCTCTAGTGCCTGCACTCTTAAGAGGTTTGAGGACATGAAGAAAACAGCAAATTTACAGAAGTCTATTCTCCGGTTGCAGAAACAAAATCTCAAGCTAGAGGAGAAATTAGATGCAGCCACGTCAAGTTGTCTCACCTTGAGGACTCTTGACACCCCAAAGAACTGCATGTACTACACTGGATTGCCAAACGTTGAAGTACTCCACACTTTGCTGGAATACTTTGCACCACGTGCCTAATAAATGGTGTACTGGGGCTCAGACAGGGAACAGTAATGTCAGGAAACAGCAGAATGGCCCTCGTGGCATTAAAAACAGTAATCTGGTCAAAGAATTTTTTTATGGTGTTAGCTTGGCTCAGGATAGGTATGCAAGGGCAAGAACTGGCCAGGAATTTCCTAAGGTCAGAAAGTATAGTTAGCCGGACGTTTGCCACATGGATGAACTTCCTACAGCGAGAACTTCAGCACTTGAAAACTTTCCTAACGCGAGATGATGTAAGACCCCACCTACCGAAGTCATTTTACGATTTTTCCAACACCCGTCTCGTTCTCGATACCACAGAGGTGCGAATACAGCAGCCTTCACCAGTGAACGCACAACACCAGACCTCCTCATATAAGCACTATAATACGTACAAGGCGCTTACTAGAAGTACACCAGATGGATGCATCACATGTGTCTTGCCTCTGGGGAGGCTCTAGCTCCGTTAAGGCAATCCTTGAAAGCAGTTATCTTCTTGACAGGCTGAAAGCAAGCGACGCTATAATGGTCAATGTTTCACATTCCCTCACCTGCCAGCAGGTTATGAGCCTCCGTTCTGTGAGTCGCATCAAAAACAGACGCCCGCAAAAGCAGTTCATGAAACCAGGTGCATTGCTTCTGCAAGGGTAGACATTGAGAGAGTTATTTCAAGAGTTAAAAGCTTTCATATATTGGAGAGGCCATTTCCTATCGCAATGATAGATGTTGCAGAGCACGTTTTTTTTTTTAAAGTTTGCTGCCTCTTCAGCAACTTTAGGCTGCCTTTTATCAAAGAGGTAGATTGAGACATGCAACACCATTAGTCTTTGCTGAGGCATATAATAAAACAAGAACTTCAAGCTATGTTTTTTTTTTCAGTTTTAAATGAGAAGCAGCTGAGCGAGGCCAGTCCCTCCCTCCAGCGTCGGCGTAGCCTGCCCCCATTAGTACTCGGAGCACGCGCACTCCGGCGCGTGTTCGCCTTTCAATGGAGACCACTAGTGGCGCTGTAGTTCGAGATAATAAATAAAAGTGCTCGCTCTCCCCCATCACTACAAGACCATACAAGACCATGAAGCTCCCGCTTCATGGTCTTGTATGATGTGTATATGGTGTGTGTGATGGATTGTATATATGTTCTTTTGTGCATTTTTCCGGTGTTACACATTTTCATAAACAACACAATATTACTTATACTATTTAAAGGATACTTTTCCAAACCTATGATATTGTTTCTGTGAATTGTATTTCTGTATTTCTGTATTTTTTGTCATTTTTGTATTCTATGCTTCTTGCCCTTCCTGCAATAATCCCTATTGGGATTGGCAGTATGTTTAAATAAATAAATACTTCTTTCAGGTTCAGGCACAGATGGCAGTGTGTGTTATTTTATACCGTGGCTTTATAGTGTGGACCCCATTATCTGTGCACAGACAGAGGCTACGCAAGGACGAAACATTTTTTCAGTCTATAGTTCCATCTGTGAGAAAATATGTCACGGATGTCATCATGCCAGATTTGCAGCTTACTTCACACGGAAAGTAACAACAAGCAGTGGCACTGACAATGCAGAACAGAATGCAAATTGCTTTTGCAGAGGCCCAGGGTCTGGCAAAATGATGGCGTGCGATAACCCACAGTGCAGAGATAATTGGTTTCACTACATGTGCATCAGAATCAAGAGAGCACCAAAGCAAAAGCACTGGTACTGTTAAGACAGTGCTGTCAAGGAAAACAAGCCATCTGTCATGACTCCTGAACGAAGAGTCTGTGCTAAGAGTTGGTCCCATGCTGTTGCCGTTACACTGTCATTGCATAATAATTGCCCGAGTTTAAATGCCAAAACCATCATATGATAACGAGGCACGCTGTAGTACAGGGGCCCGCGACTCACAATGACCTGGGTTGTTTAACAAGCACTAAATGAATGACAAATATATTAAAAATGAAAAGAATGTAGTTCACAATTTCTTAACAGGATCCAGAAAAAGCACTGTGAGCTGTGCAGGAATATTAAGAGAATATCGTTTGCTAAAATAGTGCCTACAATGCTGGACAGCACAAACAATGACAGTGGCAAAGAGGTGATAACTGCATTTTGCCGAACACTGAATAACCAATAGACAAGCCCCCTACGAATGACGTCGACATTTCAGAATAGGGTGTCCTTAACCTTCGCTCATGTTCAACATAAAGAAACGCCCTGGGCCCGATGGCATCCCTAATGAGTTCCTGTACCAATACGCGGAATGGAATTCGGAATACCTTGCATTAAGTCTTCGCTTCTCCGTAGTTACTTTTCCAAGGATTGGAAGAAAGCTAAAGTTCTTCCCATTCCTAAGGGTGGCAGTACTAACAATGGAGGAAACTATCATCCTTTTTTCATATAGTTTCGAAACATTTGTTAAGCTATATAAATGAACACAATTTATTACCCAACTGCCAACATGGCTTTCGACAAGGTTTATCTAAAGCATCTCAGCTCATCGAATTAGTCCATGATCTCTTGAAAACCATTAACTCTCGTGCACAGACGGATATTATTATCATGGACTTTGCAAAAGCTTTTAACGAAGTGGCTTACTGTAAATTGCTAAAAAAATTGATGTTATGTTCCAAAATCCTACTATTTTCTTATTCTCTTTCTTATTTTCATTCTCGTGAGCAATATGTTGAAATTGGTGGCAGTAAGGCTCCAGTTTCAGCTGTAAAGTCAGGAGTACCCCAAGGTAGTGTTCTGGGACCACTTCTTTTTATTTATAAATGATCTCCCGAACGAAATAGACGTTTCTATCAGGCTCT
Source organism: Hyalomma asiaticum (assembly GCA_013339685.2). NCBI lineage: Eukaryota > Metazoa > Arthropoda > Arachnida > Ixodida > Ixodidae > Hyalomma > Hyalomma asiaticum. The sequence goes on from CM023487.1 coordinate 28,777,109, forward strand.
TCGCAGATGATTGCATCATATACAAAAAAATACACAGCGAGTGATCAGGTAAAATCGCAAGAAAATTTACAGAAAATAAAGAAATGCTCTGAAGGATGGCAAATGGTGCTAAACCCCTAAAAACTACAGTTATGAGTCTCTATAAAGAAAAATTACTTTAACTATACGTATTATATTAATAATCACAAATTTAAGAGTTGTTCAACATAAGTACCTTGGTTTGATTTTTACAAGTGATCTTCGCTGGAATCATCGCACAGATTATCTGTGTGCAAAGGCCAACAAGTCTCTCTGGTGTCTTAGGCGCCACTTGCCCAACACAAGAAACAATGTTTAGCCTACAAAACGCTTATTACACCAATCATAGAATATGCTAAAATTGTCTGGGGTCCTTTCTGTGTTACAAACATCTCGAAAATTGAAAAAATTCAGCGTCCAGCAGTTCAGTTCATATTCAATAAATATCGGTGGACGGATTCACCATCTCAATTGTGTGCACTAGCAGAGCTACCCACGATTCAGGCTCGAACTAAACACGAAAGACTTAAATAACCTTACCTGATTATTAATCACCATGTTCAATAAGGTATGCCAAGTATCTTGATATTCTTCGTAATGAAACCTCTAGACATCACCATTCAATGTTTATTCGTGCTCCTGCTGTTTACACTGATCGTTATAAGTACAGCTTCTTCCCACGAGCTATCAATGAATGGAATTCTTTGACCGAAGAAGCCCTTTCATGCTCATCCGCAGATTCATTCTTAAAGCACATTTCTCATTTTCTCATTTGTAGCAAACAAAGCTTTATTTGTCTGTACGTGATCTAGTGCATTTAAATTTATCGGGTTGCATTTTTTGTTGCATTTCATTTTGTCCCTTTATCTTTAAGTTCTGAATGTACATTGTACAGTTCTGATTGTCCGTGTTACCACTACTTATGAACATCGGCTATTGCACTGTTTTAGATTTTCACCACCTGTCGTAATAGAGTCCTTGAGATCTTTAGCAAACTTAACCTTGAAAGACAAACCTGTCTGTACTAGAAGTGCCAAAAAGTGGACCCTTCCCTATACGAGAACTGGCTACAGAAATCAAACCCTCCAATTTCTCCTACCAACGATTTTAAACAAATATGAAAAAGACGATTGTCGCCTACTCACATTAAAACCCAAAGAACATAAAGAATATTTTGTAAGGTACAGTGTATAGGTCTTTTGTTTGTGTGCATGTTTTACTAGTAGAATACAACTTTTCTTATTTTTTCTTGCCATTTGTATAGTTTTATTCCTCTACTTATGTATTATATGTGACGTTCCACCTGTATGTGCAACGTTTTTCAATTTTTGCTTGTTAGCTGCGTTTTTAGTTCCTTCTGCCATGTATGTTACATGAATGTATTTTTGTTGGGCCTCAGGCGCTCTCAAGCTACAGTTTTGTAGCTTTTGGTCTGGGGTCCCTTCCCCCCTTTTGCACGGGAAAAATAAAGACAATTATTATAAATTATTATTATAATTATGTTCTCATGTATTTGTTCTCCAATCCTCAATAGCCGTGTGTAAGGGATGACAGTATCTGTAAATAAATAAAATAAATAAATAAAGGTATTGCCTTGTACCTATATTACAGATATGCGTGCGTACCCTTAACATATGTTAATACCAATTTGAGCAGAACTTACTCTTAACGGTTTCTAGAGGGTCACCTAAAGTTGTTAGTGTAACAATTAAGTGTGCAAACCAACATTATGGCAATGCAACACAAACTGAAGACTGTAGAAGTGAAAGTACATGTACAGTGAAACATTGTTATCAGAGGCATTGAAGGTTGGAAACTCCTGTAACCAAAAATTCTAAAAACAGTAAGGAGCCGGGCTATACCAGTATTATGAATCATCATTAAAGTGTGTTCCACATTTACATAGCTCAAGGTGGCTTAAAGAAGACATGCATAGTACTTATTTGTATTAGTGACTGCAGAATGTATTAAGTTTCTTCCCAACTTCTTGTTTCTTGCAATACTTTATAAGTGCTCTTAGATACTCGCCAGCTTTTACCGCTGATATTTTCCACCATGCAATGCCCTCAGCATCCCCCTCCTTTAGTTCACCTTAAAGGTGAACTAAAGGCATGCTCAATTTACTTGGGTGAAAGCTGCATGATCTGCAAGCTCTTAAGAGAATACAAGGCGAACATGTATTGGTTCTCTCTTCTAACAGTGAAGAATTTGCTATGGACCTAAAGAAGTTGCCCTTAGTAACAGCTGCCTCATAGTCACTTATAACCAAGTGTCTTTAGTAATGAGTTTCTACTGTATTACTAAGGCCAAAATTCTCTGCGTGTCAAGTAGTGAGTGCTCTACATGCTGTACTTCTGCCTAAAATAGCTATTCGGCTGTATGCTAAGGTAACCATTCTTGCTTATGCGAATAACGTCCCGAATTGCAAACAAAAGAAATGTTAGCCTTTCAGAGGAAATTGCAGATCCTCAGGGTAGTTCAGAAATATGTTCCAAAGGTGGGGAGTGTAAAGATCCTGCAAGAGTTACTCATGGGAGTTTGCAGGAACCACGGATGGGCTGAGGTTTGCAAGAGCACAGCACAGCATTACTATTTTGTCAAGAGGTGTGCGTCTCCTGGTTTGGAAGCGACATTGTCAATTGGCTGAACAGTTTTCATTCCAAGGTACTTGTTGCGTACGAGGCCAATCATTCGTTCTACGTGGATTTGCATTTTGGAGAGCTTTCAGATTTTTTTCAATGTCCACAGCTGCCAACTGCTTCTGGCCCTTGGTAAATGCACGTATATGCAGCTTAGCACAGTAAAGTCCCACTGAGTCAGCAACGTTGAATCCTCGATAAGCTAGAATTTGTGAGAACGACACACACAGCTGATTGTTCACCATGTCTTCTCAGACAATATAACAGAAATGCTGCGTTGTGGCGATGCGCGCAGCAAACCAGCACACTATACGAGAAGTAAGCTGCCCAACGCTCGGGCTGTCCTGTTGCCGGCATCGATATTTCCTGATGACAATTTGTCCAGGATGCCACAGTGTTCCGTGATGTGCCTATCACTTGTTCTGCCTCCCCAGCCTTCAAAAATGGAATATGGAACCCTGAGGGCATATGCAAATTAAGAACTCTGTAGTGTTGTAGTTCTTATAACTAGACCATATTTCACTCCTTCAAAGCAAGCACGATGCCCTTTCAATGCGAACTTCAAAACAGTCTAGTATAACTGCTACCTTTCATCCAAAAGAATCAAAGAGTACCCGTGGCATGGTCCTCTGCATTTTGCTTCTGGATGGCCATATCGTGGACCTAAGTCAAAAATGAAGCATCAAGCCACTTATCAAAAATCCTGCTTATGGTTGCACATGACACACCAAACCTATAAGCAAGGTCCTGGTGTGGCAAGCTTAACTTTAGCTTCATTAAAAACACAATGAATTCTTGAAATTTGGGTAGCCAATTCTGTGGTGTACGCTTCACCACACATTCAACATGCTGAAATCTTGCTCACATTGAAAAGTTAAGCAATCCCGTGTAGAAAGCTACTTTTCCATTGCCCTAGCAAAGCGACGCCAGTGAAATCGCTTCACCATCCTTCTCCCTCTTCAACTCGCACACCTCTGAAGTGAGTCTCCGTTTGTCATTCTCAAGTGCCTGCACATCTTGCATTGTGAAGTCTGTGTGTACATGAGCATGTGCTGTGAAAAAAAAAAAAGGGAAAGCTTATGTTTTACACACAGATATCAAAAGGGGTGGATGTTCGACTGATGACTTCTGTGAAAAATGGTTTTGTGCAAGCTTAAGTATGCTTGTTTGCAGGCAGTGAACTGTTAAGAGTCTTCTTCTGAGCCAGCACCCTTTCCTTGTAGGGAGTCAATCTGTCGGTGCAGCCTGGCCACTTTCTGTGCTAGTTGGGGGGGGGGGGGGGGTGAATACTTTGATTTCACTGCGCTTTTTCGAACGTTGAAAGTGCGCATCGTCAGCTGCAGTTCTTTTGTTGCTTCCGTAGCCCAGACAGAATGCAGATGCCCACTCTGTATTTGTGTCATCCATTACATTGGATGGTCTGCCTGCAAATCAAGTCATGCCCAAAGCAAAATCTTGTAGGCATTCACATGATTGAGGATGTGTGAGCATTCTTTGCGTACGAGTCGCTCTTCCATTTCACCAAGTTTGTTTCGTTGGTGTCATTGCAAGGACTCGTATCAGTGTGCATGACCGTTCTAAGGGGATCATAAAAATAACTGAGCCAACCCAGGCCAAATTTCCATTTTTTTCCTGCAAGGACCAGTAATGCGAGACAGACAGCATTCAAGAAGGCCTTGCCAGGACTGTTCTCTTTCCTACCAAACTTCTGTTTTTCAATCTTTCGTTATCAATTTAAATCTGCCAATCATCTGCGTTATAATGTTTACGTGTTAACTTGATCAACTAAGCAGCTATTTTTCAAGATGCAGGGTGTCATGCTTTCGTGCATTAAATGGTTGCGTATTGAAACCATAGGTATCTCGGGCGTGACATCGCACCTGCCCAGGATCAAAAGTAGTACAGTAGTACGCATAAATGACCATGTGAAAGTTTGCATGCGGAAAACACACACACACGCAAATTTTACCGGATGAAATCCTAGGCCGTAAAGGGATAATTATATAATTATGAGGGATGCCATAGTAGAAGGTTCTGGGTTAATTCTGACTGCCCAGAGCTCCCCAGGGACACTACAACACAACATTGGCATTTCACAGAGGGAGAGAAGCAACCAGAGGCTCGGCATGCGCGAGCAAGCAGCAAAGCAGCACAGGGGCTGGTGCTTTCTCTGCCACACTGCCCTTTAAAATCACGAGGAATGTACAGTAGTTTAGTGTGCTGTACCAATGCCTCCTAGAAATACATGCCTGGAATGTCGCTCATTTTCCCATAGGGAGCTCCCTGCCGCTTGTTTCGACCAGGCGCCGTGCGAGAGCGCTCGCCTCCGGACCGCCTGGTCACCTGACATCACAGGCGTAGCCAATCGCGTAGCCGGGAGCAGCCGGCCTTCGGCGAGAGCATGCGGCGGTAGTTTGACAGCAGACGATGCCTCCTTGAAACGCGTTGAAACCTACCTGCTCTCTGCAGCAAAATGCTCTACTAAAAGAAACCGACCAGCGACAAAATACCCTGTAAGGTTACTCGCATGATGTAATTATTCAGGCACACAATCACAGCAGCATTTTTCTTTTTTTGCGCGCGCAACAACACGCGTATGACCAGTCGTGGAAAATTCGTCATATCTTGGTGAACCAAAGGCACTAAGAACGCGCCTGTTTCGACGTCGCCCCTACGTATCGATGCTGTCGCAGACGTTTCGTTTACCTAACTTAACACACACCTAAGGTGGCATGGAATATATGACATACGTTAAATAACAGTTAAATAAGCGTTCCAGTAGGTTTATTGCTAACGTTGAATTGTGCTGGCGAAGTCCCTCCCGTAATGGACTTTGTCCACCCCCCAAAATCCGCCTCTTACAGCCCGAACTGGAAGAATGCAGCATATGGAGCTTCCCGCACAATGGGATAAGCAGGAACTTTTGAAAAACGTGCCGGAGTAGCCTAGCTAAGGAAGGTGAGCTCACAGTAATCGTCTAGTGACAGTATAAAGAGCCTGGATAAATTATGAGCTACATTTGCTTCTTGTAGAAAGGGACTCACCTATTTGTGTGTAAGCATGCGTGTGTTTTGTGCAGCTCCGCTACTAACGTGCCAGGAATTATGTGAACTGGCACACCTCAGCGTGGCTTTGGATTCCCCTTTTCGGCGTCGGACGTCACCTCCATGAATGCGCTGACGTGCGCGGCTTCTTTCAGCTTCAGTAGTTCCTGTTTGTAGAAATCTACTGTCCTGCTCAGTCTCTCGTTCTTCGCTTTCATTGCCCGCTCTTTTTCACGCCATCGCTTGCGGTTGACGAAATAAGTCAACGGGTAGAGCCTGGACGGTGCCTGTGTCTTCTTCGATCAGACGTTTGGCGTCCGAACCATTCCCGTTCGTATCGCACTGAAGGTACCTGCACTCTCGGCTGTCAGGTCCGTCTGCTGTTGTTGTTGTTTTGTGGGGTTTAACGTCCCAAAACCAGCTCTGATTATGAGAGACGCCGTAGTGGAGGGCTCCGGAAATTTCGACCACCTGGGGTTCTTTAACGTGCACTGACATCGCACAGCACACGGGCCTCAACATTTCGCCTCCATCGAAATGCAGCCGCCGCGGCCGGGATCGATCCCGCGACCCTCGGATCAGCAGCCGAGTGCGACCGTCACTGTCTCGAGAGTTAGCTGGCCCTTCCTTTGTGTGTTCAGGTTGTTCGTGTGATAACGAAGCACTTGAGGAGGTACGCTCGCGCTTTTGGGGTGCGCCTTTAGTGCTTTCACCTCGTTGTGGTAATGACGACACCAGTTCACCGATTCCCACTAACGTGCTTGCGGATACATCTGTTCGTGCCGTGCTGTCCGGTTCAGCAAGCCACGGAAACAGTTCGCCGTGTATTATTGGCCCTGTGGTGCTCGTGGACACACTGGCACTCACGTTTCACGCAAGGCCCGGCGTCGGTTCGCCGAACACGCTTGGCACTACACCGGGCTTGAGTAAGCGCCTGGTGAAGTCTCTTTTGAAGTTACTTGCATGGAAGTGGAGACAGCATACGACGCAGTATTCCTTGATTGTTGCGCTAGGAAAGGCGCCTAATAAGCCACTTCTCATGCAAGATCTCTGCTGGAACTTCGTGAAAAGACACACCCGGTTGCTTCCGTCGGCAACTCGATGAGCAGCCCGGCACACAACGGCAACACCAACATTGCCGCTCAAATGAAATGGAGAACTGGCTCCGCAAAGACAGACGGCGAAAAACATCACGCAAACCAACGTAAATCTGCTGCGTTAAGCAGACGGAATTACCGTCATTGCGGTGAACCTTTATTTGCTGTTAAAAAAATGACCTTCAAGAAAGTGGACTTTATTTCATATGGCAATTTGTTACCTCGCAACAGCGATAAAAAGAAAACGTCTGCACATAGCAGTGGCGACAACGCGCGGTTGGCGCGGTCGGCAAAGTGTCATCTGCTCGCGAGAAGCCAGCCGCTCGGCAGCCGGCGGCCGCGCGTCGCCGTGTTTACAAGGGGCTACCGCCAATGGTGCTCGCCTCCGTACCGGTGGGGGAGAGTAAAATCAGAGGGTAGGGCAGCGTGTTTGCGGCTCACATTCCAGGCATTGTTTTTCTAGGAGGCGTTGGTTGTACTCACCCATAACAAAGTGACGACTGCAGCCACGCACGTGTTTTAAGTTCCTGAGGTCTTTCCTATGTATCCGGGAAAGCCACAGGCGCCAACTTTTCTTGGACAGCATTCTTGTCGTTCACACTAGCACATTATTACCTTCGGTAAGGACTGCAAACCTGTGCCTGGTTCTGTGTTGGTCAGCTTTGCAGCAGTCTCCCTTCTAGTGTGGCAACTGTAAATCGTGCAGATTGGCATTACTGCGAAGCGACAAGGAACAGCAAGTCGCAACGTGTCAATGAGTGCAGGCTTCCGTACGCTTATGAAGGTTCCTAAAGAAGGCTGCCAAGCTCGCTGACCGGGGCAGAAGTGACAAGTGTGCAAACTGTGTATACATAGCTTCCAAATATATCACTTCACGTCAGTGCTCGAATCGAGTCGGCCATCTTGAAGACCCCTTTGTGAGGTGTCGTGCCTGCAGCAGCGCACAGAAGCAAAATGGCCGCTATGGTTACATGCTCTGTTGTGGGCTGCTCCAATCGCAGTGATAGCGACGGAAGGAGCCCACAAATACATGCTCCTTCTGAATATCAAAAGTTCTTGAGGGCCAGTGCGAGCACACTAATGTGGTCAGCGCAAAGTGCCTCAGGACTTGGCTGGCGCCCATCAAAAGTGCAAACTTCGACACGGACGGACCAAGCGTTCGTGTGTGCGGAGTGCACTTTGTGAGAGGTGAGCTAAAGATATCATTTGAGACCCCAGTGCATAACGTTGATGGTGTTATTCTTATAGGAAAGTCATCTGTTTGTTCAACGAGACGGATCCGTGCTATGTTGTGGGCTGCTCCAATCGCAGTGATAGTGACGGAAGGAGACCACAAATACGTGCTCCTTCCGAATATCAAAAGTTCTTGAGGGCCAGTGCGAGCACACTAAAGTGGTCAGCGCAAAGTGCCTCAGGACTTGGCTGGCGCCCATCAAAAGTGCAAACTTCGACACGGACGGACCAAGCGTTCGTGTGTGCGGAGTGCACTTTGTGACAGGTGAGCGAAAGATATCATTTGAGACCCGAGTGCATAACGTTGATGGTGTTATTCTTATAGGAAAGCCATCTTCTTTGTTCAACGAGACGGATACGCGCTATGTTGTGGGCTGCTCCAATCGCAGTGATAGTGACGGAAGGAGACCACAAATACGTGCTCCTTCCGAATATCAAAAGTTCTTGAGGGCCAGTGCGAGCACACTAAAGTGGTCAGCGCAAAGTGCCTCAGGATTTGGCTGGCGCCCATCAAAAGTGCAAACTTCGACACGGACGGCCCAAGCGTTCGTGTGTGCGGAGTGCACTTTGTGACAGGTGAGCTAAAGATATCATTTGAGACCCGAGTGCATAACGTTGATGGTGTTATTCTTATAGGAAAGCCATCTTCTTTGTTCAACGAGACGCATACGCGCTATGTTGTGGGCTGCTCCAATCGCAGTGATAGTGACGGAAGGAGACCACAAATACGTGCTCCTTCCGAATATCAAAAGTTCTTGAGGGCCAGTGCGAGCACACTAAAGTGGTCAGCGCAAAGTGCCTCAGGATTTGGCTGGCGCCCATCAAAAGTGCAAACTTCGACACGGACGGCCCAAGCGTTCGTGTGTGCGGAGTGCACTTTGTGACAGGTGAGCGGAAGATATCATTTGAGACCCGAGTTCGTAACGTTGATGGTGTTATTCTTATAGGAAAGCCATCTTCTTTGTTCAACGAGACGGATACGCGCTATGTTGTGGGCTGCTCCAATCGCAGTGATAGTGACGGAAGGAGACCACAAATACGTGCTCCTTCCGAATATCAAAAGTTCTTGAGGGCCAGTGCGAGCACACTAAAGTGGTCAGCGCAAAGTGCCTCAGGACTTGGCTGGCGCCCATCAAAAGTGCAAACTTCGACACGGACGGCCCAAGCGTTCGTGTGTGCGGAGTGCACTTTGTGAGAGGTGAGCTAAAGATATCATTTGAGACCCCAGTGCATAACGTTGATGGTGTTATTCTTATAGGAAAGCTCATCTTCTTTGTTCAACGAGACGGATACGCGCTATGTTGTGGGCTGCTCCAATCGCAGTGATAGTGACGGAAGGAGACCACAAATACGTGCTCCTTCCGAATATCAAAAGTTCTTGAGGGCCAGTGCGAGCACACTAAAGTGGTCAGCGCAAAGTGCCTCAGGACTTGGCTGGCGCCCATCAAAAGTGCAAACTTCGACACGGACGGACCAAGCGTTCGTGTGTGCGGAGTGCACTTTGTGACAGGTGAGCGAAAGATATCATTTGAGACCCGAGTTCGTAACGTTGATGGTGTTATTCTTATAGGAAAGCCATCTTCTTTGTTCAACGAGACGGATACGCGCTATGTTGTGGGCTGCTCCAATCGCAGTGATAGTGACGGAAGGAGACCACAAATACGTGCTCCTTCCGAATATCAAAAGTTCTTGAGGGCCAGTGCGAGCACACTAACGTGGTCAGCGCAAAGTGCCTCAGGATTTGGCTAGCGCCCATCAAAAGTGCAAACTTCGACACGGACGGCCCTAGCGTTCGTGTGTGCGGAGTGCACTTTGTGAGAGGTGAGCTAAAGATATCATTTGAGACCCGAGTTCGTAACGTTGATGGTGTTATTCTTATAGGAAAGCCATCTTCTTTGTTCAACGAGACGCATACGCGCTATGTTGTGGGCTGCTCCAATCGCAGTGATAGTGACGGAAGGAGACCACAAATACGTGCTCCTTCCGAATATCAAAAGTTCTTGAGGGCCAGTGCGAGCACACTAACGTGGTCAGCGCAAAGTGCCTCAGGATTTGGCTGGCGCCCATCAAAAGTGCAAACTTCGACACGGACGGCCCTAGCGTTCGTGTGTGCGGAGTGCACTTTGTGAGAGGTGAGCTGAAGATATCATTTGAGACCCCAGTGCATAACGTTGATGGTGTTATTCTTATAGGAAAGCCATCTTCTTTGTTCAACGAGACGCATACGCGCTATGTTGTGGGCTGCTCCAATCGCAGTGATAGTGACGGAAGGAGACCACAAATACGTGCTCCTTCCGAATATCAAAAGTTCTTGAGGGCCAGTGCGAGCACACTAAAGTGGTCAGCGCAAACTGCCGCAGGACTATGCGGGAGCCCATAAAAAGTGCCAACTTCAACCGCGAAAGACCCAGCGTTCGTGTGCGCGGAGTGCACTTTGTGACAGGTGAGCGAAAGATATCATTTGAGACCCGAGTTCGTAACGTTGATGGTGTTATTCTTATAGGAAAGTCATCTGTTTGTTCAACGAGACGGATCCGTGCTATGTTGCGGGCTGCTCCAATCGCAGTGATAGCGACGGAAGCAGACCACAAATATGTGCTCCTTCCGAATATCAAAAGTTATTGAGGGCCAGTGCGAGCACATTAAAGTGGTCAGCGTAAAGTGCCTCAGGACTTGGCTGGCGCCCATCAAAAGTGCCAACTTCGACAGGGAGGGACCAAGCATTCATGTCTGCGGAGTGCACTTTGTGACAGGTGAGCTAAAGATATCATTTGAGACCCCAGTGCATAACGTTGATGGTGTTATTCTTATAGGAAACTCATCCTCTTTGTTCAACGAGACGGATACGCGCTATGTTGTGGGCTGCTCCAATCGCAGTGATAGTGACGGAAGGAGACCACAAATACGTGCTCCTTCCGAATATCAAAAGTTCTTGAGGGCCAGTGCGAGCACACTAATGTGGTCAGCGCAAAGTGCCTCAGGACTTGGCTGGCGCCCATCAAAAGTGCAAACTTCGACACGGACGGACCAAGCGTTCGTGTGTGCGGAGTGCACTTTGTGAGAGGTGAGCTAAAGATATCATTTGAGACCCCAGTGCATAACGTTGATGGTGTTATTCTTATAGGAAAGCCATCTTCTTTGTTCAACGAGACGCATACGCGCTATGTTGTGGGCTGCTCCAATCGCAGTGATAGTGACGGAAGGAGACCACAAATACGTGCTCCTTCCGAATATCAAAAGTTCTTGAGGGCCAGTGCGAGCACACTAACGTGGTCAGCGCAAAGTGCCTCAGGACTTGGCTGGCGCCCATCAAAAGTGCAAACTTCGACACGGACGGACCTAGCGTTCGTGTGTGCGGAGTGCACTTTGTGAGAGGTGAGCTGAAGATATCATTTGAGACCCGAGTTCGTAACGTTGATGGTGTTATTCTTATAGGAAAGCCATCTTCTTTGTTCAACGAGACGCATACGCGCTATGTTGTGGGCTGCTCCAATCGCAGTGATAGTGACGGAAGGAGACCACAAATACGTGCTCCTTCCGAATATCAAAAGTTCTTGAGGGCCAGTGCGAGCACACTAACGTGGTCAGCGCAAAGTGCCTCAGGATTTGGCTAGCGCCCATCAAAAGTGCAAACTTCGACACGGACGGCCCTAGCGTTCGTGTGTGCGGAGTGCACTTTGTGAGAGGTGAGCTAAAGATATCATTTGAGACCCCAGTGCATAACGTTGATGGTGTTATTCTTATAGGAAACTCATCCTCTTTGTTCAACGAGACGGATACGCGCTATGTTGTGGGCTGCTCCAATCGCAGTGATAGTGACGGAAGGAGACCACAAATACGTGCTCCTTCCGAATATCAAAAGTTCTTGAAGGCCAGTGCGAGCACACTAAAGTGGTCAGCGCAAAGTGCCCAGGACTTGGCTGGCGCCCATAAAAGTGCCAACTTCGACAGGGAGGGACCAAGCATTCGTGTGTGCGGAGTGCACTTTGTGACAGGTGAGCGAAAGATATCATTTGAGACCCGAGTTCGTAACGTTGATGGTGTTATTCTTATAGGAAAGCCATCTTCTTTGTTCAACGAGACGGATACGCGCTATGTTGTGGGCTGCTCCAATCGCAGTGATAGTGACGGAAGGAGGAGGCCACAAATACGTGCTCCTTCCGAATATCAAAAGTTCTTGAGGGCCAGTGCGAGCACACTAATGTGGTCAGCGCAAAGTGCCTCAGGACTTGGCTGGCGCCCATCAAAAGTGCAAACTTCGACACGGACGGACCAAGCGTTCGTGTGTGCGGAGTGCACTTTGTGAGAGGTGAGCTAAAGATATCATTTGAGACCCCAGTGCATAACGTTGATGGTGTTATTCTTATAGGAAACTCATCCTCTTTGTTCAACGAGACGGATACGCGCTATGTTGTGGGCTGCTCCAATCGCAGTGATAGTGACGGAAGGAGACCACAAATACGTGCTCCTTCCGAATATCAAAAGTTCTTGAAGGCCAGTGCGAGCACACTAAAGTGGTCAGCGCAAAGTGCCCCAGGACTTGGCTGGCGCCCATCAAAAGTGCCAACTTCGACAGGGAGGGACCAAGCATTCGTGTCTGCGGAGTGCACTTTGTGACAGGTGAGCTAAAGATATCATTTGAGACCCCAGTGCATAACGTTGATGGTGTTATTCTTATAGGAAACTCATCCTCTTTGTTCAACGAGACGGATACGCGCTATGTTGTGGGCTGCTCCAATCGCAGTGATAGTGACGGAAGGAGACCACAAATACGTGCTCCTTCCGAATATCAAAAGTTCTTGAAGGCCAGTGCGAGCACACTAAAGTGGTCAGCGCAAAGTGCCTCAGGACTTGGCTGGCGCCCATCAAAAGTGCCAACTTCGACAGGGAGGGACCAAGCATTCGTGTGTGCGGAGTGCACTTTGTGACAGGTGAGCTAAAGATATCATTTGAGACCCCAGTGCATAACGTTGATGGTGTTATTCTTATAGGAAACTCATCCTCTTTGTTCAACGAGACGGATACGCGCTATGTTGTGGGCTGCTCCAATCGCAGTGATAGTGACGGAAGGAGACCACAAATACGTGCTCCTTCCGAATATCAAAAGTTCTTGAGGGCCAGTGCGAGCACACTAAAGTGGTCAGCGCAAAGTGCCTCAGGACTTGGCTGGCGCCCATCAAAAGTGCCAACTTCGACAGGGAGGGACCAAGCATTCGTGTGTGCGGAGTGCACTTTGTGACAGGTGAGCGAAAGATATCATTTGAGACCCCAGTTCGTAACGTTGATGGTGTTATTCTTATAGGAAAGTCATCCGCTTTGTTCAACGAGACGGATACGCGCTATGTTGTGGGCTGCTCCAATCGCAGTGATAGCGACGGAAGGAGACCACAAATACGTGCTCCTTCCGAATATCAAAAGTTATTGAGGGCCAGTGCGAGCACACTAAAGTGGCCAGCGCAAAGTGCCTCAGGACTTGGCTGGCGCCCATAAAAATTTCGAACTTCAACAGGGAGGGACCTACTTGCCGCAAAGTGCAGCTAACTTTGGAAACCCGGCAATTGAAATGCAATGTGATGCAGCTTACGACGCCAAAAGCAGTTTTTTTCGATGTTGCAGGTCGTAATGAGTGGGTGAACTTGCCCCTTCATAAATTACGGACGACTCTTTGTTCCTTTCTCAACAAAAGCTAAGGGACGAGTCGTCCAGCTGCCGACAGCAAGGAGTTGGTAGTGCTGGGGATTCTGCCAGAGAAGATGGCATTTTATTTATATACTATACAGATAACAGGTGGACAAAGGGAGGCAGTGATTACTTACAAGTAAAAAAAAAGACGAGAACATACAAACTCATTATTCATACAACAAATATATTGGCACCTGAAACGAAACTAGACATACTTGCACTTGAGGAAAAAAACTATGATGAAGGTTAAGCTTCAAGTATGTTGTAAAGCATGTTGCAGGCCTGAACCCGTTGTGAAATACTTCCCTGACCGTTCACTCAAAGTGGCAGAGGTAGCGCAACACTCCCCCCTCGTAAAGACTTATGCTCACATGTGAACACACCTCGTCCCACCCGAACATGCTAAGTCACTGCCTGAATTTGCGCACGTTTTGCAATTTTTTCACAAATATTGCCTAAGCCATCTGAAGTGCACTGGTAGGCACAAACTAATTATGACCACTCAGGCATAGTGGTTGACCACGTTTTGTTAATGTGCACTTGCAGTTGGTACCGCCACAAGAAAGCCTGTAGGCACGGGCAACCGTGGGGGAGTTTCAACCTTGGACACCAGTGTTGCCATCGCCCACAGGCTCACGGTTTGAAATTGGAGAGATGCCAAGCACCAGCAGGTTGCAGGTGAATTTGCACACTAAGCGTTCAATGTTTTTTTTGTTGACAAGGCTGAACGAGTTGATAAAGCAGTGTCTTAATATTATAGGATGTGGTGTGTGCTGCACCCACAGTCCTGAGAGACGTGGACATGACCCTGGAGCGACAAAGTGCCCCAGCCCGTAAGTTGCACTCACCTGGTTAGTTGTAGATATGTGACCAGATTGATGGAAGTAGACTTTGATGTGCCATATTGCATTGCCAGTGCTTTCCAGACGTGTTTCCATGGGCTCCTCCTTGCAACTGAAAATTTGGGTTGTGTGCTTTCAGCACCGCAACAACACCGCCGCAGGAGGACCCACACAGTAGGGACTTGCCGCACAGAGCTGCACATCAAGACCCTGCTGGCCTGGTATAACAAGCTGCAGCAGTCGAACACGGTTCATGGATAGCACAATTTAATTACTCCTTATATGCCGCATAGGAAACATTGCGGCTCCGATCACCCCCTTGGTGCATGGCCCCGAATGTGACAGTTTCACTTGTTTCTTGGTGCGAAGTGCTTGGAAGTGTACAATGCATTTCAGGAGATGATAGAAAATGGATTCCAGCACCACATTGTTCTGTCTGAATGAAGTGGATCGGTTGTGCAGGGGAACTGGCATCATTTTGCAGCATGCTGCTCAGCACCAAATCTTCCAGCAGAGAGGAAAGAGCTGCAGACGCTGATGCTCCTAACGAACAGAAGCTTCTAGTGGAGTGTCAGTAGTGAAAAGTTTTCAAGTGACATTGGTGGCATATCTGTTGCTTTCCAGCTGAAAGCAGAGCTCCGGGATGTCGCCACCCGCCAGGCCCATGCCCTTGGGCAGCTCGTTGCCAAGACCAGGCGCCAGCGGGAGCCTTCGAACACGAGGCGGGACATCTTGCCGAGGCCCATGCCCTTGGGCAGCTCGTTGCCAAGACCAGGCGCCAGCGGGAGCCTTCGAACACGAGGCGGGACATCTTGCCGATGTTGTTTGGGAGCTGCGCAGCATAGGTGAACTTGCGTGGGCCCTTAAAGCGGCAATGTGGCGATGACCTGTGCTGGAGCATTTTTTTTTATTTGTTGTTTCTTTTTACAATGTCATTTTAGTAAGGATGTGCGGGGGTGGGTACAGGTATTCATCATCAGCCTGTTTAGGTCCACTGCAGGACAAAGGCCTCTCCCAACGATTTCCAATCCACCCTATCCTGAGCGAGTTGGTTCCACTTTATGCCTGCAAACGTTTTAATTTCATCGCTCCATCTAACCTTTTGCCTGCCTCTGTTACGTTTTCCCTCTCTTGGTATCCATTCCATTGCTCTTACTGTCCATCTGTTATCTTTCCTCCTCATGACATGCCCTGCCCAGGTCCACTTCTTTCTTTTAATTGATATAATAATATCGGCTACTCCTGTCTGTTCTCTGATCCATTCCGCTCGTTTTTTATCTCTTAGCGTTATCCCCAACATTTTTCTTTCCATTGCACGTTGCGCGCTCCTTAGTTTCATCTCTAGTCTTTTCGTTATCCTCCACGTTTCTGCACCGTACGTTAGTACTGGGAGAATGCAGTGATTGAATACTTTTCGCTTTAGTGAGAGCGGTAAGTTTCCAGTCATGATTTTGTAATTCCTTCCGAATGCGATCCAGCCCATCCTTATTCTACGGAGAATTTCTTTTTCATGGTTAGGAGTTCCTGTTATTAACTGTCCCAGGTATACATATTCGTTTACACATTGTAAGGGTTCATTGTCGATTGTAAATTCCTGTTCCTTAGCTAGGCTATTGAGCATAACTTTGGTCTTTTGCCTATTCATTTTTAAAGGGCCACTAAACAGGCTCCTACTTTTTTTCAAAGCCACCCAAACAAGCTAACTCAATCATAGAGAAGGCTGCGGCGATCACATTCTGTGAATATGACAGCGCTGCGCGCCACACAGACGCCGTATTTCAAAAAACAATTCCCGCGCTTCTTTCCGGCGACTGACCAGTCGCGCTCGCATCCTAGGTGTCGTCATCTTGCACCGCGAACAACTTTGCGTAGTCGTATCTCGTTGATTGGTCGAAACGTCTATTGTCAGATCCCCTGGCCATCCCACCGGCGTGAGCGCAGGAGCAACCCAACGTTTCTAGAACGGGAGCAACCGGTTCCGCAGCGCAAGCGTCAATGACGTCAAATGACCACGTCAGGTCACGTGTCAAAAGTGGGCGGAGTCTCGACGGCACGCCGCCCCTACCCTCTCCTCAGCAGAGAAGGGTGGGGAGGCCGACCGAGAAAACGAAACCGGCGCAAGCGGTCACTTAAACCCGTGTAAGTTCTTTATTATTGCACCTATTTGCAAAATTCTTGCAGGAGCATGTTCACACCGCACAGGAGCGCAGTTATATCTTTAAAACAAATTTTACACCTCGGGGTTGTTTAGGGGCCCTTTAACCCAATTTTAATACTTTCCCTGTTTAGGTCATTAATGACCTAAACATTATGCACCCCTTTTTCTTAATGTATGCATAGTACACTAATGAAATTTGCTTTTCATTGCACAGGCAGTGCACACCCCTTTTTCTTATTTTAATGTACGCGCAGTACACTAATTAACTTTTTTTTTCATTGCACAGGCAGTGCACGTCTGAGGCACCTAAGTCGTGCAGTTAGTATTTCTCCTGTAAATGCTTGAATTCCACATGTCAAACATAGTGAAATGAATTTCAAAATGATCTGGTGAACAAATCGCAAGGTACGATTTAAAACGGGGAATGTCGCGGGAGCCAACATTTCGACAAGCGGACTTGTCTTCGTCAGGGCGGCAACTGACGAAGACAAGTCCGCTTGTCGAAACGGCTCCCGCGACAGTCCCTGTTTTAAATCGTACCTTGCGATTTGTTCATCGATTCAAGCATCCATCTTCCCCTGAGCGTCTCTTCTAAATGATCTGTTGTATTATGTGTGGCTAACGTGTTTCCTATGGCACACACATCTGTGGGGTGCTGCACCTTTGCACGGTGTTTGCTAGAAGGTATGAGAAATGCAGCAATTTAGTCGCGCTTCATATGCCCCATTTGAGCAACTTGGCACTGAGCTACATGGTCCTTTTCCATGGTCAAGCATAGGACATCGTTGGATAGTCGTGTGCATTGATTCTCTTACCGTGTACTGGGAAATGGCCACCATCTTCACTGCCACAGCTACCGTCCCCTCTTTGTGCATTCAATTCTCAGTGACAGACCACTCGAGCCATAATCAGCAATTGTCAAAGTCAGTTTGCTGTGCACGTGGCAGAGCAGCTACTATGCTTACACATTTGTGCCTTTCGATATTCTATGCCCTACTACCCGCAAATGGGCTCACAGAGCATACCAACCCTACATTTATCAGCATGCTTGCAATGTGTATCGCATCACACCATAAAAACTGGGATGAGATACTACCATTTAGAATGTAAGAGTTCAGCACAGCGATGCACGAGATGACTTCCTATAGTCCCTTCTTTCTTTCTTCTCTACACCCATCTGCCACATCATACGCTACACACCTCCCTTCCTCTCACCTGCTGTTGAGTGTCCCATAGCAGATTCTCTGGCGTGCTGAAGAAGCTCATCAGCTTGCTATCTACGAATACTAGCTGCTCAAGACACATCAAAAGCGACTGCCGACATCGCCCCATTGCCTGTGTACCTGGTGAGCTAATGTTGTTGTGGACCACGGTGTGGTACCGCGGTCTGTGCACAATACATTTGGCGAACCATAATGGCTCATTTGTGATTGCTGACCGCCCGAAGTAGGTGAACTACAAAATCATTTGCCTCACCACTAGAAGTGGTTGATGTTCTGTCTGGACTCAAGTAATGCCTGTTGCCCGGCTCAAACCATGCGTTGAGCAAGGCACCCGGCGGGCTTTGTGTGCATGGGGAGAAATGTCACTCCACCTCTGAAATGCAAGGTGGGGATGGAGGAAAAAAGAGGAAGAGGACACCGTTCGCGGAGCTGATCGAGTGGCGTCATTATCCAGTGGCTCAGCACTGAGCCTCCTGAATAAACTCTGTTCTTCTGCCTCACCACATGCACCCGCCATACGAAGTTCTGCCATTGTGTAGTGGGCTAAAGTCATGTGCCCAAGAAAGGAGCGCACATGTGAATGCCGCACAGTGGGCATTGCATAGAAGTGAACGCAAACTGTTCAAGACCTAAACTAATGACATTTTGTGATAGAGGTACACATGTTATGAGAGCCTGAAATGCTTCACATTTAAAACCTTCACATATGAAATATTTGTAAATCCATGTTAGCTCTCAGTCTAGAGAAATTTGTTGTTAAGGCTGGCGAGTTCATAGCAAGCTACAGGATAAGCGAATATGTTCAGGCAGCCGAGGCATCCACCAGGAACCAGGCAAACTGTAATGTTTTCGGCACAGAGCCGGAAGAGCAACTGCTTCACTAGAAGCCAAGAGTGTCACTATTGAAATCTATCTGCTACCATGATAAGCAATTTGTGCAAACAACAGCCATCAGATGGGGCCTGTCCCATGAGACAGATGCCTTAAATGCACATAAGGCCAGAGAAGGAATGAAGCATCAAGACCAGTAGAGGAGGTCGGGCCTTCACCTCAGCTCCAGGTATCTGTTTATTGGAGCTACACCTGGTGTTATATGTTCGTGCTGTGGCCAAGGTGTTATTGAATTCAAGTATTCCTATCACCTGCATGATGCAGGTGATCGATTGATTGATTTGTGGGGTTTAACATCCCGAAACCAGCTATGATTATGAGAGACGCCGTAGTGGAGGTCTCCGGAAATTTCGACCACCTGGGGTTTTTTAATGTGCACTGACATCACACAGGCCTCAACATTTCGCATGGTGCAGGTGATAGGAATCATGATTCAAGTGTTCCTATCACCTGCATGATGACATCCCTGCCCGAGGCAAATTTCACGAAACTTCAGCAAGATGACGCACACTTTATGAAGTTTAAACCCAAATATTCATTTCCCAGGTAAAGTTTTGCGACTGTTGTACAGTCTGACATTTACGGGAAATCTCCGAGCGTGTGGCATCGCCATGTGGAAAGCGCCGGAGTAACACAGTGACAGCAGTTCGAACATGCACAGACACTTCAGGGCCGTAGTGTTGAACAGCGTCATCTACCATGGCAGCGTGCATTTCATCATTACTGCGGGAACAGGGCTGATACTCTGTATGAAACGTTGCTTGATGCCAACCTCCCAGCATTAATTGGTGATAACGGGGTTCTAGAAACAGAATTTGACAGCATACCTTGTTCGCTCTCTCGAAACACCACGGTACTGAGTGCGTTCATGTATATTTATTCACTGTGTTTGCACCGCAGTACGCTGCGACGAGGAAGACATCATAATGTGTGCATTGTGCGTGGTCTTCATTTGAAGCTAAAAAACCAAGGCACTCAACAGTGACTGCCATGACTCTATGTGGATTTAACACAATAAAACAAATGGGAATGAAATCAGGATTGCTTTAGGTCAAGACAACAGCCTGAACATACTTTTTCTCGATGAAATTTCATTACCCTAGACAGGGCTCACCGGCGCCGAAGTGCATGCGTGATGCTTTGAACGACGCTAATTCTGGACGGCAGTCAATGTAAAGTGTAAGCAATGTCTGCAATCACAGCATGTCCCATTCGTTGACGATCGAGTCATGGCGTTGGTTTGGCAAGAAATGGTCTTGAAAATCCAACATATACAAGCTAGGGCTCTCATGTTTTACCTCACTCCAATTTCTGTGTATGAATAGTGCAGTCCTGTGTTCTTTGCCTGGATTGCCATCAGCCGTATACGGAAAAAAAAAAAAAAAGAGCGGCTGAAGATTATTGAACTGGGTTTTTGGAACTACACTCAAAAAAGCATAGCAGAGATGACGGGAAGATTTGTTAAAGCAGTGAATAGGATGTTGCAAGCTTACCAGACAGAAGGATGAGTCACCTCACGGACGCCCACCAAAAGCCACAACGGATGATGAAGATTTGTCTATTGTTGCAGCTACAGTGGATGCGCCTCCCCCAAGCGTCGCTTCAAGAATTGTGACAAAGCCTGCAGCTGAGGGCTTCAATGTCTACTGCGAGGGGCAGCTCAATGAAGACAGCCTAAGGAGCAGATCAGCTGCCCAAAAACCCTTGCTTAGGGCCACGAACAAAGTGGCTCGATTTTGCGCAACATGAACGCTGGATGATGGAGCAATGGAAGAACGTTATCTTCAGCGATGAGTGCATCTTTGCTACCACTGGCGACCAGCGTGAAGGAGTGGCGCCTTGCAAGAACACGGTAAGTTATTCTCTAGAATCAGTTGTGATTCATCTATACAATTAAGATACTAGTTCGTAATATTTAATTTGGCTCACCCCGCACACAGATACAGAGTAATTATTTTTCCTTTGTCGAGACGAACAATTAAGTTTTCAAGTGCAGCTATAACGCAGCTATTGTAGCGAGTGCGCTACGATGAGACTTATTCCAGTCAGTATTTGGGTTTAACTTTGTAGCGTGGTCTAGAGCTCTCTACCTATTAAAAAAAGCTACCAAATACCAGAAGGTAGAAGGCGTCACTAGGAAGGCTTGCTTGAAGTGATAATCTCCAAGGTTTGGTGAAGTCTATTCAAACCGATGTTCATTTCGTTGAAAAGTCCGACACTCTCAGTGAACAAATTCAGCACTCGCCTTTGCTGCTTGCCATGTGTTTCTCTGAACATCTTCATCGTGCCGTTGCATTCTTGTCAACTCCATCAAAAAAGACTACAGTTCACAACGATAGAAATATAAATCTTATCAACCTGCTCTTTCACAGGTTCAGTGTCCACCTGCTGAGTGTACATTAAGCAAAAATACACAAGGTATCAAAATTGAGCTGAGGATTCTCCGTGAAGTGTTTGACATGATGAAGTGCAAGGTCACAGAGTATATATAAGTAACATGAAAGAAAATGTCTTCTTATGATCAATGAAACACAGCTACATGATGAGCTTGAGTACAACCCTAGTTCACAATGTGTTTAACAACACAGCTTGCTGGCTTAGTTGGTATTTACTTGGTTGGTACTATTTACTTAGTTGGTATTTACCTGGGATACACCCAGACCTATTCAGTTGGAAGTGCCGCTTGTCCTACATACCTTTGCGTGTATGTTCTTCTAGTGGCGGCTTCATCATGTCCTTCACAATGTGTGCCTGGCTTCACCAATGTAGGAAAAAAGGGGCAGACGATCCTGTGTTAACCGCCCACTGCTTAGCATTCACGGTAGGAAATATATGTACACGACGGAAGCAAATAGTGGGCTGCCAGCGCACTGGACCATCATTCAAAGGCAGTGACTGCACACCTCTTATGCGCAAGATTATAGAGAAGTGTAATACCATTGAGTTGGATGTTGTCGCCATTATGCGACATGGGCACAGGGAGCCACACTTTATGGAGTTTGCTTAGTGTGTTGGCAGAAAAGAATGGTGTGGTGTCGAGATCAGCTGTCAGAAAACATGTGCTAGCAGATGTTCCACATGTAGGGAAGAACATCAGAAATCACCTCTGTAAACTGTTAGACAACACTGTTGAGAAATTCCAGCATTTACCGACAAACATCGTTTGCATGCAGCCTGTGATACAAACAGTAAAGCATGGGAAGGAGAAACCCTACAAACTAGCACTACATCTAAGCAACATGCATATTCCCCCAGGTCATTTTCACAAAATGAAAGCAGCCCCAGCAGCAGAACTGATGAGCTAAAAAACTTCATGCGCGATTGAGCAGCTCGTAGACAGTGGCTTATCAAGAAAAGCCAGAGGCACAGCCACAACCACAGCCACAACCACAGCCTTGCTTTTATGCAAGTAATCAAATGGTTCTATTCAATATGCAGTTGACATATTGAAACTGCATTCAACCAGAGTAAACCTCAAGAGCATGACAAGGCTGTTATAGCTTTATGCAGTTCCATGAAGCTCTTTCAGGATAGGGAAATGGCTGATGGAGCATGGAAACTGTACAAGCCTGTGTTCTGCTTGGCACCACTAGCATTTTGTCACTTCAATATGACCTCCTTAATGAGGTGTACAAATCTGTTCTTACAGCTCGCTTCACACAAGGCGGCCTTGTGAGGCGACATTGACAAGGGAGCTTCCCTTCAAGGCTGACTATCACTTCAAGTTTCCAGGCAATATCACCGAGGATGAAGATGACATTTTAGCGGTGATGAACATGACAGAATTGTGCGCATTTCTATGCATGTCAAGATGCCTTGCTTCACCTGCACTGAAAAATAATACAACACTCAGTATGTGTAACGAGTCAACAGTACATCCACAAACTGGCACTAAAAGGATAGAGTTCATCAGTGCAAGCACTATAAGGATGGCTGCCTTGTATTGCTTATCAGAACCTACTTTCCTTAATGCAGATGTGTCAAGCACACACTACTTTAAACATGCATATCGCGGTAGTAAGGCTGGGATCGCTAACAAGAGATGACATCACTGTCAAGCGATCTATTGCTATGATGTCATTGATGTTTTTTACCTAGGTTGGTTTGACATTTTCGCCATGTCGCCGCAGAGTGCCTAGTTGTTCACATGCTTGAGAAAGTTCCTCCCTTGTACGATTTTTCAGTGGCCCCTCGGTGTTCACTGGCCGAGTCACTGTCTAGTCCCGCGAAAGCAACAAAAGTTGCTGAAGTTATGCCCATCCGCAGCTATGCTCATCGCCCATCCTGGCTCACTTCGCTTTGGAAAGGTGCAGGTTGATTGTTATCGAGCTGTCAGCGGCACTTAAAGCCGTCACTGCAAAGCCTGGAGTGAGATGTTCACCGAGAAGAACACAGGAGGTCAGGAACATCCACAGACTTGTCGTAGAAGTCAACAAGTTGGTGAAGTGCGACGTTACGAAGTTGTGAGCTGCCGAATGTGCCAACGGCAGACTGTTGCTGAGAGTTTCAGAGCAAACAGTTTCAAGCACGGAAGCACAAGTCATCCATATGGCGATTAATCGTCCGAAGGAAAGGTGTCCCAAATAGGCCCTTTTACGCGTGTGTTGTTTGTGCAGCAGCCAAAATATATTACACAGCACTTTTCGTGTTTAGAACTTGCAAAGCAGATAGATTAATTCATTCCCCATCTCATCCTTTAGTACTAGCTTGATGCATTCCGCTTTATTTTGCGAAGTTTTTGATATGATCACAGAACTCCTGCACGTAGTGCTGATATTGTGATTTTTAGGAAACAGATATAAACCCACATTTGCTGCGAGTGTCAGCTTTTGCTTTAGAAATTGTATTATTGTAGTAGATACAAATACAACTTTTGCGTAACTTTATATATATATTGTAGTGAAGAGGAATGCCTGGCGCTGCAGCCATATCACCAATGCTGCACGAGGCCCAAGCTTGAGACTGGTGACCAGTTCTTGCCGAGATGCTGCCTGCTGTTCTTCTGGAGGTAACTCTTCACTACAACATATATGATCAAAGGATCACATTGAAAAACAAAACATTTATTTCTACGTTTCAGCCGTGAGACCTGCCCTTTGTAACTTAATTTTAATTTTATTTTTCAAGATTACAATGCGCAAAAAAATATTTTTTGCATTCTAAGCTTGAAGAAGGCCTAAACTTTGTGCAAAAACTTCATAGACAGTCTTGTTCCAATCAGGGAAGCCTTTAAAGCCCCGCCAAACTGCCACTCATTATTATACAGTCGACTCCTGATAATTTGAAGTTGCTTAATTGGAATTTTCGGTTAATTAGAAGTGAACAAGTGGTCCCATAAGTTTTGCATGCAACCGTATAGGAAAAAATGCTCGATAATTCGAAGTTAAAAACCCATAACAATGGTTAATTAGAAGTTTTTTCAGTCGACAGCCTCGTCACGACCGTAATTTTACAATAAAATGGGGAACTTTTCAAGTGCCAAAACAGCTGCCGGACTGCGCTTGTCGCCATCGCTACTGTCCGCAGCGGCACAGATCTTGAAGCGGCAATCTTGCTTACGCTGGCGCATTGCTCGGCGGCATCAACTAACTCTTCAGTTAGCTTTTGTCGAGTGCGTTGCCGTGTCACCCGCGCGCTGGGTTGATTCAGCACGTGTTTCCACGCTTCTAATTTTGAGTGTTGTGGTGGTGACCCTTGATAATGGCAACTCGTGGCCCTTATCGAACGCTTGACCTGGCAACGAAAGTCGAAGTCTTGAAGGAAGTTGACCAGGGAGGCACCACCAAACAAGACATTGCAAGAAAGTACGGCATTAAGCCTAACATGCTGTCGAATTTTATTAAGAATAAGCGCTCAATATTGGATGCGTTTGAAAATGAAAAATTCCAAGACGTCGCGGAAGTGGATGCACACCAGCGCCCACCCTGAGTTGGAGGAAGCACTGTTTATTTGGATCAGAGAGGCACGTAACAGCAAACTTCCTCTCAGTGGTGAAGTCGTTGCGGCAAAAGCGTCATTGCTTGCTGATATGTTAGACATCAACGACTTTGCTGCTTCGGATGGGTGGATTACGCGTTTCAAACATCGTCACGACCTTATTTTCAAGAGTGTGTGTGGAGAGAAGGCGTCAGTCGATGAGGAAACATGCCGGACATGGAAAACGGGCAAGCTTCATGAGTACCTCGAAGAATATCGGCTGGCAGACATTTTTAATGCAGACGAGACAGCTTTTTTATCGGCTGCTTCCGGACAAGACCCTGACATTTAAAGACGACGACTGTTCTGGAGGCAAAAGGAGCAAAGAGAGAGTGTCAGTACTAATCGCGGCAAACATGACTGGCACAGAACGGTGTCGCCTGCTTGTGATTGGGAAGGCTGCCATGCCTAGGTGCTTCAAAGGCGTGAATACCCTTCTTGTGGATTATGCCACGAACAGAAAGGCATGGATGACGTCCGATATATTTAAGGACTGGATCACCAAACTTAACTGCAAGTTCGCGCAATCAAGCCATAAGGTGTTGTTCCTTGT
Source organism: Hyalomma asiaticum (assembly GCA_013339685.2). NCBI lineage: Eukaryota > Metazoa > Arthropoda > Arachnida > Ixodida > Ixodidae > Hyalomma > Hyalomma asiaticum. Next base: position 28,802,465 of record CM023487.1, read on the forward strand.
GGACCAGTGTAGTCCCACATGAACGTACCTGCCTTGAGTGCTATACGTCTTGCGTACCTGCCTGCAAACACAACGTCCGTGCTGCAGACATGGACCAAGGCATAATAAAAAATGTAAAGGTACTCTACAGGCAGCACCTCGTCAAGCGCATGCTTTTGTGCATGGACAACTCGTCGAAATACGAGGTGAGTCTACTTAGTGCCATTCACATGCTAGCGCGAGCTTGGCCCCGCGTGAAAGAAGAGACCATCGCCAATTGCTTCCGGGCCTCTGGTTTTGTGGAAAACTCGGGGGATGCTTCTCCTTGTGCGCCAGTGGAGGTGCAGACAAATGAAAATGAGCTCGACGATGGTAGCTTTTGCGCCACTCTCGGTGACGTCCGTTTTGAAGATTATGTCGCCGTGGACAGCAATGTCGAAACATGCGGTCCACTAATGGACAGCGAAATCGTGCAGATGGTTTGGCCCAATGACTGCATTCCCGAAAACGACGATGACGACATCAAAAATGAGCCACGACCGAGGGCTGCCGATGTAGCTGCGGGTCTTGCTCTTGCGCAGCGGTTTTTTGTGGGAGAAAGCAGCGCCGAAAAAGCACTTCGACACGTGTACTGCTTGCAAAACTTGCTAGCCGCAGCCAGATTCAGCAAGCAGAAGCAGAAGAAGATGACAGACTATTTTTCTTAAAACCTGTCGGCTTTGAAACTAATAAAAATGACATTTTTAGTGCCTTTTGCTTAACTGGAAGTTCGTTTAATTCAAAGTATTTTGCGGTTCCCGTGAACTTCGTATTAACGGGAGTCGACTGTATATATATTGTGGTAGGCAGGGAAGCATCTGCCACTGCCGCCGGGTAGCTACCGGTAAAATAGGGACAAGCGTGCTTTCGCCTGGTGCTCGGCAGTTGGAAGGTACTGTACGCTTGGGAGGTCACCCAACCTTGTGGGAAAAGGACGGCATGGGACCGCCCGACCTTAAATTAAGGTCACTCCTCTTATATACACACACACACACACACACACACACACACACATATATATATATATATTGACGCGTGCATTCGGTGAAGAAGACAAAGACGATGAGGGTTTTAGCGCATTCCTACTAGTGGGGCAAGTGCACAGCGGGGTTTTTAGAGAAAGAAGACGTTTTTGGAATAGAGTTCGAACAAGCTGTCCTGCGTTCAAGAACTGTGACTGTTTCTTGTGTTGTAACGCGACAATATATATATATATATATATATATATATATATATATATATATATATATATATATATATATACCTACATACTAAACTGCCTAACAACAAGGCTTTTCAATGAATATCACTTACTCTGAGACCTGGACAATTTCGCAAGAAACTTCAGGTTGTGCGAATATTTCTTAGACCGACAGTCAAACCCACAAAAGACATACCATCATAGAATGAACGACTGGACACCTAACAGCAGCCACAACAAATGCCTGGACTTATACAATACGACAGTGTAAAAGATATATTGCAAGAATACCACAAACTGAAGGGGCGATGAGAGAACCTAAAGAAACCCGAGAAAGCCCGTCCGAAAAATATGACGACTAGGACGGACATAATAATGAACCCAGCCGATAAAGGAGGAGCTATTGTAGTTATGGACATAGCTGACTATACAGAGGAAGTATACTGCCAACTAAGTGAACAGAAATTTTATGAATGCAACCCGGGGGACCCGTCTGGTGAGCACGCTCGCGTTGTAACAATGGAAGAAACTGTTGGAAGCACAAAGAATAAACCACACTGAGTATAAACTAATGCGGCCAGCACAGTCCCGCCCTGGCTGCTTCTATATGCTTGCGAAATCCATAAACCCAGTAACCAGGTCGACCAATCATATCAGGTATAGGTACAGTAACCGAACCAATCTTGGGCTACGTAAAAAAGCTTATCAGCCACATTCCTGGTACCTTAAAATCGTATGTAAAAGACACCACTGATTTCCTTCGAGATATCTCAGACCTACGTGTTCCAGAAAACTCGTACCTAGTCACCCTCGACGTATCATCATTGTACACAAACATTCCACACAACGACGGCATAGCAGCACTGAGAAACATGTACACACAGCACAGACAACCAAACACACTGGACTGCCTCAGCATCCACATGCTGACGAGGCTCGTCCTAGAATAAAATTTTTTACAATTCAACCAAGAATACTTTCGACACGTCAGCGGGAAAGCCATGGGCACAAAAATGGCACCAAATTATGCCAACATTCTTATGGGGAAGCTTGAATTGGAATTCCTTATGCGATGCTCCTTGAAACCACTTTTATACAGAAGATACATTGATGCTATTTTCCTTGTCTGGACCCCACAGCTTGAATTCACTGCCAGCTACAACACCGTACATCCAAGCATATGCTTTACCCACACCTACTCACAAGCAACCATAAATTTCCTAGACATGACCATAATCATAGAAGACTGCAAGCTATTCACAACCCTCTACCGCAAACTGACCTACATTACCAAAGCGACAACCCCGCCATTGTGAAAACAGCATCCCCTACAGCCATTGTTTTAAACAAATCTGCTCAAGGGACACGGACTTTGATGTCAACACAGAAAGGAGGCTAGAAACTATGCTCTGTAAACAGAAATACCCTCCAAGGGTGATTGACGACGCGGTTCAATTTTTCAAAAAGCCAAAACACTGAACCGTAACGACCTACACGCAAGGCGGCCACCGTAACAGTGCCCGCAATGGACACCTCCTATGTCTAACCTACAGCACGAACTTCTGTAACAAACAAGATCCTAATACAGCACTACATCATTCTCTAACAAAGTGAACGTCTGAAGTGCACCTTTCCCTCCTTTCCAGGCGTTGTTTACCAACGACTGCACAACCTGAGGGACACACTTGTGAAATCTAGAATAAATGCTCCACCTCCCAAAAGCTCATGCCTAGTCTGTAACGCAATGCAAGGAACAAGTAGAGCAACTAACACACACTCAAAACTTTCAGTTAACATACGAGGGAATCTAACATGCGATTCCTTGAATGTGATATATTTACTCAAATGTAGCGTGTGCAACTTGCAACATATAGGCCAAACAGAAACACCGTTTTGGATCCGTTTTAATAACCACTAAGCCCGTGCAAAATCAGCACCATCTTTGCCCCCTGTTGAGGCATCCTAATCTTCCCGGGCACCTATTCGAAAGGTTAGCAGTAACGCTCTTGCAAACAGGATTCAAATCAAACCGCGAATGTGAACAGCACGAGTCATACCTCGTACACAGGCTCAATACCATTGAAAAAATGAGCACCCAGGCACACTTGCAACAGTTAAAGCACTGAAGTAAAATTAAAAACAAAATAAACGTGCCGATAACACACTGTAACTGGGTGGGGACTGGACAACTCCAGATATCGTGCAGTATCGCTGCTGTCTCTAAGTGTACCACTGGCATTTATCGGTCTTTTGTAACTGATTCCTAACCAACAAGTATGAGATTAATTCTCATGCATTCAATAGGCACCTCACAGACACAAACATGCCATAAAACTTTCATTACGCTCTCCCTCCCGCCTTTCCCTCCTGTCGTTATCTGCCAGTGCGGCCATGTGCAGGTCCCGCTTTGAAGCAAGACAACTTTTTGAGGAACCCTATTTTTGCTGGCACAGCTCCACTCAAAGCTAAGGTAGAGGATTATCGCAGTTCAGAAAATGTGTGCAAAAGTAAGAAATGAAGATTAACAAAGGGCCCTAAGTGGTCAGCATGCTACAGGTGTCTGGTTCAAGATGCCGCCAATACCTGAGGGGCGCTGACACGACACCGGAACGAACAGCAGGAGAGGCCGCAGGGGGTGCAAAGACCAATATGCGAGCGTGCGTACATCGTGGAACAGACACTCCTGCCGCAAAACCGCTCTTCACTTCGCCGTCCCTCTCCCCCTCTTGTCAACATTGTTTACATTAAAGGACGCCGCCCACAATCCACACACAGGACGCGATTTTTTTAAATGACTACTCGTCCACAGTGCCACGCAGATACTACATTAGTCTCATCTACTCTCTGTCATCTTTCCTCACTTCTCTATCCCCTGTCCTTCGCTTCTTCATACACAATCTTAGTATAAATACCATCAACAACCGATGTATTCCATGCCTGACGAAGACTGGACTCCGGTTGAAATGTTGCATCAAATAAACCTTCTGTTTTTACTGTTCGAAGGAGGATTTACTATGCTATATATATTACATATACATATAGATGTATGTATGCCTTGATCACTCACTATCACTTTTACCAAGGAAACAAAGGTAAAACGTGGAATGGCATTGTGTTTGTGAGCTGGGTTGGAGATCTCAAGGAGACAGGTTCGAATACTGGTTGCGGAAACGTTTTTTTGCTATATAATGTGCTTCCCTTTTTTTTTGTAAGAATGCATCCTCCCTTGCTTTTGTAATATTTATGTACGTATGCATGCATAGCAAGGAAATACCATGTTTTTTTTTTACTCGAGTGGTTTTGCATGCCTGTAACCCACACCTCCCATTATTCCATGCCACGCCAGTGTGCCAGTCTGCAGCATCATAGTGGCACGATAATCAGGTATGGCACTGGACACTGGTGCCCAGTGGTGCTGGGTTTTCCAATAGGGATCTAAAGCTTAGAGCTTAGCAAACAGTTTACTTGAATACTATCTAGTGTTCCATTAACAGTTTTTTTCTCTCTCTCTATCAGGCCAGTTTCATCAAAAGGAGAGCCAACAGTGAAGTGTACAGAAGTGCCAAAAGGAATCCTGAATATCTCTGTGGTGTTGGTGTCCACAGGTAAAATTGGCAATGGAAACAATGAGCTGCACGGCTCTTAAACGTTCACAGACAAAAGGAAGCTCTGTTTACATGCTTGACATGAAAGTGTGGGCCAAGCCCCATGCCATTTATCATGGCAGCCAATGGTAGGCCATGCCAAGAGGCTTGTTCCAGGACTTTCAAGAGCTTCACGGACTTCACCGGACCATCAAAACAGTAAAAGACCATTGATCTGTGTCATAATTCTGACAACAGCACGGACGAGCCACAGAAGGTTGGGAATAATCAGGAAGGAATGGCAGACACAATGGTGCTAGCCTACTTGAGTGTAAGATTTGTGAGACAGTGGAAGAGTCTCCCAAAAGGATGTAAATAAAAGCTTTGAGCAGACATGGGCCCAACGGATCACCCCATGGCGTGCAATGACCCCGACTCTGCTCTCTTCCTTTTCTAAGGTGCAGATAATGTCGTCACTGACATTCAGACCTTAAATGATGAAAAGAGCAGAGAGGAGGCAGTACTCCTGATGACACTGGACACCCAGAGCACTGCTTTAAACAGCCTGCCACACATGGACATTGAGATCACTCTGGATGTGCTAGGCATCATGGGCTGCCTAGCATTCTGCCTCGTCACGGCCTCATCAACACGTCTTCAAAGGCACTGGGCTTCCAACCGCAGCGGGGAGCATCCACAACAAACCCCACCACAACAGCACGGACTCCTGTGCATAGGACAGCTGTCGATTTAGGAGCGTAGACCTTCAAGCCAGTGTAAGGCTTGACTGTTAGTGTTATGATGCTTGCTGACTGTGACACCAATCATATCCTGTAATATAGGCTGTGCTGTACGCATCAAACACCTGAGTGCCGTGTGATTTATTACAGACCCTGAGTCCATGTCATTCATTGCATCACAATGTTTTTCTGTGCAATGTCACTATACCTCTTCATGCTGTATGTGTCAGGACTGGAGAGGCCTGTTTCAGTCTGGTCTGGGCTTTATATGGAAGGTGTGCTGCAGGAAAAATGACTACTTGTGCTATTTTACACAGACAATACTGTCTTACCGGAGGATGGTATTGAATTGCAGGGTTTACTGGACATCAGTGCAGAAGAGGGCACTAGGCTTGGGCTAAGTTTCAGTGCAGAGAAGTGAAACAATGTGTGTTACCCACCCCCAAGGGGTAGTACAGAACTCTCTCCTGCACACAACTCTCTCCTGCTGCATGGCAATCAAAGTGGGTGGCAAACAGGTGCCAAGAGTCATCATGACCAACTAATGTCAGCAAGCACAAAGAGGAGCCAAGTTTAAGAGTAGGAGTACGTGCAGTTCAGGAGTTGGAGTACTAGAAAACGTGAATGCTGTGGTCCCCGCCGACACACATACTTTCTAACGATGCTCTGTGAATGGAAAGTTGATGCAGGGGCACAGCAGTCAATGTGGACAGGGAAGTGCCGAGTTGCGTGCAGTCCAGGGCGTGCTAAGGACCAAGCGAAAGGTTGCTTTGCCTGTTGTTTTTGGTCTTCACCGTGCTGTCGGCAGCATAGTCAATATGCCAAAAAACTGCCATTCGCACTGCTATGCATCGCTTACTAGGGTGTTAAAGTTTCACACGTGGAAACTGTCCTTGTTCAGTGCCCCAAAAGATGAAGACAGCAGGAAGCTGTGGAAAAGGAGCCTGCATCACAGTGTTAACGCATTGGATGACCATTGTGTAGTTTGCAAGCCGCACTTTGGCGACCGGTATGTTCTACACGAGTACATTCATATTGTCGATGAAAGAGGGGTCCGAACACTGCGTCGAGTGCCAGCAATCACGTGTCATGCAGTGCCAACTATACTGTCAAATGCTCAGGGCTATTTGAACAGTTAGGTGCCAATCAAACACACACCTTGCAAACGGGAAGCATCTGCACAGCTGCAGAGCGAAAGGCTAGACAAAGAGAGGGAAGAAAGCCCATGCGGAGCACCAACAACGTTGCAAGAGGATGGTAAAGACTACTGCAGCTCATCAAACTTTTATGCTGCGAATTCAGAACAGCTAAAAACTCCATCAACCTCTTAGTCAATGCATCACTTTTAAAACTTTGAAGGTACTGTATATGTGCTGACAAAAATTTAAACACGCACAAGGACAGTGCATCTGGATAAAGAAGTTCTTTTTAAGCTCAGTGCAGCAGAGTGAATCTCCTTTCAGACATTTCTCAAGCAAACAGGTGTACCTTAGAGTGCCAAGAGTCGTTGTGACCAACTATGTCAGCAAGCATAAGGAGGTTAAGGGTGGGAGTACGAGCAGTTTAGGAGTTGGAGTGTGTCATGATAGAGGCGCAAAATAGAAACATTTCAGTGTTTGCCGTGCGGGGCGAGAACGAAGAAGTGTGGCGCGTGGTGCATGCAGTGGTTCGTGCTGCGCTGCACTGAAGCCAGCTGATTCTCACTGGACGTCCGGTCCAGAGAATCTACGAGCAATCGCCACAGCGTATTGCGACGCCAAAGACCTGCGTTCCTGCTGGGCAACGGGTTCAAAGAGCCAGGTGTGCTGACTGAAGACATCAAGGGCCTGTGTTCCGTGCTGGGTGTCGGGTCCAGGGAGCCAGACGAGGCGGCGGTGCTCTCGGCTACTGCGGCGACAGCCAGGCTACTGGGGCAGTCGTTTCCAGCCACCAGTGCCGTCGAACCCAGTAGCTGGAGATGCGATTTAACTACCTCGACCTACCAGCTGCCGTGGCTGCCGAAACAGGCGCTGCAGCGTAAGGGCCGCTCCTGCGGCTAACAGTCCCGTGGGTGGTCCCTCATCACCAGTATTCGACCGGCCACTTCGTCATCGCAACCGACACCTGCTGGAAGCCTGGGAGCGTCATCGACGACACGCAGGAAATACGGCGAGACTATTATTCTTTTGTTGTCCGGGAAGTCATATATAGTAGTAGCCGTAGGACTGCGTAGATAGAGTCAGTGCATGCCTGTACATAGGAATTTTGTAATATAGTTTGTGTGTGCGTGTGTTCTCGAAAGCGGTACGTTCCTTGGTGAGCGGTCCTGGGCCCAAACCTGGAGCAATTCCATCAGAGAGTACTAGAAAACTTGAATGCTGTGGTCCCCGCCGACACACACACTTTCAAACGATGCTCTGTGAATGGAAAGTTGATGCAGGGGCACTGCAGTCAATGTGGACGGGGAAGTGCTGAGCTGCGTGCTGTGCAAGGCGTGCTAAGGACCAAGCGAAAGGCTGCTTTGCCTGTTGTTTTTGGTCTTCACTGTGCTGTCGGCAGTGTGGTCAATTTGCCAAAAATGCCATTGGCACTGCTATACATCGCTTACTAGGGTGTTAAAGTTTCACACATGGAAACTGTCCTTGTTCAGTGAGAACTCTCCCACAGTCCACAAAGTAAAGCCATCGCTTCCGTGAATAAAGCCGATGCCGCAACTCAGAACGCCAATGGAGACACCTAGGTGAATGGAAAGGCGACGGCAGCATCAAGAAGGCGAAGCCACCTCAGATTGATTTCTGGCGTTTCACGTCCCAAAACAAACTATGATTGTTAGATACATACACCGGAGTGGAGAGGTCAGGAAATTTTGACCACCTGGGTTCTTCAACATGCACTGACATTGCACAGTACACGGGCCTCAACATTTCGCCTCCACTGAACTGTAGAGATTTGTACATCTTGAACATTGAATTTCTATGCTTAACAGTGCACCACAATCTTGCATCTTAGTACCATGGCCTGCCTCATGACCCATTTGGTCAAAATTTGTAATCTAAAGATATGGGGTTGATCTGCAATTAAAACCAAAATGTGTAGTGCCAGTCAGCTTTGTGCAGAAATGTGTAGTGCCAGTCGGCTTGCCTTGGCCGACTTTTTATGAAGCAAAGTCGCATCATGCAACCAAAAAAACAGCCGACAGACTACTGGAGAAGACTTGCTTCCAGGAATGTGTTTGATATTGGCGAAAGCGACAAAGACGACATTCCACAGGGAGAGATTCCGCGGGAACATGGTGACATGCCGAGTTCCAGTAAAGGCAAAGATGGGGATGACTGGTCGCAATTGAAAGAAATACGTGTTGAAGAGAACGTACCAAAGAACTTTCATATGGAAAGGAGAGTTTACATGCCACCATCAGACACCGACTTCACAGGTCACAACGAGTGCCCTCTGGACACAGATGAGACGTGTACGCTGTATACATACTATTCAAGGTAAGTGCCCAAGTCCATTTTCAAAGTGATAGCAGAAAACACTAATCAATATAGCACCAAAACAACTCTGCATTATGTGAACACCACTCCGAAGTCCGTGCTCGATCGTAAGCCAGATCGCCGGCCCCCCGGAGCCCGACGCCCTCGTCTCCTCGTCACCAGACTGTAGCTGGCCAGACACCCTTCGTCGACCGGTGCCGCGCAGAGAATGCCACCTCAGCCTTCCCGATCACCGATCTCTCCTCGTGTCGCGTGCCGCGATCCCGCTGACATCCAATTATGAACACCGACGTGTCCACTGCGCGTGCTTTGCCGCGCCACTTCGCCGATCTCTCCGTTTCGTCTGCTAGCCTTGTGTTTGCGGGCCCCTCTTACTCATGACACATGGGCAACATAACTTCTGCAACAAAAGCTGCCGAATTCGTCGAGTAGTACAAATCGCGCTGGCAGTCTAACAACAGTCTAGCAGCTGACAGAGCCTGTAATTCAAGGTCAAGTGCGAGAAACTAGTACGTTAACCACTTTTTGAGCCCGTGAGTTGAGAAGGAAGAAAGAAAGGCTTCTTCAGGCAAACCTGAGAGAAAGGACAGTGAAGCAAGTAAAAACATGACCGACGCCCAAGAATGGCCAGACTTCGCGCTACCAAGTGAGGCGTGGGTTGCAAGTAACCCTGCGTCACGACAAGACCAAGGTCACCAGTTTGCTGCATTTACATTGATCCTGCTGTATTTTTACGTTGAAACCATAGTGCTACAACCTGATGTGATGCGACACGCTGAACTTCTGTGACAATGCCTTCAAAAAAAGAGAGAATGCCCTTTGTTCCCCACTATAAAGGCGGTTACAAGTAGTCAACAGGAAAGGTTGCGCTGTTCGGAGCTCCATCTGGCTGTATGCTTGAAGGATAGGTGAAAATTTCATGAGAGGTGACAAAGTGGCCACTGAGACCTGCATTCTGTGTTCTCGCCACTTCGATGAGCGATTCATCCATAGAACTCTTGGGCACATAATTAACGGTGAAGTTGTCGAGCTCGACCCCGAACGTCCGGCGCTTACGCAGGGCACTGCTCCCACAATTTCTCCCGACACACCTCATTTCATGAAGCCTGTCATTGTACAGTCTGGAAAAGCCTCCTAGAATTGGGAACAGGAGACTTCATAACCTCACCCATAAAGCCAGATGAGTCTGGAAAAGTAGAGGCTGACTATCTGACAGAAATAATCGTATATGATATAGGTATATTATTATATCTACATATGATAGAAATAATGGCTATTCGGAATGTGCAGGATCTGTGCTAGAAACACACTGCAAGCAATCTGATCATGATAACTGTGTCAAAAAGCACAGCAACAGTAGGCTAGTGTATTACACAGCTGGCTATGTTATCACAAAGTCTGAAAAGATTTGCATGTCCTGAGTGTGCCTATGTGTTTTACCCCTACATGCAGAACATGATGAGAATTCTGTGTTTACAAGATAGTTTGATCATGGGGCTTAACCTACCCTTGTAAGGCTGTTGAGGAGCCTGTTTCAAAAGTTAAGGACATGTCTACTGTGTACTTTAGCAGAAATGGGCTTCACACTGAAAACTTGCTCTGCTATTTGCATTTTCTACAGTAGTGAAGCAGGTGCAATGAGCACGGGTGGAAATTCACAACAAACATAACTAAATTGTATGCATTGACTTGGTTGCACTTCTTTCCTAAAGCAAAGGACATCGACCGAAACACTCGAAAGGCAAAGCACGAGCTCCTGAAAATGAGGCGATGACTGTAGAATGATAATTTGTCAAGACAAATGCTCCTTGCATTTGATGTACATTCCTTTGTCGTGAAATAAACAAAAAGCATTCGTGCCACCATCCTCAAGTAGCTGAAAAAATCAAATTTAAATCAAATTTATTAACTGCTCGAGCATGATGGCACCACTCTCCCACAGGGCACAGAAAAGGCACCAATCGTCTCCTTCAGTCAGTCTAACTGCTGCCTTCACAGAAGCAACAAAATGAACAAGTTTCATGCATTCAAGGCTGTTTATGCTTTTCGGCTACCACAACTAACACGTACATCTATGGGCTGACGACACCCCCATACATAAAAGAAGCATAACTAAATCTCTGTCGCCGACTTCCAGGTACCGCTGCAGGTCATGCAGGAAAGACTTCCCATGGAGAGGACAGAAAACTCTGTCATTGCTCGGTAACCGGGATTCGCGCTGAGGTGTTTCAGACAGTTTTGGGGTGAACAATGGCCTGCTGCACTATGTTATTAACAACATAATTGAACATTGGGCAGACTCAGCACCATATTTTGCCCAGAGGCCTTTTTGATGCAGTATTTATCACAACAATTTCACCGGAAGTGGCGGTTTCCTGGAGTTTTCACTCCCGTCGATAGATGCCATACTGCTATCAACAAAAGCTCCAGAGGACATGCAGGATGCCTACAACAACAGAAAGGAGTTTCACTCAATCATACTGCAAGGGTGCTGCGATAGTAACATGGTGTTCACCCATGTGCATGCAGGCTCTCCAACGAGAATGCACAATGCCAAGGCATTCAATGCATCAGGCCTGGATACGGTAGTAGAGAAGACACCAGCAAATCCTGCAGGCATTTATGTACAACCTGTTCTGATCAAAAAAGGAAGACTCATGGTTCATACTGAATATGTAGAAATGTTAGACGGCCTAACAGCATTCCGATGGCAGGGGCTGAACCCATTCAGTGAATGGATACTGCTTTTGTGTGGGTTGAAGTACCAAACATACTTTTCAAAGTTCACCCTTGCCGAAAGGTATGGGCAACCAACAGACAAGGAATCTAAGGGAAAAATGGCACTGTCCCACATAGCTAGGCTGTACGAGTTCACAATCGTGCTGTTCGGACTCAAGGTGGTGGGAGCAAATATGAGGCATGAGGTGGAGGGGATCACACACACGGAACACTACTCAGATGATATTCTGGTCGCTACCGACACCTGGAAATGGCACTTAGTAGTAGTAGAAGACTTTTATTCAAGCCCAAGATTACAGGCTCAGCATTTCTACCGCCTGTGCGACTAGGTGGCCCTGAACTTCCTCCTCTGCAGAGCCAATTCAGTCGAGCCAGGTGGTGATTGAGAGGAAAGGGGGAGGGTAAGAAGCCGATTGCTGAGCAACAGGGCAGTGGAAAAGGCAATGCGAAAGGTCAGCATATGATGAGAGGCAGTTAGGACAGGAGGGGGCAGAGCGGTACTTGTAGAGGAAGTGGCGAGAGGGGGTGATAAGTGCATTCATTTGAATGTGCCTCAGAAGGCGAGCCTCCGGCACGGTGAGCGATGGATGAGGGGGAGGATAGAGTCGCTTGTTGAGGCGGAGCTGGAGGTATACATCCCTGATAGTTTGGCGTAGGGAGATCCTCCCTCCGCCCGCCGAAGTTTTCCCGTCGTCCTCCGAAGGCTTAGGCCATGGGATCAACGGTGCCCGGTGGAAAATGTCGCGGGCGAGCTGGTGGGCCAGCTCATTGCCGTTGATCCCTGAATGCCCAGGCAACCAGTGTAGGAAGATGGTGGAAGGCTGTAATGCGGAGACCGCCTGCTCGACCTCTCGTTGGAGCGAAGGGGGTAAGGTACGGTTTTGTATGTGGCGGATAGCGGCGTAGGAGTCGGAGTAGACTGTATACTCTGCGAGAAAAGGAAGGGGGAGGGAAATGACCGTAGCACATGGACAATCGCGAGGACTTCTAGCGACAGTACATCTGGAGGGTGTACGTATGACCCACTGGTGCGACTTTCACGTGCCGTGAGGTGAGGATGGTAGAGAGCGAAGCCACAGGAACCTCGAGGAGCCACGAAAGAGGCACCTGTGTATGCAACTCCCTGGGTCACAAAGAGAGGTGAATGATGTTGCGCGGCCACGTAACGGTGGCCAGCATGCAAGATGGGGGACATACGGGACGGAAGAGGAAGGATACGAAGGTTGGGAGCCAGAGAGGATATGGGAGAAGGGAAAGTGGAAACGAGGATGGGAAGGATGCGCGCTTGGGCAAGCGCAAGAGCACTTAGCTCTTGATAGTTCGTTTTCCATGGCTAACTTGACGATCAAGACCAGCAACTGTGAAGTTTTGTTCAAGACAGTCGCATTTCTTGGCCATGAGCTCCGCATAGGTCACAATGAGCCGAAAGAAAGGACACAAGCCGCAAAAATCCCAAGGCCAAAAGACAAGCCAATAATTTTTCTGTTTAACCAGACATTATTGCGTGTTCATCCTGCAATGCACTGAGGTAACCTACCTGCTGGTTGTGCTAACCAAGAAAGAAGCTACACACAACACCGTGAAGTGAACAAAAAAAAAAGGGGGGGGGGGCAGCATTCCAACAGCTAAAGGCTCACACAGGAGCAAGGAGAGTCCTGTATAAGGCTGCATCAGACAATATACTAAGAGCTGCACTAATGCAGCGAGGGAAGAGGGTGCCTTAAAGGCAGTTTTTAATGCAGCCAATAAACATAAGGTGAGCAAGAGGAACTACTCAGCCATAGAGAAAGGATGCCTGGCCTTTCTACAGGCATATACCTATATAAAATCTGCTTCGCAGTGTAAAACGATCACCAAGCGATGCAATATTTAGCCAACGGCAAATCGTCAAACATCCACCAGACAACGGAGACTGTTACTCCAGGAGTATGAATTCCACGTCCGGTGTTTCAAGGGCAGGAAAAACAGGAGCCCGCCTCATGAGCAGGCTGCCTTAAACCTACTTTCTTTTTTCCATCGTTTTGCATTTTGTGAGCAAATATCTGTTAATTGGAGCAGTGTGTACTATGAGTGATGCTCTACTATTGAGCGCCTGTACCTCACAGTAAGGCTGAATACCTGCCAAAAGTGGCGCTGGCACCACTTTGAAACCACATCATGTGACATTACGCACCCGCTCACTGGCCCGCGCTGCTGCGTCACCACTGCCGCGGAAGAAGCAGACGACGCAGCTGTGATGGTCCAGGGGTGCAGACTTGCAGATGTGTTTTTTTTTTTCTTGACCTTGGAAACAACTGCGGTTGGTTGACAGGGCTTGAGCAGCATCAACGAGCCATGGCTACCTGGACTGAGGAGGGCACCTACCATTGGTCTCACAAAGCCTGGTCGTTCAATAAAGTTTATTTCGCTCTCTCTCTGCTGCTGGAAAGATAACTGACTGTAAGCAGTTTACCTAAATATTAAAAGAAAGATGCGTCTCACTGTTTCACAACACACCATGCGCATTAAATATGAACCCCTCCAGAATAAACAATATTTACTTGGGTCTGCCCTCCAGACAGAAAGCAGACAGCAAGAACTGGTGAATAGTTGTTGCTGCTGTCTCTTTCTGCTTCCTTTATGGTAACAGTTGTCATGCCAAGGTTCGTGGTGTCAGCCTGTAGTAGTGCATATACATCGGGATCATCAAAAAAATACCCTTTGTGCAACAAAGTTTCAAGGTTAGGCATAAGTTGCACACCTGTCATCATTGTTTTGACCCAGCGGACATTTTCATTTCCGCCTCTTTATAGCACCTTGTTCTGGACAAACAGTCCCAATTCCATGAGGAAGGTGGAATCGGGAAGAAAGGCAAGTCGACGCGGCACTTTGCTAATAGTGAGGAGCATGACTTAATGCTGGGTGTAGAAATAGATGACTGATATGCAACAAGTGCGCTTGTATAAAAAAAAGGGACTCCATGGGCTCAATTTATCAAAGCAAAAGCAAGGCATGCACACAAGTATCAGTACACGAAAATAGGGCTGCCACAAATGTTCTGTGCCTGGAAGTTGCCATCCGCCATAGCTCCAATGGTGAACTGTGCTTTATAGTGATTTCGAAGACTTGTCCATGTTTGAAGGATCATGGTATGTGACACACATCGAGGAAAGTATTTCTTTTTTGCTTTTTAACTTCAAAGTAGTGGTTCAATTATAATTAAAAAAAACTTAATTGTGGCTGTCAGTGCAAAAGGAAAACTCGCGCTGAAGGGCACTTACACCTTTCATGGAGGTGCAAAGAAACATCTCACCTTTATCACGTTCAATGACGCGGCACTCCTTCTTCAACACTGAACACTTGGACCAGGTTTGTTTGTCTCGTTCTGGACCAATACCACTTCCGAGCCACGAATACACTTTGACAGCAGCACAGGCATGCATACTTTAATGGTGGCTACAGTTACGTCTGGACGTAACTATAGTGATTATTGCAGTTACCCCCTTATCTCGGCACCATGACACCACATCGGGTTATCCATAAAGCTTCTCTCCCGTTACACCGAGCCCTACAAAGTCTTACGCCAGTTTAGTGACGTCTACTACGAGACAGTGCCACTCGCCTCTGCTTCTTCAACCTCCTCGCAGCAGACTGACGTTCATGTTTAACGACTCAAGCCGTACTGCTCTGCTGGTTTCTCGTCTTCCTAGCAGGTGCCATGATGGCGCTTGCGCCATGGGAGAGAGATGTTACGGTGCATTAAAAT
This sequence comes from Hyalomma asiaticum, assembly GCA_013339685.2. Classification (NCBI taxonomy): domain Eukaryota; kingdom Metazoa; phylum Arthropoda; class Arachnida; order Ixodida; family Ixodidae; genus Hyalomma; species Hyalomma asiaticum. The sequence goes on from CM023487.1 coordinate 28,817,965, forward strand.
AAGGATTAGTTCTGAGCTCTACGAAGTGAGAAAGACTATGAGTGTTCATGGAACGCTTGCGTGTCTGTGCCATCAGCCATTTTGTCAGTTCCACCAACGCATTGTAAATAATCATTTTGTCACTCTTGCGTCCCCGTCACAATATATTGCCTCCGCGGCTACCTTGTGCACTCATACCCGAAGCACATCAACTGCGCTATATGCATCAACAGCATCTGGTCAGTAAACGTATGCAGTACTGGGCCTGCTTCATTACTGACTCTGAAAAAGAACTTGGGAGCAGGAGCAACAGGTATTGCTACACAGAACCTTACACAGTATTCAAGCACATGAAACAGGTGATGTCAATCATGCAAAAAGGAAACTACCTTTAACATTCGTGACTGTCTCGTTTGTAATGTCATTTTGAAATGTTTGCTTTAATACCAGGTTTAGTGTGTCCATTGCTAGTGCAAGCGATACACGAAAAATCACCAGAAATTTCAGTATGTACACCGAGCGGCATAATTTTTTGGGGGGCCAGCACAAAATCATCGCATCAAATCGTCCGCAGAATCGGTCCTTACAGGTAAGAACTATTTGAACTTCGTGCCAAGTGCCAGTTATACTTCCTGCCACAGGATAGCCAACCAGTGCTCACCTCTAATCATGCAGCTACGGTGGTTGGAACATGCAGACTTTGTGATGTGATGAAGTCATTCAGTGCTCAAAGCTGGATGCACCCCCCAATGGCGTGCGGAACACACGACAACCAGAGCATGTCACGTGAATAGGGCGCAAAGCGATCGCTGCGCCTTCCTTTTTGGGTAACAGTGAGAGAGCATGCAGTTCCAGTGACGAGCCCGTGCAGTTTTCCATCTGCCCTAATCTAGTAACGTTGGCCCCATCATCATCATCATCATCAAAAGGCCCATCATAGAAGCAATCCCATCACTGCACTTGCTAACTAAACATGGCCTCAAAGTTGATCCAAACAAGCTCAAGGCAATTCAGCTGATGCCAAAGCCAAGTGATGTCCAATGAATACAGTGCTTCTGCGGAATAATGAACTACCTATCCCAATTCCTACTCAAAATTCCGAGTGTGTGGCGGCAGCCAAGCCAAGCCAAGCCGCCAGGCAGCGCCACTCTCCACTGCTCTCTGGAACCTCCAGAGAACCCGAATAAAGGCAGTTGATATTTGGGATTCACGCCGCACGGTTGTGTCTGCTTCTACCGCGCGTACACGCGTCCCAACAGTGGTGACCCGGACGAGGCTTATCGCCTTTTTCAAGCAATCGACGCCATGGAGACCACCCCTGACGCACCGCCCGTCTCCGCCGTCGACATCAGGCTCCTACCGTTTTGGACAGCGGACCCGCAGCTGTGGTTCCTGCAGGTGGAGTCCCAATTCACCGCTCGTCGTATTGCCGCTGAGCTAACAAAGTACCACCCCGTGGCAACCACCACCAATGCCGACAGCAGACTGCTTCGCGAGCTGTTCCTACAGCGACTCCTGGTCAACGTGCGCATGGTCCTCGCCTCGGCTGCCGACAAACGCCTGTCTCAACTCACCGAGCTCGCGGACTCTGTGCTGGCGGTCGCTCCACCGTCCGTCGTGGCGCTACAGCCAGACATCGCCGGCCGCGCGCCTACGACCGCACTGCATGACATCCGGGAGCAGATATCCCGCCTCGCCTATACCGTCGCAGCGATGCAGGCCCGCAGCACTCCCGAGGAGCGCCAGCGTCCAGCAGCGCAACAGAGAACCTGCTGGTATCACAGGAAGCATGGCAACGCTACTCGCAAATGCATCCTGACTGCTCCCGTTTCCCGACCATGCGGGAAACGGGAGCGGCCAGCACTGAGGACGACCAGTGTCCCAGATGCCCCCAAACCTCGTCCATCAGTGTTTTTCCTCACCGACCGCGACAGTGGCCTTCGATTCCTCGTGGACACCGGCGCTGAGGTGAGCGTGTTGCCGGTTGGGTCCACCTATCGCCGTGTCCCCAGTGCGTCCCCCCTTCAGGCGGTCAACAACACAACCATCGCCACCTACGGGCATCGCTCGCTACCACTCAATTTAGGCTTGAACAGAACGTTCCGGTGGATTTTCATCGTGGCAGCAGTGAAGTTCGCCATCTTGGGTGCGGACTTTCTTCGGCATTTCGGCCTTCTCGTCGATGTGCGCAACCGGCGCCTTCACGATCCCGTGTCATAGGCAACTGTGCAAGGCAATCCCTCGAAACACCCTCCGCTGAGCCCCACTCTGCTCGGGCCGTCCGGTGCAGAACGTTTTACTCGCATTCTGCATGAGTTTCCCGAGTTGACGAGGCAGCCGCCAGCCTGCGCCGCGGCGAAGCACGAGGTACGCCACTACATCGCCACCAGCGGCCCACCCGTGCACGTGCGGCCTCACCGTTTGTCTCCGTAGAAGTTGAAGGTCGCCCGACAAGAATTTGAACACATGCTGGAACTAGGGATCATCAGACCCTCATCGAGCGCCTGGGCATCTCCACTCCATATGGTGCCCAAGTCAACAGCGGGAGACTGGCGACCACGCGGGGACTACAGGGCGCTGAACCGGGTAACGATTCCAGACAGGTACCCTGTACCGCACATACATGATGTCACGACGAGGCTTTACGGTGCCACTATCTTCTCGAAGACCGACCTGGTGCGGGCATACCATCAGATTCCCGTTGCCCCGGAGGACGTCCCGAAGACCGCCATCGCAACGCCTTTCGGACTTTTCGAATTTCTCCGAATGCCATTCGGACTCCGAAACGCGGGTCAGACATTCCAGCGGTTCATGGACGGTGCTATACGCGGTCTCAACTTCTGCCACGCCTATCTTGACGACTTGCTAGTCGCCAGCAGCACTCCGGAAGAGCACGTGAATCATCTGCGCATCGTCTTCCAGTGCTTAGTGGAGCATGGCGTGGTCGTGAACATGGCCAAATGCGAGCTCGACGTGCGACAGCTCTCGGTTCTTGGACGCATCATCTCTGCCTCAGGAGTTCTTCCTCAACCCAACAAGGTTGAAGCCGTGAAGGATTTCCGCAGCCGACCGCCAAGCGCCAGCTTCGGTAATTTCTGGGTTTGGTAAACTTCTACCGCCGTTTCACTCCCCGCTGCGCCCAGATCCTTCAACCTCTCCACGACCTCTGGCCACTTCACGAAATGGCTCAGACACCCTCTCCTGGTCTCAAGAAGCAAAAGAAGACTTTTGCGAGGTCAAGAACGCCTTGGCAAACGCCGCACTGCTTAAATACCCCAGGTCCTGTGTCCCGCAGAGTGTCATGGTGGATGCCTCCGATACAGCCGTTGGGGCTGTATTACAGCAGCTCGTTGGGGGAATCTGGCGCCCGATTTCCTTCTTTTCGAGGAAGCTAACGCCTACCGAGCGCCGCTACAGTACCTTCGGGAGAGAACTGCTGGCCGTGTACGCTGCCATACATTTTCGCCATTTCCTGGAAGGTGCAGAGTTTTTCGTCCTCACCGACCACAAGCCGCTTGCTTATGCATTGCGCTCGCTAAGCTCCGACGGTGGAACGCACACAGCACGTGAACGGTGTCAAATGTCCTATATATCAGAGTTCACGACTGAGATCCGCCACGGCAAAGGCGGCGACAACGAGGTAGCGGACGCCCTCTCTTGGAATCCTGTCAACGCCATCATGCCCACACTACAGGTTGATTTTCCCGCTTTGGCAGCCGCTCAACGTGAAGATGACGAACTGAAACCCCTGTTGACCGCGACCACTGCCCTGAATCTTGAGTGGATCCCAATTCCCGGATCTGAGGACAAGGTTTGCTGTGACACAAGCGTCAGTAGAACTCGCCCGTTCGTGCCTGCGAGCCTCCGTCACCATGTGTTCGAGTCCTTGCACAGACTGTCTCATCTGGGGATTAGAGCCACCCACACACTGGTGACGGCAAGATTTGTCTGGCCAGGCGTAATTCGGGACATCCGACGCTGGGCATGTGAATGTGTAGCTTGCCAACGCTCTAAGATACAACGCCATACCTCGACAGCACTGGGAACACTCCCCACTCCGGATTCTTGCTTTGATCATTTCCACCTGGACATCGTCAGCCCACTGCCACCCTACCACGGAAAGGTTTACCTGCTGACCTGTGTCGACAGGTTCACCAGCTGGGCGGAGACCATCCCTATCGTGGACATCACTGCCGAGACGGTTGCGAGTGCTTTCCTGTACCACTGGGTAGCCCGTTTCGGGGTGCCCTCCACGATAACCACAGACCGTGGCCGACAGTCCGAATCAGCCCTTTTCACTGCCATCAGTCAGCTCATGGGCACCTCACACATACGTACGACGGCGTACCACCCCATGAGCAATGGCATGGTGGAGCGCTTTCACCGCCAGCTGAAGGCTGCGCTCACGGCAACCGAGGAACACAACTGGGTGGAGGCCCTCCCACTCGTTCTTTTGGGTATAAGGTCCACCTTGAAAGAGTACATTGGCTGCAGCGCAGCTGAGTTGGTCTACGGCACGACACTCAGGCTGCCGGGAGAGTTCTTTGCGCGCGGCTCAGAGGAGGCATCCATAGCTTGCAGTGACTATGCACTTCGCCTACGCAACGTCATGAGCAAACTGCGCGCGGTACCTCCATGGCCCCCAGGGTCGCGTGTGGTGCACGTCGACCTGCAGCTCACATCGTGCCCATATGTGTTTGTACGACACGACGCGGTTCGGCGACCTCTTCAGCCACCCTACGATGGGCCGTTTAAAGTCCTCCGCCATGGCAACAAACAATTCACCATCACGAGAAGCGGTCGTGAGGAGGTTGTGTCGCTGGACCGCATCAAGCCAGCACACATGGACCGTGACGACGCCGTGTTGCCTCCGCTAAAGGAATCATCGCCAAGACCCCCAGCTTCAATGCCAGCCCAAGCCCATGAGGTGCCCTCCCGGCTGACGCACAGTGGACGGCTATCAAGAGCACCCACTCGCCTGGACCTTTAACTCCGTTCGGCAACTCACTAAGGGGGGAGTGCTGTGGCGGCAGCCAAGCCAAGCGGCCAGGCAGCGCCACCCTCCACTGCTCTCCGGAACCTGCAGAGAACCCGAATAAAGGCACTTGACGTTTGGGATTCACGCCGCGCGGTTGTGTCCGCTTCTACCGCGCGTACACGCGTCCCAACAAGTGTATTGTAGATACCGGGGAAACTCATTCTAAAGGATAGACCATGGCTATGGGGAAAGGCGCAGGAAGGAGTCCATGACGAATACTTTAGTTCCGGCCTACTTTGACTCACGAAAGCAGCTAGAAATCCAGTGTGATGCGGGCAATCTTAGCAGCTCTTCTTTATGGTCAGCCAATCAGCAGAGCGCTGACATCGACAGATATTCGCTATGCACAGATAGTGAACTAGATGCTGGCAATCAATCGTCATAGCATTAATTAAGTTTCATCAGTAAGCATTCGGAGGAGCAACTTCAAGCAACCCTGAGGAAACGATTGCATGCCCTCGTTAACAGAAGTCGAGCGTTTTATCAGCCTCTAATGAAACTGTAAAGAAAGAAGGAGTAAGCCAGTTGGCTCAGCCCAGGGCGACAGACACGTGGGGAATGAGAGACACAAGACGAACTCGTCTTAGCCTCTTGACTTGCGACAGTGCTCCTCCTTGGTGCCGTAACTTCGGTGACGTGTCGGGCAAGGGCGCGTAATTTTTGGCACGCTAGAGCGCACACGGCCCGAAAGCAGAGACCGTTCGATGTCTGCTAGAGCAACGCTGAACCATAAATCGTTTCGAACTTGTCCGTAAGCTTCAAGAGAAAACTGTAGGTGAACTCACAGAGAGGCAGATAGCACCTGCCTTTGTTTTTCAGTCAGTTTCTTGGCGCTTTGATCTTGCATCATAAGGTGCTAACTACAAAATCGAACACTAGTCGGTTCTACTGACAACCTGCGTATTAAAATAAGTTTGTTAAGGGCACACATGTAAGTTTCTTACTGGCATATCGTGGACACCTTCAGGCCTCAAGCTGTGCGACGGGCCGGCGCTCTGCGTAAGGTCCGCACTTTGCGCGTCTTCTCCAAATAAGCTCGGCGCCGCATGACAGCTGTCATCGTTAATTCGTATCCTCGCTCAGCAGTGAATACGGAGCACTTTAAACACGTTACAAGAGACACTCGAACTAAAGAAAAACGAACCACGTGAGTTCAAAAAACTCCGACGACGCCCTCCAAATATTTAGGTCACGTGTTTGGCGCTCGGTGGAGAGATGATGGCAGTCCACATGCTCTGTCGTAGGAAACCAGCTAGCGCCACTATAAAAATTTCATAATCGATCAGTAAAGTACACCGCTGCGGCGTGGGTCAGCGTACGCTGCCTAACGAAGATTAATAACTTAAATATTTACATTTAGTGCTTAAAGTACGGCTTGACACTTGCCCACACGTACAGTGCAGTTGAATGGACAGCTGAGGGGGGCTGGGGCGCTTGTGCCTCTTTCCCTTACCAGCAGTTACCGATAAGTTAACGAGGCTAACTAGCACCAACAGCTTGCGAACCACACAGTGTCCTTTAGAGGCGTCGGAAGAAGCTGCACTGAAGGTATGGTATGGCTTGTCTGTCTTTCAATGTGGTGCCGTACTGTCAGCGAGCTTTTGCATACACATAGCAATGCGCGACGCACTCCTCCTCTAGTTCAGTGTACTACAAGAGCGCTGGATTTCTTGGGGCCTTTGTCCCTTTGTCATCGCTCCATGAGATACTTGTGTATTTCGCTATGGCGGCGGGAATAAGCGAAGGGCATGACAATTAGAGACGACGAAATAGTGATTTGACGTTCTTTGCGTGCTCAGCGTTCAGTTTGAGAAGAATCCGCGCGCATTCCAAGTTCGCGGATCAACCCCTTCCAACACTGTTGCTGTGAGTGAGCTTGCGATTGCGCGCCGGTCGCCGGCGAAGTAAGTGCTGCGCTGCCGGCGTCTTGTTGTCAAAATAGCAGTAATGCGTGAATTATCGTGGAAATGTAGAAAGGTGGTCACAGCTTTGGCGCACTGTGTCGGAACTACACAGGCATGCATAGCGACGCGCGTATTTCTCATTGTCGCGATTCTGAGTGTGTCGCGACTTTGCAAGCGGCTTGACCAGTTGACCATTCCCTGTTGCATGTCCTACAGAGTGCCTCTGCTGTGGTTAACTCGCCAGGCCCACGTGAAAATATTCTGTCGCCTTCCCTCGCGTGCATTTTTTTTTTTTCGGAACTGAGGCCAAGGGGGCGGGGTCGCATTGTTTTGCTTGCGTGCGCGCGCGCGTGTGTGAGCTACTTAATCAATGGAAAATTTACAGTAGAGCTTTTTGTATTCCGATTCTAGTGAATAAGCCTTGTATGTGGGCCCTGCAAAACATTGGCCTTCGGGTTCCCTCTTGTTGATTTGGTACAGCGGTATCTGACAACACGGCCATATCTGATAATTTATCGGAAACGCCACTTTCCGAGTCGCTGTCTCATTTATTTGCGGACCGAACGGACCCACCAGCTGGGGCGATTCGATAAGAATATCATGGCGTGAGCAAATCGTCCTCTTGTTCACTGTTTCCATGCATGTTCTCCATTGGTACTTCTCAAAGCACTGCGTTATAGCGTAGTTTCAATTTTCTTTCGCCACATTGTAAAAATCTTGAAATTTACAAAATGCATGCCAAAGACATATTACCCACGGTGGTAACCCAGGGAGCTGAGGACATCGTAAAAATCTTGAAAATTGCAAAATGCATACCAAAGACATATTAGCCATAGTGGTAACTCGGGGGCCTGAGGTGCTGCATTTCTAGGCTTCAGAATGCATGTTCGATTTCGATGGGGTCGTAATGCAAGAACGCCCAAGTGCACGCATATGTCCACATTAGAGGACCCTGGGTGGTCACAATTAATCAAGAATCTCCCACTAACAGGGTACCTCATAATGTGTTCCTTTCTTCCATGCAAATCCTTATAACTATGGTTGTCTAGTGGCTATGGTACTTGGCTGCTGATCCAAGGGTAGCAGGATCGAATCCTGGCTGCGGCAGCTGCATTTCGATGGAGGCAAAATGTTGAGGCCCGTGTACTGTGCGATGTCGGTGCACATTAAAATAACCCCAGATGGTCGAAATTTTTGAAGCCTTCCACTGCGCCGTCTCTCATAACCTTATCGTGGTTTTGGGGCGTAAAACCCCTGAAATCATCATCATAATAGCTATTTAAGAACAGATGAATTTTAAGTTTGTCAATTTAACAAGTGATGTCAGCATCATACGAGTACAGCAAGTCTAATGTCTTGCGTTATGTCAAAGTGCTTATTTTGCCACTGCGAAAAATGTGCCTGAAGTGAAACATGCTGAAAGGCAGGGAGGAAGAAGGAATCCATGACATGACATCCATACACCAAGTGCATGCATCAAGCCATCTACTTGTAGACTCAACTTATTCAGACAGATTTCACATATTGCTCACTTACAACACACATGTGGAAGGCCTTGTGGAAGACCTTACACACACATGAGTGTTTTGAAGGTACATTTGTAATATCACTAATCTCTAGTGCTTTTGCTAGGTGATAAGCATGTCTGCATGTACTGTGTGGTTCATTATAAAAGTGAACATGCGAGCTTGTGGACTGCTCTTCGGTGACTGCATGCAGCGCCATTCATTGGAAGCAAAGAAAACCACTTTCGCCATCACATGTCAACAGCAAGAGCAGCTATATAGGGACACAGATTTGCACTACCTATCACTATGCCCAGTTACATTCTGCCTTCCAGTAGGTGTCATCAAAGCAGACAGGTCCTTGAATGTGCTTTAATTTTGGAATCATGTCTTCAAGGCCTTCAAAAACCTTGAATGTGCAGAATACTAAATATAAACTGGTATTCATTGTCATGAAGATGGTCTTTGTTGGTGAACATTGTTTTCGTTTGAGCTTTGAATAGAACAGTTTTCTGTTATGTTCAGTCCTATTACCTCTGGCGACACGAACAAAACTTCATTGTGGTATATAGTAAGGTGATTGTTATTAATATTTTTTTTTTATTTAGTTTTTATTTTATTTCTTGTAATACAAGAAAAAGGATGCAGCGGCAAAAGGCGTTTCTCACGCCTGACAAAGGCCCCTGCACCTGTAGTTCGCCACAGACACACATTTTCCCTTCTTTCCTTTTTTTTGCAGATACAACACTCAACAACAAAACCCCGACATGTCATGTATCACATGCGCGCGGAATACAATAAAAAAAAAGCAACACGTTTATACATTTAACATAGTGCGGATACACTTGTCTTGCACATGAGAACCAAAGCTCGATACATCCTATACCAGAGTGGAACAACACACCTTCCGAACACTAGTGAACATGTCACAGCCCAATTCTACCTACTCTTTTTGCACAATATAGCTTAGTGATGATAAGTTATTTCTTTTTTGATCAAAATTTCTTTAACTTGTTTTTTAAATGTCCCTAGCCTGTCGTCAAACCGCAAGACATTTTGCAATTCATTAACTAATCGCGTTGATTGGTATTGTAGCGTTTGTTTTCCATAATTTGTCCTGGTTCTTGGTAAACGCTGCAAGTTTCTTCTATCAGGATAACGTTGGTCCTTTTCTTTTTGTTTATACCACTTGTTTTTGTGTACCTCTTGAAGCAGTTTAAAATAATAGATTTGGTTTGCCTTTAACATTTCATGTTTATAAAAGAGCACCGAAGTGCGCAAACGGTCTACTCTACCCTGGTAATTTTCATAGCAGCGAAGTATTTTCTTTTGTAGCATTATAAGTTTGTTATAATTTTTTGTTGTTGTCGTACCCCATACTAGTACGCCATAACAAAGTCTTGAATAGAAGAGGGCATTGTACAAATTTTTCTTTAACCACTGAGGAATGAGGGATGCAATTCTGTACAGGCATCCTACCGTACCCGCAAGTTGCCTAACTAAATGATTAACGTGGACGTTCCACGATAAGTCTTCGCTGAACCATACCCCAAGAAATTTTTGATGTTTTTCACGTTTTATGGTGTTCCCATCAAAGCTTATCTTTATATCATATTTAACGAGTTTATTTATTGGGCGAAATATAATATATGTCGTCTTCTTGGCATTTAACTGTAGCTTGTTTTGTTTAAGCCAGTTTGAGAGTGACATCATATATTCATTTACATTTTTTTCTAGTGTTTCTAAATTATTTGATGTAAAAAATACGTTTGTGTCGTCTGCATACATAATAAGCTGGGGCGAGGCGGGTATGCATACAATATCATTAACGTAAAGCAAAAAGAGCAAAGGACCCAATACAGAACCCTGCGGAACTCCTTGTGTCAACTTAAGCTGACTTGATGTCAGCTTAAGTCAGCTTAATGCACTATACATGCAATCTTGTACTGATGTTCTTTTGTTATTATGCACAATAGCCAATACATGCTGTAACTCTGTAACCTATAAGAAAAGTGCGATGCGTATTTAGTACAACACGCAGTCCATTTCCACAACAACTTTTCAGTACCCCTTAATATGCCTAAAGGGTTTGCGGCAGCCCCGCCACGGTGGTCTAGTGGCTATGGTACTCGGCTGCTGATCCGAGGGTCGTGGGATCGAATCCCGGCTGCGGCGGCTGCATTTCGATGGAGGCGAAATGTTGAGGCCCGTGTACTGTGCGATGTCAGTGCACGTTAAAGAACCCCAGGTGGTCGAAATTTCCGGAGCCCTCCACTACGGCGTCTCTCATAATCAGAACTGGTTTTGGGACGTTAAACCCCACAAAGCAAGCAAGGGTTTGCGGCACTCGCGGAATCCAACACCACAGCAAAACATTTCAGATATAACAAATGCTGTGTGGCATTGGTCTACGCAAGTGTTGCTTTTTGCTTTGAATCTGGTCATAAAATTGTGCAGGCTGTGATGCAAGTGTACGAACCAAAATTACACTAGTATGACATGTACTGAAGACAGTGGAAACAAATGGTAGTGCTTTGCGTTTCACAGACCTAAATTGGTGCATTTCATTCTGCAAGCACTGTACTCGCATTTTCAATCCGAGTGTGCGGGATCTGTTCACAAATTACCAGGTCCTTATGGTAAACGGAACCAATGTAAATGGCTACATTATCTCATCATACAATTCAGGCTCATATAAAATAATTTTGAGGTAAGAAATATAGTCCACCTTCAACAGGCTTCAAGGGAATTCATTGTACCTGACCCGAAAGGTGCGGGTCCGATCCCATGTACAGGAACACATTTTCAATGGAGGCAAAAAAAAATGCCTTATAATTCTATTGTGGTTTTGGTGCATAAAACCTTGGCAATTAAAATTCATTGTGGAGTCCAAAAATTGTGTTGATTGGTGATGATTGTCATCCTTTTCCTTCACTTTCTCAGGTGTGCGTGCCTCAGCTTTGTGTTCAACCCTACACTGCCTTGTGGGGCCAACAACAACTGACTGATGGGTTTTGAGGTACGTCAAACAGGGCGCACTGCCCTGCATACTCTGGAAGGCCATCAGAATAATATAGTGCATAGTGTAGGCAGCCTTCCTAGTGGCCTCTGGTGATTTCAGTTCTGAAAATAGGGCCACTGAAATGTCGCTGCAGTGAAACTCATAAGTTGCACTTCTCTTTTGTCGTGAAGAGCTTCAGAAATCTTTTTAGTGTTAAGGTGAGGGCAGCAAGAGGGCATGCAAGTGCATTTACAAGCTTCCTATTTGCTGGAGGAGTAACTTGCTAAATGCGTACGCATGATTATCTTTTTTTGAGGCCAAGGGTTTGGAATGGAGCAGGGGGTGCACCTTGTTGGTCTCCTGTAAGCATCAAAACATTTCATGCTACTACCACTGTGAAAAAAACATAAGCTTTTTTATGCTTCTAGTCAATATCTCATTGCAAAGGCATTATGTTGTTGGTTGCAAGTGTTAATAGCTGTGGTCGGGGGTATGGTAAGAGGTCGGTGACCGTAGTGTTAAGCTTTAATTTCTCTTTCTTTTAAGCAGTGTATGCTCTTTTTCATTTGGATATATGAGGTCCAATCATATTCTTCCTTCTGAGCAAATTCCTGCGCTAAATGTGCTCCCTCTATTTGCCCCTCACACTTTTGGATGCAGTTGGAAGTGTGTGTTGACTCCGTGGCATCGGCACTAACGGCTGCAGAGTCCGGGGCCACACGACTGGAGCTGTGCTCTGGCCTGGCTGTAGGAGGACTCACCCCTAGCTTTGGTGAGCTGTGGGCCTATGGGTGTGAGCTTCCACATGTATACATACGGCTGTCCTGGCTCTTGTATACCGAGCTTTAAAAAAACATGATGCATGCTAGTTTACTCTCGTGCACGTTTTTTGGTAGCTTATTAGAAGATCCCAAGAAGCCCAGTGAATGTCGCAGCAACTGGCAATGAATATGGAGTAACTTCAAAAGGTAATTGACCATAGTACAGCAGAGACCATTTGTAACGTAACCGCTTATAGTGCAGGACCGGCTATAATGTGGTTTTTTCTGACCCCCGTTTACCCTCCCATGGAACTTAATGTATAGGCGTACCGCTTATTGTGCAGCTCGGTGAGATGAAAGACCGGTTATAATGCGGCTGCCGGGAAATCAGCAGACAATTGAGGTAGCGAGCAGGCTTCACTATGGAAGTGCGCTGCCCGAGAAAAGCGCAACTAATCGCCATGGAGGAGGAAAAAGCGCGGAACGAAGGAGCAAGGAGCAGAGGGAAGAAAAAAAAAAGCCGCGGCAGCAGCGGGTCGCGGGCACGCTGTCGCCAAGGCGACGGAGAACGCTGTTACGGCCGTTTGTGATCGTATGATGTCCGCGTTACCGGTGTTTGTTTCCAGTTTATTTTTTTTAATCATTTCACACGCACTGCCCTTGAATCACCCCGCGAGCGCCATTTCTTGTGAACCCGATCCCTGTGTTGTCAAGGGCAAACTTCCTGTGCGGCGCGCCGCCCGCGACCCCACAAACTAGGCCTAACGAGCGCTACCTTTTCGGTGCTGGCTGCAGATAGGGTGCCGTGGGCGACTGTGGTTCATGGCGGCCGCGTTTAAAACGTGGGCGAATCACTTTTGACAATGGAAGCGAAGACATGGAGGGCAGGTGCACCACTCGAAGGCTGTTTGCGGTCACTACGTTTTTGCCATCGCGCACGCGCCAGAGAAAATGAAGGATAGCGCATGCAGTAATCGGTTCCCGTTTCTGTGCAGTCCGGTTCCGCGGCAAGTCCGCATAAATGGCGTCGTCGCTATAGCGCCTTTTCTTTTCCTTTTTTGCACCGCGCGGCCCCGCACTTAAATCTTTGAAATATCCATTTTTTTCTTTTCCTTTTCTTGAAAGGAGTACTGACACGATTTTGTGGCGGCTCAAAATCTGAATTTTTCGTTTTCTAGCCTTGTATTGTTAACGCCCTCCGCACACGAAAGCCAGGAAACACGTACAAAATATTGTAGTTTCGTTTTAAAGTTTTCATCGCCCAGCACTGCAAGCCAGCCCCAGCGCAATGGACACTACAATGACGTATGAGCACAGTCTATTTAAAATAGCCAAAATCGCTATCAGAGTCATTGGACGACCGTGAAATTGTCGTTGTTTGAGTTCCCCACGTGTAATTGACCACAGACGACGGAGTTGCAGCGACGCTGTCACGAATTTCTGTCCCTACGCGACTCAGACTTCGTCCGACTACGTTGATACGTCGCTAGAAAACCGCCCCCTCGAAATCGAAACCGAAAGTGGGCTTTTATGGCAGCCGTATTAAAAATGTATTCATTGCCTTGCGAGGCACCATGATACTCTTTTTGGGGTTCTCCACGCCAGTGCTTTCATTTACAGCAATAATACGAGGATGTCAAAAATTTGTGTCAGTACTCCTTTAAGCTGGTAAAAGGAGCCCAGTCGCGCGCTTCGAATGTTTAACGCGTGCCGCTACCTGTTCGACAGTTTTTACACACGTGTAGACTGAAAAATGTTGTTTTGGTTATAGTGCGGGTATTCGCGATTCCGGAGACTTACGTTATAAGCGGTCTATGCTGTAGCAAGATTTGATTAGTAGGAAAGTGGTGAGGAAAGTGCCTGTTAGGGTGCTCCCTAACAGGCACTTATCCTGTGTATAACCAAAATTTGCCACGTGGCCTGGTAGAGGGCCCTTTTGAAAGGTGTGCGTCTTGCAGCACTTTTCGAGCGTAGTCAGAAAAAATGGTGCTTATCAGTCATCGAGGCTCTGTGAACATGTGAGCCAAAATATTATTGTGCAGTGCACATCAGGAAATTCGCAGGTTTGTTTCAAATGCAGCTGCAAAGAACCTCCTTTTCTTTCAACATGTCACTGGGGGCACCACGACTGTGTCGATCGACTTTTTTCGCTGTTATTTAACAGGGATATGCACATTATATCTGCACATTAATCACCATGTCTGAAATATCTGCCTCAAGCAACCTAGTCAGTGGGCCCAATGATGTCACTTGTTGAAAGAAGAGCAACCGCTTTGCAGCTGTGTTTGAAACCAAATTTCAAATTCCCTGGTTCATTCCACCACTGATCGGCACTCTTCTCTGACTGCTGAAAAAGTGTTGCACGTCCCAGCTTGTATTTGTTGCTTGTAAGGCATTAAAAACATTACTTGTGTCACGTTCTTGGCACACAGGTGTGAGCAACATTTGACATCAGCCGCCATGGCTGTCAATGCGCAGGCTTGTTCCAGACAATCCGGCAGAGAGTCCCCGTGCCGATTATGGTACTGGTGAGGCCGAGGGCTGGTGACTTCTGCTACACGACTGAAGAAGTCGAGGCCATGGTGACAGACATCACCCTGTTCCGTCAGAATGGTGCACATGGCTTTGTCATAGGGGCACTCACCAGGTGACTACAGTTATTTGCTATGAGCCTGACCATTGCCGTCACACTTGGCACTATCTGCGAGAGTTTCCTGTGGCTTCAGGACCCACCATGGTAGCTTGGCAGTGTGCTGTTCTGCTGAGGTCGAGGTTGCTGTGGCTGCATTTTGACAAGCGAGAAATGCAAAAGCACCTATGTGCTTGCACTTGTGTGCACGTTAAAAAAAAATTCTGCACAACTGCACAACAGTTCGCTAAGCGTATGGTGTGCCTCGCGATAATAGCATTGTTTTGACACCTCAAATGACTGAATTTACTAATTATTCCTCTGTTTCATGTAGGTCCTCTTATATCCTCTGTTTATGGCTTTCTTTATTGTAACTTTCCTGTATCTTTCATCTCAGCCTTGATATTGATGGCTGTGGGATGTGTAAGGATGTCCACTTAGTAATTAGCGCAGTTGCAGTAGCGGTGGATCTCATTTCATTTGCCTTTCTGCTCTTTCTTGCTGGGAACTGTACCACATCTAAGTCTGGTTGCTTTTAAGATATATAGGCTGAGTAAAAGAGGAAGTGCACAAAAGTACATTCCGTTGAAATCTGGAGCTTCAGTCATGCCACCAGTGAAGGTGTTTGTGTCTCGCTAACAAACGGCTTTCGCTTGGGGAAGAAGCTACAATGTGCCTCCGAAAAATGCGGTCTGCCATCCTAAGGATACTGTACCTCAACGAGGTGAATTCCCATGTGTTTCTCAGCTGTATGATGAAAAGTCTGTGCAAACAGCCAGGGTGAACCACAAGGAGGCTACACACATACTGGCGCTTTCTTCTTTTTTTTTTTTTTTTGTCTCCTGTTTGTGCAAGCAATAGTGCATACTGAGGCAGGGACGAAGGGAGCAAAATGACACATGCACTGTTCACTATTGCTCATGTGATTATGTACGAACAAGCCCAAGCTGCTCTTCCAGAATCCCTCTTGTGGTTTATCCTTGTTGTTTGTGCCGAGTTTTCAGCTGAAAGGATCAGGTAACAGTGAGGCCTAATTTATAAGCGTCATTGGGATAAGGGTTATTTCTCTTGTTCTCCGGACAGGAAGTGCTTTCCTTATGGTAAAACGTCCATGCTTTTATTTTTCTAGGGAAGGCGACGTCGACATGCACACCTGCCAGCGGTTGCTGGGTAAGTGCATGCCTGTTTTTATACCTTCCAGATGTCCTTATCTTTATTGTTGCAAATGAAACAAAGCGGCAACTGGAGGTTCATCTGGCCCATAACACATTTATTTTGCAAACCAAAAACTCTTAAAGCATAGCTCGAATCGACCTCTGAAGATTCGTCGCTATCCCGGTGATATCGGACACTTTCCACCAGCGCCTCATCCAACACATCTTCAGTAGGGGTGCAACCCCTGCTACTCCAGAGTATACCCGTGTTGCTTTTTAAACTCACTCCTGAGAGAAATCGTGCAAAAAAAAAAATTACGTTCATGTCCCGCCATCTATAGAGAGGTCACCTAAATACACAGAACTTGTAAATTAAATTTTGGACAACAGATGGAGCTCATGTGTTTACACCCACGTCACTTCGTCTTGGCAGATCGCAGCAGCCATGCTGAGTCAGCGCACCATGTGCGTCCACGCTTTGACGAAGAAATTCAAGAACTGCTGATGAAAGTGATAACGATGAAGGAGCTCAGCTAAGTGACTTCCACTGAACCAACATGAAAAACCCGGCAGGGGGTGAGGAGCAGTCGGAAAAAAACCCGGCAGTGAAAGGGTTAAAGAAAATTCCACAAAGCTGCACACAGTGCAGGGCTGCTCTATTTGCGCTCATCAAAACCCAAGCTCCTACTTGATAGGCAAGCTGTTTCTGTGTTGAGCCACTCAACCTTGCAATGATACACCTAAGTGACTGAACGCATGGATATGGGAGTCAACTCGCATGCATGTGTACCACGTGAAAAAAAGTGAGTGCAAATGGCATTATGGCGAGCTAAAAGAACTCGTGGAAAGCTACAGTAGCAAGCGGTGGTGCACAACCCGCAGGGAACACGATACGAAGTTTGGCGGGAAGGAGAAAACGACACAGCTGTGGTGGGAAGAACATTGTCACCGGCTTGAATGGTGCAGGGGAGCTGAGAAGGAAATGGGGGCCACGCAGACAAGCATTTTCCCTAGGGCTGTGCGAATGGCACAGTCCTAGGGACACTGGACACCCAACACTGATCTGTGCAGCAGAAAGCTGGGGTAACTTCGCCGCAATATGCGGGTGTTAGCTTCACCGCAATACACCAGTGTTATGTAGCAAAGCGTACTACTTGCGTGAATGGGCCACTTGTCATGAGACATAGCATATTTTTTCCCCTTAATTTCCAACTTCTTTACCAGCTTACTATTCGTTCGAATAGTAAGATGTTTGAATAGATGCTTCCCATCACCGCACGCAGAACGGCTCATCATCGCATTTCTCCGTCATATCTGTGCTGAGCCTGAGCCTCTCAGTCGTGCGCGCTGCATGACTTCCGAGATTGCACCACGGCAATCTCGGGAGACCACGCACCGACGATGCTTAGGCTTATCTGTGCCAGCCTGCACAGCATGCGTGACAGCATGTGGCAGAGGGTGCGAAGGAACTGCGATAGCGCGGAGGAATGCAGCACTGTGAGTAAATGATGTTATCACCGCTTGCACGCGACTACGCCCGGCAACAGCGCGTCAGTTTCATTCGGACGCAGGAGTTATGAATTGGCGCGCCAAGCGTCTTCGAGACACCACAGATCAAGTGAAGCGGGAAAGTCACAGCGCGGCCGTTTGGGGGACTGCAGGGGTTCAAAGTTGGCACTACGTTCATTAGGCGAGTACGCCGTTTGTTTTTATGAATGTGAGCTGGTTGACTACTAAATACTTTTCTTTTCCGTGTCGCGAAAAATAGTGCGCGT
This sequence comes from Hyalomma asiaticum, assembly GCA_013339685.2. Classification (NCBI taxonomy): domain Eukaryota; kingdom Metazoa; phylum Arthropoda; class Arachnida; order Ixodida; family Ixodidae; genus Hyalomma; species Hyalomma asiaticum. The sequence goes on from CM023487.1 coordinate 28,835,711, forward strand.
TATAGTCAGTTTCACTTTTTTTTTTTTTTTTTTTCGCGGGGAAATGAATGCACATTACAATCGAGGGTGTGGCAGAATCGAGTAAATACAGTAGTTGTAAGTAAACTCATTTGCGACTGGTGGTACAGTTTGGCCGTTTCTGTTATAAGCCGACCCCTAAATTTGGATTTCAAATTTCAACAAAATGGGCCTACTAAAGTTGCGAAATGTGGTGTGCCTATTTAAAATGGTGCTTATGAAAAGTTTCGTATCTATGAAAAATGCCTCATCATCACATCATCGTTTCGGCACATAAAACCCCAGCACTTAGTCATTTTTAATCCCATGCTACCATTTTTACAGCTGCTGCTGGTCCCCAAGCAGACACAACCTTCCACAGAGGTGAGAACCGGTCGTTTAATTCCTTTAGTTTTTTTTTCATGATATCAGCATGTTATGGTTCGTCCGCCTACAGTCAAATGTCATCATACTAAAGCCCATTCAACACTGAGATAACTTCATTGTTTATGATAATTAGTTCGAAATTTATGTTCTTCACAATGTTCTGATAGCACTATTCTTCCTTCACTCGCTCAGCTGCAATGGATGGTTGTTAATATCCTTGTACATCATCTCGTTCAACTGTAGTAGTTCCTCGACAACACTTTCTGCTTATCTGTGCAGCGTTTGATGTGGCGCGGAATCCCCAGACAGCCTTGGAGCAGGTGATTGAGCTCGGGTTCCGACGTCTGCTGACCAGTGGCCAAGCTGCAAGTGTGGAGCATGGCTTAGATCTCCTTGCTAGGCTTGCCAACCAGGTGAATGCATTAGCAGCCTATATTTCAATTCTACTGGTTAGAACGCTGCTTACCATAATAAGGTGAAAGTTCCGGTAGTTTTGGGAACTAGCAATAGTAAGACATCATGAACAGATAGCATGTGTAGAACAAAAAAGGTAATGGTGCAGTTGCTTTGAGGACTTGATGGTTGTTTTGGCTCTTTTACGTATCTTTACGGTGGCCACATGCAGCCGTTGTGCTCAAATGTTGTCCTTCAATGTGACATGTGCTCCCTGCCTAAAGGACTTTCGGACTCTGAACATGCAGCATGGTGGTGGCAACTTCAGCATGACCAACTTTTCACATGTGACATCAAGTGGCAAGATTTTGATGCTTTCCAGGGCTTGTGACGGATACGTTTGGTCCCTCTGCTGATGTGTGAAATGACCAAGGAATAAGCTTGCGTCTTTGCTTCTGAAGTGGGAATACCGAGGATGCACTTCAAAGCCTGCAGGACCTGGTGTTGAAGTTCATGAAGAGGGTCAGCTTGGTAATGACAGCCGTGGTGACAAGCACTTAGCCCTGCAACTATGCTGCTCAACTGATTCTACATTAAAATGTCCGGCATGCGCTAAACATTTAAAGGAAATGGAAGAAAGCTAAATGGTGATTATTGTGCAACAGTGTAAGACGCACTTCAAGATGCCTTTAGCGTTGTTTGATAAACGTTGTTTTTGTTGTTTTGTCGCTGTTTTGCGAGACCGCCAGACTTATTTCTCTCGGTTTCATTAACAGTATACCAGTCACAGTGTCAAGTAATGGGACTTTGTTGTTCTTTATTTCTTGCTTCCTTCCAGGCCAAGGGCAGAATACAGCTGATGCCAGGTGAGTGCTGTACTTTGAATATTTTCACAATGGAAGGTTCGCCTCGATGACGTTCATGCTTTGCCAACAAACAAGTGCTTACAAACGTTGCTTACAGCGACACTGTCGCTGTAAGCTTCGGTGGCATCTGCAAAGTACAGCACCAATGACGGGATGCAGAAATGGTCAAAGTTCATAACCGAAGGCCAAGCACCTTCCTCCTCAAGGGAGGCATGCTTGGAGGGAGAGAGGGCACCTACAAAATGGACGTGTATGTATGTAACAAGCACTCTTAGAGCGTCGTTAAACACGACTCATGAATTTTGTTCTGTATTGTATGCGGAACCCACCCGCAGCGCATGCGCTGTGAAGGAATGTAATGGAGGCAGGGCTACTAATGTCTTTAATTTGTTCTAGCTTGTCCATTACTTAACCACATTTAAGGATTGTTTGGTTAAAGCCTTCCTAGAAATGTGCAGTTGAAGTTTGCTTTGGGTCTTGGTGAAGGGGCCCTTTCATTGAGTGATACAAGATCCATTCGATGCAGAAACACCCACTTATAAAGCTGTCACAGAGCTGTCAGCTTCTGTTAAGTTTAGGGGCCTGTGTACGGCGCATTATCACTGCACATTACAGAACTCAAGTGCAGAGTTTCCGAAGCCCTCGTGGTTTTTGGCACGTAAATCCTCGGCAACTAAAAGTGAACTTCTCCTAAAGGAACCAAACACTGGCTAGGACATGTGCATGGGCCATCGTGCATTTGGAAAGACCCTGAGTTAGTGTTAGAATCGAGCACCCTTCGAAATTGGGGTTCGCTTATATTCAAATCGACCTACCATGATGTAAATACACCACACAGCAGACTTGTGTATATTAGCGCACATGCTATCGTGTGGTCCTCCACACCACAGCAACAAAAAGGAAAGAAAGCTTTTAGCCGTCTCATGTCTCTGACTCTCTGTGTTTACATCTGTCAAATGCAGGAGGAGGTGTCAACGAATCTAACCTGGCCCACATACTGCACGCAACTGGAGCCCGGTCCGTGCATGCTTCCGCAAGCGAGCCCGTCCCCTCTGCCACACCATCCGCCGTGTCATTCGGAGATCAGCGACTTTGCAGCGCCGCTCGCGTGCGCTCCCTTCTGGCCATTGTCTATGCGCAAGGCCACCTGTAGACAAGCCACTAAGGCGCTTTCACGGCTACCAAAGAGGTTGTCTTTCAAGGCTCTCGCACTGACCTTTGGTGACGCGTGCCTGACGTTTTTCCGCGCTGTTTGATGCAGACTGCAATTGTTAAGCCATATTGAAATTGTAGGCAGCATGTACACGAATTTCTCTTGGCTCAAGAGTAATGATCTGTTTTTCTTTTGCAATTTTATTAAAAACTGCGGTAATTTGAGTTTGCCAAAGCTGGAACAAAAGTCCAATTTATTCGCCAAATTAAGACAGTGAGGTTGCACAGTGAATCTGTGTTAATCTAGATTTATTGGATCGTAGCCAAAGGTTTGGATTATCCGATGGACCAAGGCGACAGCTAGCGATTACTGTTTTAGTGTACCTTTGTGGGACAAATTTGTTGTCTCCATTAGGCTCGCGCAAATGCAGCGTGAGAACCGCTGCTCTTACATGATCACGTACAAGCGGTACACACTTCCACGTTTCAAGGAGAGCTTGCGTGAAGCGCGCATGGGAATGTCACGGGGGTCTTTCCACATTTCCCGTAGCCTGATATGTGTATCTCAACCCATGTGGACAAGCCTCTCCCCTGTTGAGCTCATCTGCCAACTAATTTTATTTGCAGCAGGGTGACCAGCTATTGGTTATACACTACTGTAATAGTGAAGTTCTGACACTAGCTCACGGGTTGTCCGACGTCCCAGTTACGAAGTTTTTTACAGTATACATTGTAGCTTTTGTACACAAGTAAGAAAAAAAAAATGAAGTGCTTGCCTGAGCCATCGTTCTGCTCGTAGTGGACACTATTGTAATGTGTGTTGCCTGGACTGTATGGAGAGTCCAAATTATGTATTCACATTATGAGGTTTTGCAGCATGCTGCAATGACTTACTGTTTGATTTTCTTTGTTTTTCTTTTAATGTTTGCGTTGTTCACATTGCAGTGCTCCTTTACAGCTAACAAATGCAATTGCACCTCAGCCTAACAAAACAGAACCGCACAGAATACCAGTGTCTAGCCAAGTACCCTGGTTATGGGAAGAGGATGGTCTAAGATTGATGGCAAAACATTTCACTTCCATACCATACACACAGTGGACATTTCCTTGTAAAATCGAATAAGTGGCACTCTGGCTAACATTTGTGAATTCGCCGTCTTCAACATGAACCGAAATTCAATGTCCAGGGCACCCTCTTAAGCTTTAGGTGATGCTAGCTTGACTAGTTCATACAGTACCGCGGCACAACCACTTATGTTATCAATTTCAAGCTTGTCAAAGGGAATCAAGCTTGTATTATGCTAGTATTTGTTACTAAATTCATGCTACACCGAATGCTGGCCAAAACATGGCCACTAGCATCAATAGTGGCGACATTTCATTAGTGCAGAGTGGCTTTTTGTGTACAAATTCTCTTTAACTGCGACTTGCACCGTCTTGCATGACCTATGCCGCAGTTTCTAAAAGCCACCAAGTAGAGGAGCCAGCAGTGTTACAGGTAACGAGCCTCTGATAGTACGCCAGCCAGCTGTGGTGTACAGCTGAAATCTGCAGCATCAGCCACATGTTCTGACGTGAGGTGCCAGCTGTCTTAACATGTTCATTTCTGTCGTCGGCCCCATTTGGTCATGCTACTTACCGGGTCATCGCTCGATGCATGCCAAGCTGAAAAAGCATGCTCAAATTCTGTTGTTCCGTGCCAAACTGTACAGCACTACATTATTCACAGTGCAACATGTTGCACTGGTTGTGTGTATGCATTTAGAATGTTTTGCGTTCTAATACTGAGAGAGCCAATATATCGTGGGCCAGTCAACACAAAAGTCGTGTGTGGGTGTTGCATTATCAACAGTGGGGAAACGGCCACCTTTCTCAATTACTGTCGCAGTGGCATCTCATTGATAATGCAAGGCTGTACTACAAGACACAGCGACACCTCTTCTGGCAGGAAAAGTAAGCTGCCCAAGCAGTAACAGTCGCCTAGTTTACATAACTTCACTTTTGACCAAATGACGCCACTCCAAAGCAACACAACTTTGCTGTAGGTAGGTGGTTGTGGTTTGGGTGCGCTAGTGTTCATATTCCATTGACTGAAATTTTGTACAAGCAGATGTTCAATCCGTTTTGCATATGCATGTATTCTCTATGTGCCAGTTTCAACAGCTAACTGGTTGCACTGGAGGTTACATCTGTAGACTGCAAATTACACAAAGCCCGTGAAATTTTTCAGCTGCTGTTGGTCGTTGAAAGTGCAGTTTCAGAAGCGGGTTATCTTTGTCACATGGGAACTAGAACAGGGTTGTACAGGGGAGCCCTGCGCATTTGGAAATGTGTACAGGGTTCGGACGTGCTAACGAACGGCAGCACCTCCTAGAGATGTTTTATATAAGTATTCTTTTGGGGATTTTGTTTGGGTGTACTACACTATGTACCATTCAACCTGCGAAGCTACAATGTGGCATATTCAACAATAAAGTTCTGCTCACTTTGCGATACCAAGGCTTCAGCGTCACTTTTTCGTTATTGATCGGGCAGACATTGTAGATTTGCAATAGTAATGCTTTCACACCCACACAGAATGTAGCTGAAGGCACGTAGCTCTTCAGTGGGATAGGCTCTTCGGCCAGTTTGTGCGACACAAGTTCAAACACAGCTAAACATTGTCACATTATGGCGTATTCGGATGGTCATTTTCGAGCGATCTAGAGCGCTCTGAAAAGCGGGTACACATTCGGTTGGTAGAAGTCGAGCGCTCGAATTATCCTCGGTTGGTTCTTTGGGAGCGCCAGCCTCTGACTCTGAGCGCTCCCGCCCGCTCCGACTTCGAGGTGAGAGCGTCGGAGCGATCTGGCCAAGAGACGGGTCACGTGACACCAGCCGCCGGGTAGCCGACAGGTGGCAGCGTGAGCCGCGCACCTCAGAATATAGTATGATCGATTTGATTGAAGTAAATTTAAAAGGCATGAGGAAAATTTAAAGCGAGAGAGAAAAAAAGTTCTTAAATCTTCTTACGAGCCTGGTGGCGCACATGTCACCGCCCCGTTACAAAGGGGACGCTCATAGCATCCATCAGAAGTGGACTCCATAGGACGTTTTTGTACATCGTTCGCGTTTGTGGGTTTGTTTTCATGGAGTTTTGGAGCGTTTGCGTGGCCTTCAAAGCCCTAACTGCACCATGTCGAAACGGAGGCGGCTTCTCAAAGCGGAGGAAACGTCAATGCTGCTGTTACAGCACTGCACAATTACAAGCCAGTATTTTCTCTCGCGACGTTTTGATCAACTCGCCTTCTTACATCGTACGAAAAGCGGATTTGCGCTGGGCTAAGTGGCGTGTCGCTGCGTCCAGACATTGCAGAGCTGGCGACTGCACTGGACGACGCCATTCGTCGATGCGCCGCACGATGTGTTGTTTACGCGGCAGCTTCCCGTACTGGCTGCGCGGTGGCGGTACAGGCGCTGCTCTGAGATCCCCTTATGTATTCGGTTGGTACGCTGCGCCTCTCGCTCCGATTGCAAGCTAACCCGCATCTGCTAACTCCGAGCCAGAGGACTGGAGCGACCAACCGAATACACCATTAGAGACTGTTATAAGATGCGTGAGAATGGCTTGGTTGGTTTTTCTACGATAACAATTTCACAGGAAATACAAGGGATATCACTGTGATCACAAGAAACACTTGGTCACCAAGGACAACGGTTTTAGGCAACTGAGTAAATTTGGAGAAGGCACAACACGCACCCATGCCACCAAGTCCATTTCATTCTACAGGCCAATGTTCCTCAAGTGGTTGAAACTACCAGTTGCACCCAGCTTTGTCATTATGCTTTTGAAACCATTGTTGTGAAGTGCTTTAATTAGTTTCAAAATGAACTACTTTAATGTCCAGAGGGCGGGAAGCAAGTCAGTACAATTTGCATTCATATAAAAAGCCCTTAATGACATGTGCACAGCAGAAAGGAAATGGTAGCCAAGTTATGCAATAAAGTTGTGGCGGAGAAAACATTAATAGTGTTTCAAGTGCCCCATTTTATGGCAAATAAAAACCTGGCAAAAGGCTATACCCTTCTTATGTGGTAGGTTTAGCGATGCAGCTTAGACCACTTAAAACCAAAGTCGCAGGAATCGCGAATTTTTCGAAGTCTACATGTGTGTAAAAGCGTCGAGCAGGTAGCGGCACGTGTTCGACATTCGAGGCGCGCGACTGGGCTGCTTTCACCCGCCTAAAAAAAAAAAAAGAAAAAATTGGATATTTCAAAGATTTAAGTCCGCGGTAGCGCTGTTGCAAAAAAGGCGCTATAGCGACGTCGCCGTTTATGTGGACTTCCCGCGGAACCAGACTGCACAGGAACGGGAACCGATTACCGCACGCTATCCTTCGTTTTCTCTGACGCATGCGCGATGTCAGATACGTAGCGACCGCAAACCGCCGTTCGAGTGGTGCACCTGCCATCCATGCACACGCTTCCGTTGTTGAAATGATTCGTCGCGTTTTAAGTGCGGCCGCCATGAACCACAGTCGCCCGCGGCAGCCTATATGCAGCGAGCACCGAAAAGATGGCGCTCGTTAGGCCTAGTTTGTGGGGACGCGGGCGGCGGGCCGCCCGGGAAGCTTGCCCTTCACAACACAGGGATCGGGCGCACAAGAAATCGCGCTCGCGGGGAGGTTCAAGGGCAATACGCGTGAAATGGTTTGAAAGATAGAACTGGAGGCAAACAGCGGTAACGCGGACATCATGCTGTCGCGGGCGCGCGTTCCGCGCGGGGTGCACGTTCGCAGCTGACAAACGGCCGTAGCAGCATTCTCCGTCGCCTTGGCAATCCTACCAATTCTATCCTCACAGGGCGTGCCCGCGGTGCGCTGTCGCCGTGGCTTTTTTTTTTTTTTTTTCCCCTTCCCTCCGCTCCTTCTTCATTCGTACCGCGCTTTTTCGTCCTTCATGGCGATTCGTTGCGCCCTTTTCAGGCGGCGAACTTCCCTTGTGAAACCTGCTCCCTTCCTCAATTGTCCGCGGGATTTCCCGGTATGCGTATACATTTAGTTCTATGGGAGGGTAAACGGGGTTCAGAAAAAAACCGCATTATAGCCGGTCCTGCACTATAAGCAGTTACGTTATAAGTGGTCTCGGCCGCATTGTATGCACATCAATAAGATCAGAAAATGAAAACATTGCCACCCCCCCTCCTTTCATGTAAGGGACAGGGGCTACTCTGATGCACCTCTTATGAAGGAGTTCACCTGCACTTTGTACAAGCCTTGTCCTGGCTTTCGACAGATTTTCAATCCAGCAATAAGCCAGTTATTGCTCAAAATGTGCTACGATTGACACCAGTCTGCATATGTGCAGTACGTTTCTTTTTAAGAGCCTAAGCTGCAAGCTAGACAAACTTTGTCCTGTCAGGAAATATAACCTTGAAGTGACCTTGCCTAGCAACCAACCGACACTACATCTACCAGCACAACTGTGTACTGCCGCGACGTCATGCTACATCATGCGACATAAGTTCCTGCCAAAATATCACGTGACTATCACGTGCAGACATGTTTCAGTAAACTACCAGGCAGCTTCGCTGTGCTCTGGCCTTACGTGACCTAGCAGAAGCTGCGTACTTTTTTTACCTTCACAGTTTACAATTTCTTCGAAATACAGGCTACCAAAATGAACAGAACTTTGTGCACTACCCAGCAAAGGTGACATGTACTTGCCAAGCATGGGTGTTGAGCCCATAGTGGTATGCATTGCAGCACTATGTCCGATCTCTCACAACTGCACTCTACAGTTCGCAGTCAAGCACGAGCACTTTGTGCCAAGGTAGCGTGATAAAAGATGCCATCGTCAAGATGGAAAAAGTGTGGACACTATACAGCTGGATTCATAATGTAAACAGTGCACCAACATTGTATGTACTCTATTCTAAGCACCCCCCATTTTTTTGAAATCATGAAACTGAGTACTGAAACTCATAGTCCATCGCACTACTTGAGCCAGCAGTCTTGGTATCCTATAGCAGATACCGACCAAGACATGGGCATTCTTTCAGGACGCAATGACACAGGCTGAGATACTGGCAGAGTTCCATGCTTGGCACTAGCTACACTGCTCATCGAAAGAAAGGGAGCCCCGTGTAGAACCAGTAGACAAACTTTTTTCCCCAGATTTTTCTTGGAGAATAGGGGTGGGGAGAAGGGGGTGCTTAGGAGCACAAAAATACGGTAGTGTTGCAAACTGAAGGCCTCACCGGCAAATGCATAGAGTACACAGACAGTTATCGACAAGTTTTATTTGTTCAGCAGTAGAAAAATGGCTTTCAGACAAAAACCGAACAACTTTCCATAAGCGCCTACTAACTAGAAACGGCAGTGGCGGCAACTCACAAAGGCTAACATACACACAAGGAATAAGTGAAACTATCCTGGCAGCAAACAACAAAGGACTGCAGACTGCTGCGTAACTTCTAATACATCGTTGGCACGCTCGCTACAAATGCAAGCTCGCTGTTAATGAGGACAATGGGCGAGCTGGGATTCGACAACTGCTCAAAAAAGCAGTAGCAGATGTTCAATATGTGCAAAATTATTGGCCTTGTAAATCTGCAACAGTTCCCCGTTTCATGAGCCAGAAAAATGTTTGGGCTAAAGTACATGCTCTTTTTGCAGTGAAGGGTCAGCGGGAGGAAACAGTAGCGAGACCCCCTACACTCTAACGAAATTTGTACAGCCGAACACCTATATAACGAATATGGATATAACGAATTATTGGTTATAATAAAATGAGAAACAGCAATGCCATTAAAACAGTATTACGCATATATGCTTATAACGAAGTAGCAGATATAACGAAGCTGTTTCCATGTCATACTCAATTCGTTATAGTGAGGCTTGACTACTTGGCATGGCTGCTCAAAGTAGCTGTCCTAAACGAACACTCCCCTCCGGGCTTTCTGCGAAAATGCAGCATGAGGGCGCACTGGCATCACGTGACTCAAAAGTACAAAGGCGACATGTAACTGCCTAATTCTAATTCGCTTTCAACAAAGCTTGTATGGTAGGAGCACCATATGCTAAGCATGAATAGCAATAAGTACCAAATCTGTCTACGTGACTGTCTGAAATAAAGCTTTACATTGTAATCTCCTTCATTCAAATACTCAAATACACATGAAGAAGAGATGCGCTGTTGAACTAACTTTGAAGCAAATTATAAAGCAAATTATAACTGAATACCAGCCATGTGGTGCTACTTTAGTTGCAAACTAGCTCACAATCAAAATATGTTGCATTGTGAAACCAGGCATCCTTACTGATGAGCAGGTATTTGACTTTTACAACTGCTATAATAAATATCTAAATGAAAATTAACAGGTTGTTTACAACTTTTGGTTAAATGAAACAAATTCCATGGAACACATCTGAAAGAGGACTTAGAGGTATGTGAATCTGTGTTATGGATGCCTTGTAAAAGCACATCCTTGTTCCACAAACAGTGAAAAAACCAAGCTGAACCTCGCGCCTTACTAAGAACATGGAAAGCATATATGAGACAGAACTAGACACATTGTGACACTACACACACCTTGCATTGCAACAAAAGACTCTACCGAATACCCAAAATTATTTTGGTGTAGCTGAACTCGGTACAGTACTCACGGATCAAAATGGGAAAAGTTAGGGCTAAGTAATGTGCATACTTTTCTTTATATAAGCATCAATTTGTGTATCATAGGTGTAATGTTTGTAGGTCTACCTGCACGAGGAAAGGCTCCACCTTTATAGGCTGGATTCACAGCTACATGACGCAGTTACAGCGAGCAATTGCACATATTAGTTGATTTAATTCAATGTTTACATGTCCTATTTCATTCCCCGAGTACTGTACAAGTCATCATGCCCACAGGTTCAAGAAAGTATCCCGCGTGGTTACCGGAGTTACGTCAGTAAACGCCAAGCTTGCACTGAAGTTGCACTTACAGGAAACCCAGTAGTAGTATCTTGTCATCCATGCTGCCTGTACAGTTTTTAAACACTCAGACACAAGAAGCATTTTGTGATATGAGCAAAGGACCACATCAAGTCTTCAAAAACCTGCTCTTATAAACTATATCACACTTTCAACTTCCTATCATAGTGCTGCTATTGACAACCAGTCATCAAACAGTGCAACAAACATCAAATTAAGTGAGCGCTCTGGCTGCAGAACTTGTGCTCAAACATCAGTCTCAGATGTAGCAATCACTTGGAAGACTTCGCTTTAGCGCATCTCACATCAGCCAACAGGGTCGAAAAGATAGAAGTTGCATCAGAGAGGTGCTTCTTCTTTCAGTCCTGTATGAAAAGCCTTGCACTTGTTTGCAAGGCATTGCGAACACCAAGCATGCTCAATCACATTTTCACTGAGAAGGTATACCATAAGACAAAGGTTAATCACATAGTACACGTACATAAATGCCAGATGTGGCTGGCTTTTTCTTGTTAGAGAACATGACTTCAGAATGCTGCGGTTACATTAAGCACAAGTGCTGGTAGTGTACTGCAATGTCCAGGCCATTAGATGCAAACAGATCAGCTGGACATTAGAAAAGCCAGTGCTGCACTCTCCCAACTTTCACTAGCAATCCACAGTTCTTCTAAGCGCTAAAGAAAAAAGGGGGGGGGGGGGAAAGAGAGGGTGTACAGGAGGGGAAATTGCATGTGCAAGCGAAAGCTCCATAACTACATGCAAAAGTATGCGCCAGGACTACATGAAATCATTGGGAGAGGCCTTCGTCTTGCAGTGGGCTTAACACTGATGATGATGATGCCAGTTACATTAATCACGTCTAAACAGGCACACGAAACTGACTATCATGCAACACAAGTCGCTGCTTTTCTATGAACGCTGTCCAGTGGAAGAAAAAGAAAAGATCAATCTGACGTCACAAAAGGAACTCGCAAGCATGAACCGTCACCACTATTCAATATCGGCAGGTGACGACATCGTCAATTCAGGTTTGTCCTTGGCAGACTTATAAAGAACATGTCTAAAACATGTATAAAGAACATGTTAACATGCGTGCAGCGTCAGAATGACTGACACACTTTCAAAGCTAGCAGGTATTATTTCAGCTGCCCCTTATATTCCCGAAGTGAGAAAATCATGTAGTGTGTTGTTTCGTGGCAGACAAAGCAACAATGCTATAATAATATTACATACGAAGAGCGATAATGTGTATTGTAACACAGGAGCCTAGGAAGTGCAACATGAACAAGCAAAATTTTAATTCCCTGATGCTTTTCGTAGACAGCCCTGCAAGCAAGCACTGAGAACTATAGTAAATTTCATTGGCTGGTATGGAGAAAGCCAATTTGCTGTGTTACAAAGACGACGTTGCACTAGTGATTGGAGTCTGGCTGCATTTTGCACAGCTCATTCCAAAGCGGCCCAGTCTACCATCAGAATTTCCAGTCTACCCTCGGATTCAGGTTACTTTTCGCAACTTCCGCTATGACCCCGATAGTAGAAAAACAGTCTCTTTTTCTCAACCAGCAGATTAGAATTCTTGTATCACGGCGCTTTCTTTGGGATTAACAAGGCAAGCCCACTCAAACAAATAATTCCAAATTAATTCAAAGCTTGCACATCCCACCCAAAAAAAATTGCTTTCTCATTAGTTATTACACAAGGTTCTGAGCAACAGCTAACGAGGCAAACATGGTTTCCAAGCCAAATGGTGAGGAAAAGAGAACGTTCAACCACACTTAGGAGGTCAAAAAGAAAAAACGAAGACAAAACAGAAGTAATCATCATTAAGAAGACTGCATTATAGGGAACATTGGCCTAGAGCTAAGCTACCAGGAGGTAAGGGTGGAGGTATGCCTAATGAATACGTGTAACAATAATCACACTAGCTGGCACTTGGATATGCTGGGGAACTACTGGCAAACAAAGAAAGAAAGAGCAGCCAAAAATGCAGAGGGCCAGCAGACATCACTTCAAACATGCCCTTTTGTAGCCTATGCTGCCTAAGTGGAATGACGTTGTTTCCCTGCTAATATTAGTCACCCACATAGTGCTGCAGGCACGAGGGCAAGAAAAAAATACAGAAATATATAATGGGGCGTTCCTGTTGACATCTATTCTACAAAGGTTGGTCTAGGGTATGGTCCAGAGCAACCACTGCCCGCGCCTTTCGGAAATGCGTGCATTCCCGAAATACTTCACGCATTCATTTACACTCCGAAAAGTTCCAGTCGGAATTCGCGTCAGCCATGCCACACAGCAACACGTCGCTGGTCATGGTACAGAACGATGTGCTTAATAATCGGATGACATCACGCTAACTCGCGCTTGTTGGCCTCGCATACGAAGAGAAGAACATGTGCAAAAATTTTAGCTGCACAAAAAGAGGCGCAGCATAATTTTCAATGCAACTGCAAAGCCTCCGAGCTTTAAAAAAAAAAAACAAACTGGGCATTTTATTCAAGAACGAAAGAGCTTCAAACTTTTCAGCCAGCTACACAAAAGCTTGACTGCAAGATTCTAGCATTTGAAAAACTCACCCAGACCTGATCAATTCAATCAACAATTATCACTAATGCATGCCCAGGTAGCAGGTAAATTTTGTTTTCCGTTGTACCCATGTTCAGCTAGCTACAGCATTGTATGTGCAGATCCTTCTCTTCTGATTCTGACATGGAGAAGTAGCAGAACAAGACTACAACAGACACAGGTACTTCGTCAAGTTCTTTAAGAGTCGAGAGCAAAAGGCTGCAATATATTCAATATCATATCAGAGCACAATATGGACTTTAAAAATAAAATAAAATACCAGGGCCAAAAATACCCTACATTAGCTAGTCTCTGCCGCCTAGACTGAAATCTGGCAGCTACACAGGGTAAGTGACTGTAGCGCTAGGAAAAAAAAAAAAATCAGAAGCAGCCTTTGATAGTGGAACGCTTCTACCACACATCCTACAGTTACCCATCGAAAACACCTAGCTGCTTCAGGTGCGAAGCCGTGCCCAAGTCAAAAACGCCTCGTGCAAAGAGATAAACCAGAGGTGTAACTAGAACATTTCATTTTTAACTACAAGAACACCTAGAGTGACGACAGAACCTAGAACTAACGAGGATGCAGGGCATGATTGGAAGGAACATACTGAGCCCAAGAAGGAACGTTTAAAGGAGTAGTGACACGATTTTGTGGTGGCGCAAAAAGGACATTTTTCGTTTTATAGCCATGCAATAATGCTTTCCACACACCAATGCCAGGAAACACGTGCAAAGTAATTTAGTTTGATTTTAAGGTTTTCGTCGCCCAGTACCTGGAAGACAGCCTTAGCGCATAGACGATACGATGACGTATGAACACAGTCTCTTAAAAATAACCGATACCACTGTCAAAATCGCTGGATGACCATGAAATCATCGTGGTTTATGTTCCCCACGTGCACATGACCACAGCCGACAAAGTTGCAGTGATGCCACCACAAATTGCTGCCCCCATGTCACACAGACGTATGTCAGACTTTGTTGACACGTCGCTAGGAAACCGTCCCCTCGAAACCAAAACCAAAAGTGGGCCTTCAAGGAAGCAGTATTAAAAATATATTCACCGCATTGCGAGGTACGGCGATAAGTCCTTTTAGGGTTCTCCACTCCAGCGCTTCTATATATAGCAACAATACGAATACGAGAATCTCAAAGTAATCATTTAACAGCGGGCTAGACGACTCATCATGAATAAAGGATGTGGTGCAAGCCAGGCATGGGCAAGGCAAAGAAAAATACGCTCTCCTGTGTTAATTGTTGCACCAAACTGAAAAAAATAGAGGCAGACTCATCCTGTCCTTCTGGTACTTCTGGTACAGCCATGTCTACTGGGCAGTGCGCTGTATTTCATTTCCATTCCTCCGAGTTTTTCTCCAATTAATTCACAGGGTGGGATGAGCGTTCAAATAGTGTTATTCCTTCCTTCTGTCCTTCAACCTCGTTAGTGCCGCATCTTTACATCAGTCGGCAAATGACCAGCCTACAAATGGCTAACAATCCTATCGAACTACTACTGCTTGGGCTTCTGCTGCTCTACCGGGAAGCGGACCTGGCCATGCCCCTCGATACCAGCCTCGACTACGTCGCCGTCATGGACAGGGCCAACGCCACTGGGCGTGCCAGTGAGCAGGAGGTCACCGGGTTCGAGAGTGAAGCGAGCGCTCGCCGCCTCCAGCAGCTGCTGGATGGTGAACAGCATGTGCGAGGTGCTTCCCATCTGCCGCTGTTGGCCGTTCACCTTGCACCAGAGGGTGAGCGAGTGCGGGTCGCTCACCGACTCCTTGGGCAGAAACTGACCCACGGGGCAGGACGTGTCAAAGCCCTTGGCACGCTCCCAGGGATGACCCTGCGCTTGGCACTGCGCAAGAGAAGCAGCAGATGTGAAAGGGCGTTGACCGAGGGATCCGTTGCCATCAGACATGACAATGTGAGGGCACCAAGTAATGCGACCAGGGAAAGCATAGGCAACTTTACAGCTGAAGTCCCTTATAGATGACACTTGTCAACGAGCAGTTTCCAAACCTCATGTGAAAGGTCTCTTATAAGAAGGGCACCATGTTTTCCTTTTCTGATCAACCTTTATTTCAATATGGGCACACTACAACTAAATTGACCATGAAAGGAGGCTACAGCCTGTTGCAAAGGTTTTATTATGTACCATTTGATTAATGTTAGGCAATTTGCTTAGTTGAACTGTGTCACTCAGAGCACAATTCATGTTTTCTTCACCAAAACACTCTCACATTACTTTGTTATATTTCCTTTCGTTTCTACAATGAATAACTGCAGTAAGCAGCCAACAGCGCTACATTTAGAGTAGAAATAACTGTTGCAAACAAGACTGCTGATCAAAATTTAGGGATATATTATATTGTCCTTTCTAATCGATCGTTTTCAGGAGAGTGTGTGTGTTACAAAAGAGGTCCAAGTAATCGAAGGGATAGGGCAGCCAACCACGCGAGTAAATGATGCCTCCTATACCCAACTGTCTCTTCTGTCAGTGTCCTTTCTGAAAGGGTCGAACTGTATTTGCACTTTTAACACTCACTATGCCAAGGGGAAGTGTATCGATACCAACGCAACTTTACTACAATGAGTCTACTACACGCCCCGCCTAATCTAGCAATACTCACCTGTCTCTGCAGCTGCCGGTCAGTCATATCCAGTGCCACCACGTATCCCGCCACATAGTCGAGTGCCTCTTCGGCGCGAATGGCTGACCCTCGGCGCCCTACGACCACACCCAGTTCGACTTCATGGTCCAACTCCTCACATCCCCTGGGAATCTGAAATGAAAAAGAGGAAAGGCACATTGTTGCTCCAGAGCCACTGTGCCTGCTTGAAAAAAGCACGGCAACATCTGTAAGGTCTACGATAAATTTTTGAGAGGGACTCCCTTCATTGCAATCATTCAGCTACAATGGAAAGAATGGGTGGTAGAGATGTCCGTCCAATCTTCAAGCTCCACAAGCAAGAACACTCTGCGCACGTGGGGCACGCAAACAATGATGATTTCACGGTCGTCCAGTGACTGTCAGCGATTTCGGCGATCTTTAATAGACTGTGCTCATACGCCATCGTAGTGTCCATTGCGCTGGGGCTGGCTTGCAGTACTGGGCGACGAAAACTTTAAAACCAAACTAAAATATTTTGTACCTGTTTCCTGGCTTCCGTGTGCGGAGGGCGTTAACAATACATGGCTGGAAAACGAAAAATGTACATTTTGAGCCGCTGCAAAATCGTGTCAGTACCAAACTGAAAAATGGCTTCACTGTATTGAAGTGCACATCCTCGGTGGCAGGGGTTCAAAACTAAACAAGGTAGTACTAAAAGCTGGTTGACAGCACTTTTAAAGCTTCATTTTCTTTATTAGAAATACTGTTAGGCAACAAAATGCACTGTGCCACACACCCACACACACAAAAAAAGATGAGTTTACTATTCTCATTTATGGACACGGCTGCCAGAGCACACACCAAGCAGTCGCTGCATGGGTTGTGTTGTTGCACAGGTGGGCAGTTAGTGCCATGCCTGCCAAGTTCTCATACCAAAAACAAGTATTGGAAAGGCACATGGCTAAAGTAAACAAATACGTTGCGCTACTGACTCGCCTGTCGCCACTACCATTGATTCCAAAGCACTCTTTCTCACAAGGCACTCTGTGCCCTTACGTGAACTCACTCAACATGCACTTCAGTGTGCCCGTATGAGTGTCATATAGCATATGAGTGCCATATATGTATGAGTACCATATACTGTATGAGTGCCATATACAATACGTGAGTGATTACAGCAGGATCACGGTTATGATATATACCAAAACAAGGCCGAATACCAATGGCACACGCCTTTTGGTCCCCTGGTGGCAGTTACTTCTCTGATGGGACAGCACAGCTTCATGACAGAAAAAGTTCTGATCTCACGTGCCTATACCAATTGTCCTTTGTGAGAAATTCCAAGTTTAATAATAGGAACGGTTCTAAGTTGGCGCACTAAACCAAATGTCAGGCACTCAAAAGTGCATTTCTCTCTCCAACAGTGAGCTCTTGTTGCTGGCAAGTCAGTCATTTCAATTTGGAAAAAGAGATTGAGATTGCACCTAACAAGCAAGCCCCAAAATCATCCCCCCCCCCCCCCCTTTATTTTCACTTGCACTACAACGGTGCTGTACACTTCGCATTCTCTGATTGTTTAATCAATTACCCTGCATTGCACTTACCATAATAGACTGCCCTTCAGTAATGTATGCTGTTGGAGGCTTCATGAAAAGCAGCGGCTCCTTGGGTACGGCATGGCCCAATTCTTCGGCATGTTCCCTGCGAGAGAAAAAGAGCATCACGAGGGGTTAGCCCCCCCAACCATTTCATACCTCCCAGATGGCTTTGTGATAGTACCATGCGGTTGTGACATTGAAGGACACAATTGTTGAAGAAAACTCTTGAATGGGCGAACCCGTGGACAGCAAAACATACGAAATACACTAGGCAACGACAGCAGCAAGCACAATTGTCGGTCGGTGACAAAAACTGATAGGGACCAAAATGTGTCGGGTTTCATACATGCATCATGGCACATTCCAGTGTCATCACTGATGTTCATGCAAGGTCTGGAATGTACTCAAACAAACATGTTGAGTGTGAAAAGTTAGGACACTTAGCAATGTTCGTGAAGCTTGTGCAAGGTCACTCTGTGTAAGTTCCAGGCATAGCACAAGATGAATGTGTGAAGACAACATGCGACACAACACAAGCACTAGAAAATGAAGTCCCGGCAGTTGGTCAAGGAAGAATGAGGCTAAGTTTACTGATTTTGTACGTAATGTAGTACATAAAGCTCCCTTATATTGGGGCAAGCGCTGCATCTGGAAGACTGCTAAAAGGACAAATTTTGTTATCACTTAGGAAACACAGCAGAGATACGCACAAATCAAAAACACAGGTGCTTGACTGTGGCGGTTGCTTTCTTTTACCCTTCATTAAGTTCTTTTTCATTACAGGACAGTTCTTATTGCAGCCAGCATTTCACCTACTGTTACACAACGTACCAATTCCATTCTTATGCACTACTTATATAGACACATATGACACTAGGGCTTGAGTAAAGAACAAAAATGAATTAGGTAAAAATGCAGCATGGTATGAGGTGGCGATTTCACAAACACTGAGCAAATCACATATTGCGCAATTTGTTGCACACTGTATTCAAAACATATGCCAAACACATCACTGCTTTTTTGGATAGGGTGTGCTTGGGGAGTGTACTTACAGGGTATTGCCTACATATCTATGGTGGGGAGGCTTCACATGCTACTGCCGGCTTTTTTTTTAAACCCCCATGTTACCATTTTGTTGAAAACGTTACATAGCAGCACCATCAGGAAACGAAGACAGGAATGGAATTGAATGTTCTTCAGGATGACGAGCATGAGTTTATATCCAGCTAGTTGGCCAATGCTCTGTGCCCATAAAGGTTTTCATGATATTCATTTCATGGCTAATTAATGTTGTAAAAGACTGAGGGATGCGCACTAATGGTTTCTGGTATCAGGTGGCTGGGCATATGACCCGCAACCTCGTGCAAAACACATGAGCATCACGTCATTAAGTGAGTTACCAGGGTAGCTAGTTGGTTGTGGTTCATAACGGTGACAAGCACAGCAGGCGATATTAAGGGAAAAAGACAGAGACAGTGCTTTTCCGCTCCCTCTTTTTTTTTTTCTTCTTACAATCGGATGCTGTGCAGGTCACTGTTGAGAAAGTTACTTTTGTAGAAGTCTTAACATGAGCAATACAGAAGATTTGCAATGCTGCACTTAGGACAGGAGAGTTTGTGCTTCGCTTGACCTTGTGGATCTTCCGACACGTCATGAATATGTATGTTTCTAGCGTTTATGAACACTAACGTCTTAGAGAGATGCCTGCAATATCAAATAAACAAATGGTTGCACAAAAGTATGTGTGCACCTTTTTCACCCTTCAAGGCCTGCAACCCCCAAACCCTACCTCCCAGGTTGAATATATTACATGGGGGATATTTTGGTACCGGTAGAACTCGTGTACAAATATGAGCCCGTTACTTATTCAATACACATATGGAGGCGACAGCTGTGGAACGAACCGCGTAATCTGCACTGTAGTCGTGATAAGTAGCAGATACCAACAGGTCACTTCAGTGCATCAATACTTCCAGCCGGAACTTCGTAGATAACACGCTTACGTAACCCACACCACTGTTGCATTTCAGTGCTCTACCCATGTGCATCAGCCCCCCCCCTTTGTTTTACTTCCAACGATTTCATTTCCAAAGAAATGAAAACAGATTCGTAACTGTGGCTTGATGTTGAAGCCAGCATCGATGGGAGGCCATATCGCACTTATATCTGCGTGATTATTTGTTCATTTAATTCTACTCGGGAGGGATAACAACTACTAGGAAAGCAACCACACATGACACGGCCCCAAACGCGACAAGAGTTTGCGCTCAGAAGGCTATCAGCATTCCGGCGACGTAAAAGTCGCACTCCGGCGAGCCTCGATTACGCAATTAACAGCTGTCAATGCCCACCAGAGGAATGCGACTTGTTGACCACGTTCGCAAAGTTTACTCGAAATGGGGGAGGAACAACGCGATGAAACAAGTGTAGAGCGGTTAATTATCGAGACCAACATCCCAAACCTTTTTTTCGGTCGCCGGAAAAACGTGGGATAATGAACTCGGGGAAGTTCCCGTAGTACTGACTCGTTGGCAAGGCACACGCGGGCACTGACTTTTGCAACACGAACAAAACAAAAGATCGCCGCACATTTATCGCTGTCCGGTTCCCTCTCCCCGGGCGCTGAGCTCGTGCAGAGGGTGCGTAAACACGAGAAAAACAAGGCCCTATAAACTCACCTGTAGTTTCTTCCAACGCAGATAATCTTCCGACCGAATTCCACAAACCTGCTTAGTCTCATGCTTGTCTTCGTACTGTGTTTTTCCCGCTGGTGAATTGAATATTACTTCGATGAAAAACAAGCGGAACGAACTACACAAGAAAGCCGCAGCGCCCGCACTCTCCTCCAGCGCAAATCGGGAACGTCTCGGGTTGGATTGGATCGGCTCACAACTAACTCATTTATGTAGCGTGATGATGATGATCGTGGTCACGACCTACTGTACTCCTGACCTGCCTGGCGAGCAGAATGCCAGCGCGCATGTGCTAGCTCCTCTTTCTACCGCTAGGGGCCTTTTGGCGGCGGATTTTGGCGCCACCAGTTACCCCACCCACACCACTTCTAGGCGGTCGTCTGCTCGCGTTGAGCCGAGACGCCTGTGCGGGAAGGCACTCTGCGGAGCGAAGAAAACATTTGCAAAACTGCTTCGATTGAGGTAATTCAGCTATGACAGTACAGTGTAGTTCCAAGAAACGCGCCCGCGTGAGCCATGTACCACGGTAGTCTGTAGAAAAGGTGAGAAATGTCTAATATTGGCATGCGCAAAAATGTTCCTATACACTTAGTAAACAAATACGTACGTTTTGTATGACTAATGAGCTGAATTCGCGACTGTGCTTTTGCTCGGTAAGGTTTTACAAGTTATTGACTCACAAATTAAACCAACTGTCGCTTGAGCGACCGAAATAACAGGAAAAGAAAAGCTAGTACTGATTATCTCAGTGGCGCAATAGTGCTGTTGGTTCCTTGGTAAATAGACTCTGAAACGTTGGCCGAAGTACCATATGAACATTCCTGCTATTAGATACAGTGCAACAGTTCACATATATGCTCAAATTTCCGAGAACTGCGCACAAGCAAAGTACTCGCACAGTGCTTGTTGTTCTGCACCCATGCACCCGTCGACGCTCAGGATGGATGGATGGATGCTATGAGCGTCCCCTTTGTAACGGGGCGGTGACTTGTGCGCCACCAGGCTCGTAGAACATTTTTTTTTTCCTCTCTTTAAATTTTCCTCATGCCTTTTAAATTTACTTCAATCAAATCGATCATACTATAGCAAAAACGGAAATTCATAGCCCAGTTCCCTGCCCCTTATGGCAGAAAGTCCATATTTTTTTATAATTATTTTGTCCGTTCTCTCTAGTTTTCTGCCACCAGTATTCTAACCGTCTCTTACTTATTTCAATCGCGGCTATGTTCAGCTTCCCGTTGTTCGCCCTAAAACCCAAGGCTTCCTGTAGGGTGGTGCCCAAACGTACACCTGGGTGGATATTTCCGCATTCAATCAGAACATGCTCCGTCGTTTCCCTATCTTCCTCGCAGCATGTGCATTTTTCCTCTTCTTTACTGAATTTCGCTTTATAAATACGCGTTCTAAGGCAGCCCGATCTCGCTTCAAACAATAAAGCGCTTCCTCTTGAATTATCATAAAATGCCTCCCTCTTTATTTCGTTTTTGCCCTCTCGGTAGTTATTCAGAGTCGGTTTTTTTTCCATCGCTCCCCTCCAGTAAATCTTCTCCGCCTCTCTGACTTTTCCCTTTACGCTCTTTGTTGTCAGTTCTCTTAGAGCCGTATATTTACTGGTGAGCCTCCTAGTTCTCTTTCTCCACTGCGTGTCAACGCTCTTTCTATATAAATAGCGGAACGCCTTCACTGCCCACCTACTCTCTTTCATATATTCCTTAGCCTCTCTTCAAACCTTATTTTGCTCTGCGCTTCCCTTGCCTCAAAACTCGCCCATCCCATATCGCCCTTTACAGCCTCGTTTGTCGTTTTCCCGTGGGCACCCAACGCGAGGCGTCCCACAGTTCTTTGATTTACATCCATTCCTGATTGTATCTCTGGCCTCATGCACACCACTGAGTTCCCAAATGTAAGCCCCGGTATCATTACGTCCCTTTCCACAGACCCCTAAGCACCTCGTACCTATTGTGTCCCCATAACGCTCTGTGCTTCATTATTGCTGCGTTCCTCTTTCTCTTTGCTGCCAAGGCTTTTTCGTGTACCTTCATGTATCTATCATCCTCATTTACCCTCGGGTGGGGTAACTCGAGCGCCATCTTAGCGGCGAAGTCTGGAACGAGAGGCGGCGCAGGCGTCTCCGTAGAACGCCGCGAGCTGGTCAGGTCAGGAGTACAGTAGGTCGTGATCGTGGTTCGGTTAGGAAAGGATCAGGAAGGGACGCTAACTTGTGCAGCCCATGTAGGGAGCACGGCTAAGCATCTGTGGGGGTGTGGCAAAGGGAGTGAAAGAGATAGGAGAGAAAGGTCGCAGTGGAGTGCTCCGGAAATTTTGACCACCTGGGATTCTTGAACGTGCACTGACAACGCACAGTACACAGGCGTAGTGCATAGTTGGCATAGTATTACAGACAACACGACTCGCGGTCACCCTGAAAAAGCTCAAGTACCTCGTACAAGCTTTTCCGTGGTCAAGCCCGCATTGTATCACGAAACGATAATCGTAACGGTGTATATTCCACCCGCTTAGCCCGACGATGAGCGACAACACACGTTTCCCCAACCCTCTAGTGAAGATCAGTAAACCTTGTGCGCGCCACCATGGCCTCCGCGATTGGCTGCAGCAGCGCTGCCGATTGCGGAGGCCACGGCGCCACTTTTGAAAGTAATGAAATACGCATTCGCAGTGCATTTTCTGCAAAGTAATGCCTTAGACTTACACGAGTTCATGCATACTTGTAAAAGTTCCTTCAAAGATGGATTTAAAATAAGTACAGTGTGAGTAAAAGCACATGAAAGGGACACTAAAGCGAAAAACATATTTTCTCGTTTTCATAAACTGTGGATTCGTGGACCACAGTACTCGGTTACAGTTGCGTGTGTTGCCATTCAGAATTTCAACTCAAAATCGCTGAAATAGAACATGCGAATGTGTTATGAAAATCAGATAAATTGTGCTCCAAGAGCGCACGCAGACTGGTAGAATAACAGCGAAAAAAGGTGCACGCAATATACTGATCAACGAAGCAATGAAAATATATATAAGCGCTGAGCACACATATATGTTTTCATAACAATATATAGCCGTATTATAGCAATTATAGCTGTATTTTATAGCAAGGCTAGTCTAAGGGAAAATAGCGGCGTCATTTTTACAATAAAGGGCGGCCGTCATAGAAAGCGAATCACGCTGTAACAGTCTTGAGGGTGCCAGGGGGAGGGAAAAGAAAGGAAAACAGCGGCGCGTGGAGCAGCTTGTAACAGATGGACAACATTTGTATCGCGTTCGGCACGAGCATGTAAGTTGCAGTTTGCGGCGCTCCTACCATAAGCATATGAGGGATGCATGAGTTATGATTCACACTCACTCACTCACTCACTCACTCACTCACTCACTCACTCACTCACTCACTCACTCACTCACTCACTCACTCACTCACTCACTCACTCACTCACTCACTCTCTGAAAAATCAAACTCAGAAAATGTGGCGTGTGCAACACCTTTCTAGCACTTGAGACCTGCCACCCATTTAAAAGTACACATTGTCGTACTTTTGCAACATACATTTTGGGGGTGGGACGTTTCCAAGGCCTAGCGAGCCTCGATGAGCAAGTGCTCGTATTGGCGCTCAGGCCGGCATCTAGAACGACGCATGCGAATGCTTACATGGCTTGTAGTCCACGTCTCCCTGGCTTGGGTATGTGTGGATCCAGAAGCGGGAGCATGTCCTGACCTCCCTCTTGTTTTTTGAATGCATGCTTCAAGTAGAGAGCCCGTTCCAGAAACTTCCTATAAGTGGCTTTTTAGCCACGACAAATGCAGCGTCTCGCATCTGAGAGCGTGTACGTAGATTTCTTTGGATCTTGGCGTCCCGCATTCACCTTTAGGTGCCAGACATCCGGTCAGCTGACCCCCCTTTCGAAAAAAATCCGGTATCCTTTCCTGGGTATGGGGTTATGCGTCGCACGGGATTGATGGATGACTGAAGATGCACA
Organism: Hyalomma asiaticum; assembly: GCA_013339685.2. Lineage (NCBI taxonomy): Eukaryota > Metazoa > Arthropoda > Arachnida > Ixodida > Ixodidae > Hyalomma > Hyalomma asiaticum. The sequence goes on from CM023487.1 coordinate 28,859,926, forward strand.
TTGACGGTAACAGGGTGGATACCTAGAGAAGGCATCAGTGGCAGGGTGCGGCCGGACTTTAGGTGGGCAGACGAGGCTTAGAAGTTTGCGGGGATAAATGCGTTATAGTTAGCACAGGACCGGGATCATTGGAGATCGAGGGGGAAGCCTTTGCCCTGCAGTGGGCGTAGACACGCTGATGATGATATGATGATGATGATGATGCACAAGTGAGCGGGTTTGTGGATTTCCACCCTAAAGTCATCGGTCCACAAGGGCGTGCGTCTCACGTGATCAAGTATCGTCATTTTCGTAAACGCCTTGTGATGCTTCACGCGTGTCACCGCCATGTTTGTCCTCGAGGTCATCGCTTGATGAGACACTTGAGGCCTTTGCCTTAATTTGGTATGCCAAGGTGTTGGTGATTATGTAGCCGTTGTGAGCGAAACTTAATGCTGAGAGTACAAGGAAGCCCCCCACCCCATTCCCCATGCCTTTTGCCTTTTATGGTTTCATTGTACGTTGGCTCAATTAGGTTGTATCTAAGAGCCCTTGACCCACTCCCCTTTTTACTTTATAAAATCTAAAGAAGGACGTGAACTAGGTTTTCGCGAAGGGAACTATGCTATAGAACCCTTTGTTGCTTCGGTTAAGGTCGTTATAATGAATCCGCGTTTTTTATTATTTTTTTTTTCAGGCAAAACTCACCCGTGCGCCTCACAAATTATGGTGAAAGCTCTTGGAACGGCTCTCGCACTTATGGCGCTCCACTGGCCGCCTTCGTGCTCGCCAGCGGAATCCACGGGACCGAAGTGGCAGAATGCTGACGCGAGCGCCAACGACAAGCTCAAAACACTTGCCCAGGACGCCCTGAGACACGCCTCTGTCGCATTCAGTCACCACCACGTGGTCGTCGAAGTACTGAGTGCCCAGACAATGGTAAGACTGCAGTACTTCCTTCACTCAGGTGTATGCGCATATTTGCGTCGCGCGAGTAGCCTGCGAGCGATGACAGCTCTGCGAGCGATGACAGGAATCGGAAGTGTTGCGCGGGGACAGCTTCAAGTCCAGCGTGCCGGCGTGTCATGCGGTAAAGCTCTGATACGGCAAAATAGGAACGTTGCCATGAAGAGCAAACTTGAAAAAAAAAAAACCTTCTTTTGAAACAAAAATTGTAACGATAAGACCTGTCTGTGCAAAAGAACACGTCACTTGCTTTTGCATTGAAATATAACTTGGATTTTTAATAGCAGCACCGCATGGTGCAAATTGCCTCTAAACGTGGACTGAACTGCACGATTTCTCAATTTTGTGATTTTTTGTGCAATTTGTACTCACTCAAATGGTCTCAAGATATGTTTAGCGCAAGATATCGCTTCCGTAAGGCGCAGATCAATTAAAAAAAAATATCTAGCACATGACACAAAATACTGGAAGAAAGTAGGCAACCATAGCTCAACTGGGTAAAGTCGCTGAAGCCGTATATGGGGCAGAAAGGTCGCAATAATCTTATGTAGGCCAAAACATGTTGAACTAACAACTTTCCCTAACATACTGACCAAATTTGGTGTTGACCTAGTGAATGGTGCTCCCGAAATCAGTTGTCCTTTGTTGACCACTCAGACAACATTCCACAAAACTCGAAAGCATCCCACGTTGCAATTTTTTTTTTCAATCTGAAATATGCCAGGAAGCGACAACTTACGATGGTACTATAAACAAGCACGATTTTTGTCGGATACACATGAAATGGTCGCCAAAACGGCTGGGTCGTTTGGCGTGAAATGGGCGATTTCTAATATTCGACTTGCCCCGCCACGGTGGTCTAGTGGCTATACGCCATGCGCAGCGCCTATAGGGGCGCCACTGAAAGCCGCGTAGCGGCGGCCGTTGGAACCGGTGGTGGGTCGCGTAGCAGACGCCTCATTTCACTGCAAGCATCGCGGAAGTGCGCGCGTGCGATTTGCCGCTTGTGCGCGTCCCAGATAATTACTTTTGCGGCGATAGTGTGTGCAAAGGAGCTGCACATTATAACAGTGGACATGTGTCCGATGTCACAGCTGTGTGGGACGACAATGTCACCATACGCGCCAAGTGTTTGCCACAGACAAGCGTCAACAAGCTTCCCTACCAAGTGGAGCTCATCGCACCGCTTTCTTTACAACGTCCCGATCACTAATGCCTGCATGCGTTGACGCGTGAACCAACGTTTTTTTCTCGACACAGTAGCTTCGTTTACGTGCCATGTGTTTATATAGTAGATTTTGAGGGATCGCTGTCGCACCGGCGCATGGATTTCACGGGTGCGGCCACGCGAAGGGTCAGCGTTGGTAAAACTGAAACCAGCACGATAAACTTGTAAATATATATCTCGGCAGCTTGCGCTAGTGGCGCGAGACTGAGTCAAAGCGGAGCTGGTGGTCACCTAGCTTGTCGTAGCAGCTTGGCTACGTATTTGCTAGGTTTTTTGCAACCTATTACCAAGTGTTGCAAAATGGCGTTACATTCTACGCGATCGTCAAAGTCTTAAAGGGGTCCTGAAACCATATTTTACTCGCTGAGTTTTGCATCGAAACGGGTTCGTTGTATTGTTCTGAGGTAAATGCAAAAAGAATTTTCGAGATCGATGCAGGCAAACGCAAGTTATTCAACTTACAAATTCAAAATAAAAGCAGACGACAGATATCGGCATCCCAAGGCGTGCATGCTGCTTCCAATCAAACGCGGCTTACATCTTGCAGAACCGGAACCGTGCTGCCCTCTGTGGCCTTCCTACCACAACCACCACGTGGGCCGCACAGCAATCCTTGTGTCAGTTACAAGCAAAATGAAGTTGTAATGCCCAAATTTGTACCTTTAGCAAGCATAAAACACGTTCTGAATTTGGAATTTCTTATATTCGGTGCATTGTCGATGTGTGCGATCTATATTTTTATTCCCTACTGTTCCCGGCCAATCAGAACCTGCAGCAAAGCAGCATGGTGATGTCATATCCGCTCGGAGAAACTGCTGATGTATGGCGCTGCAGTCAGTGTGGAAACCGATTTCAGGTACAAATTAAATATATTACGGTTCAATTTCGCCGCTTTCACTGGTGTTTCGGTCATCGTCAAGTACCCACAAGCAGAATGGCAATAAAACAAATCGTAACGGGTATAGTCCCCCTTTAAGATGAGCACACCACGTTTCCCCAATATGAAATCAGGCGAGTGCGCGCCACCATTCTCCGCGATTGGGGCTGCAGCAGCGTGCCGATTGCGGAGGCCCGGCGCCACTTTTGAAAGTGTGAAATTCGCATCGGTGCTTTCTGCCAAAGTATGACTGACTACACGAGTTCTGCATACTTGTAAAAGTTCCTTCAAAGATGGATTTAAAATAAGTACAGTGTGAGTAAAAGCACATGAAAGGGACACTAAAGCGAAAAACATTTTTTCTCGTTTTCATAAACTGTGGATTCGTGGACCTCAGTACTCGGTTACAGTTGCGTGTGTTGCCATTCAGAATTTCAACTCAAAATCGCTGAAATAGAACATGCGAATGTGTTATGAAAATCAGATAAACTGTGCTCCAAGAGCGCACGCAGACTGGTAGAATAACAGCGAAAAAAGGGGCACGCAATATACTGATTAACGAATCAATGAAAATATATATAAGCGCTGCGCACACATATATGTTTTCATAACAATATATAGCCGTATTATAGCAATTATAGCTGTATAGCAAGGCTAGTCTAAGGGAAAATAGCGGCGTCATTTTTACAATAAAGGGCGGCCGTCATAGAAAGCGAATCACGCTGTAACAGTCTTGAGGGTGTCAGGGGGAGGGAAAAGAAAGGAAAACAGCGGCGCGTGGAGCAGCTTGTAACAGATGGACAACATTTGTATCGCGTTCGGCACGAGCATGTAAGTTGCAGTTTGCGGCGCTCCTACCATAAGCATATGAGGGATGCATGAGTTATGATTCACTCACTCACTCACTCACTCACTCACTCACTCACTCACTCACTCACTCACTCACTCACTCACTCACTCACTCACTCACTCACTCACTCTCTGAAAAATCAAACTCAGAAAATGCGGCGTGTGCAACACCTTTCTAGCACTTGAGACCTGCCACCCATTTAAAAGTACACATTGTCGTACTTTTGCAACATATACATTTTGGGTGTGGGACGTTTCCAAGGCCTAGCGAGCCTCGATGAGCAAGTGCTCGTATTGGCGCTCAGGCCCGCATCTAGAACGACGCATGCCAATGCTTACATGGCTTGTAGTCCACGTCTCCCTGGCTTGGGTATGTGCGGATCCAGAAGCGGGAGCATGTCCTGACCTCCCTCTTGTTTTTTGAATGCATGCTTCAAGTAGAGAGCCCGTTCCAGAAACTTCCTATAAGTGGCTTTTTAGCCACGACAAATGCAGCGTCTCGCATCTGAGAGCGTGTACGTAGATTTCTTTGGGTCTTGGCGTCCCGCGTTCACCTTTAGGTGCCAGACATCCGGTGAGCTGACCCCCCTTTCGAATCCGCTATCCTTTCCTGGGTATGTGGTTATGCGTCGCACGGGATTGATGGATGACTGAAGATGCACATTGACGGTAACAGGGTGGATACCTAGAGAAGGCATCAGTGGCAGGGTGCGGCCGGACTTTAGGTGGGCAGACGAGGCTTAGAAGTTTGCGGGGATAAATGCGTTATAGTTAGCACATTGCAGGACCGGGATCATTGGAGATCGAGGGGGAGGCCTTTGCCCTGCAGTGGGCGTAGACACGCTGATTATGATGATGATGATGATGATGATGATGCACAAGTGAGCGGGTTTGTGGATTTCCACCCTAAAGTCATCGGTCCACAAGGGCGTGCGTCTCACGTGATCAAGTATCGTCATTTTCGTAAACGCCTTGTGATGCTTCACGCGTGTCACCGCCATGTTTGTCCTCGAGGTCATCGCTTGATGAGACACTTGAGGCCTTTGCCTTAATTTGGTATGCCAAGGTGTTGGTGATTATGTAGCCGTTGTGAGCGAAACTTAATGCTGAGAGTACAAGGAAGCCCCCCACCCCATTCCCCATGCCTTTTGCCTTTTATGGTTTCATTGTACGTTGGCTCAATTAGGTTGTATCTAAGAGCCCTTGACCCACTCACCTTTTTACTTTATAAACTCTAAAGAAGGAAGGGAACTATGCTATAGAACCCTTTGTTGCTTCTGTTAAGGTCGTTATAATGAATCCGCGTTTTTTATTATTTTTTTTTCAGGCAAAACTCACCCGTGCGCCTCACAAATTATGGCGAAAGCTCTTGGAACGGCTCTCGCACTTATGGCGCTCCACTGGCCCCCTTCGTGCTCGCCAGCGGAATCCGCGGGACCGAAGTGGCAGAATGCTGACGCGAGCGCCAACGACAAGCTCAAAACACTTGCCCAGGACGCCCTCAGACACGCCTCTGTCGCATTCAGTCACCACCACGTGGTCGTCGAAGTACTGAGTGCCCAGACAATGGTAAGACTGCAGTACTTCCTTCACTCAGGTGTATGCGCATATTTGCGTCGCGCGAGTGGCCTGCGAGCGATGACAGCTCTGCGAGCGATGACAGGAATCGGAAGTGTTGCGCGGGGACAGCTTCAAGTCCAGCGTGCCGGCGTGTCATGCGGTAAAGCTCCGCTACGGCAAAATAGGAACGTTGCCATGGAGAGCAAACATGAAAAAAATACCTTCTCTTGAAACAAAAATTGTAACGATAAGACTCGTCTGTGCAAAAGAACACGTTACTTGCTTGTGCATTGAAATATAACTTGGATTTTTAGTAGCAGCACCGCATGGTGTAAATTGCCTCTAAACGTGGACTGAACTGCACAATTTCTCAATTTTGTGATTTCTTGTGCAATTTGTACTCACTCAAATGGTCTCAGGATATTTTTAGCGCAAGATATCGCTTCCATAAGGCGTAGATCAATTAAAAATATCTCTAGTACATGGTACAAAATACTGGAAGAAAGTAGGCAATCATAGCTCCCCTGGATAAAGTCACTGAAGGCGTATATGGGGCAGAAAGGTAGCAATAGTCTTATTTAGGCTAAAACATATTGAACTAACAACCTCCCCTAACACACTGACCAAATTTGGTGTTCGCCCAATGATTGGTGCTCCCGAAATCAATTGCGCTTTGTTGACCACTCAGACAACATTCCACAAAACTCGAAAGCCTCCCACGTTGCCAAAAAAAAATTTTTTTTCAGTCTGAAATATGGCAGCACGTGACAGCTTCCGATCTCCTAAACAAGCACGATTTTAGACGAATACACTTGAAATGGTCGCCAAAATGGCTGGGTCGCTTGGCGTGAAATGGGCGATTTCTAATATTCGACTGACTTTGCTCAGCGCAGCGGCTATCCTATCCTAAAGCTGAAGAACTAAAAGAGGTATCATTTTCATGAAACGTGAGCTACAGCAACGATCAGTTTTTTTTTTTTTTACCAATCTCAAGTGAACAAGTGGAGCTGCCTCGCCATCGTCACCGTTGCTAGGAGCTTGCCCATATTGGCCATGGCTAAAAGTTTACTTGTTGATCATTACACCGTCAACTTATAACGTATTTAGTTTGCGTCGCGTGTTTCAGAAACTAGACGAAGCAGGTGCTACCAAATACAACGTCACGTATAAAGCCTCTCCAACGAACTGCAGCACCTCGACGCCTTTTAAAGAAGCCACCTGCAATGTGACCACTGCAAAGGTGGGTCGTGCGCTATTTGGCACACTATTTGTTAGATTGATAGCAAAGGTACATAGTAAAAGGCACTGCGCGTGCACGTTTGGTAGTGAGTTAGCGTTTCTTTTTCTTTCTTTTTTTCTTTCGAGGCGTTTGGCATTTTATACCTTCTATCACTGATGAACCCGTGATACAGACTCGAGTGGTGTCACCAGCCGCACTTTCTTCAATTCAATTCAATTCATTTTATTTTCATTTCGCCTTATCATTGTCGATTTCAACAGCCTCTGCTTGAGAGCGATTGACGTACGCACGCACGCTACATACATACATACATACATACATACATACATACATACATACATACATACATACATACATACATTTCAGCGCCAACGGTGTTCGCCGTTGGCTTTGTAATGTGTTCGCTTCCTATGACCAGTGTCGCCAAGTCAAAGTTTAAAAACCCGCAAACCTACCCCCCTCACCCCCAACCCCAAGAAAGGAAAATAGCTAAATACTTCTAAACATCTTTATAAAAAACGACGATAATTCGCTTGCATTCAACGAAGTCTTCAATCAGCCAGAGAAGAAACTATTTCTTCCTTGCACCCACGTTCAAGTGAGCACATTTTACCCTAACTATAAACTTAATGACTGGAACTTTTCTTCACATACACACCACGCATGCTCGACAAATGGCAGCAAGCTACCTGACCTTCGAGTAAGTGATTGAAGCAACTTTATTCTGCCCACAATGAAAATATTTCTACGCGATGCACACTGTCAGACGCTGTGCCGATCAGATTTCTAGCATCTCATTTGGAGGCCCGCAGATTTCTCACAAGGCTAGACGGTATATTCGACACCTACTGCACGCTGACGTACCAGCTCTACAGCCTTTAACACAGTCAGCCAACGAAGCGCAGAAACCGCTCGCTATATATGTCAAAGTGGCCTGTTTATAGTGTACAGGAGAGGTAGACTGACTCGTGAGAAGGCGTCACATGCCCTAACCCCTCCCTCGCTCCATTTCACGAGCCAGGAGCCGCCCTTTTGTCTCAGTAAATTAATTAGTTACTTAATTAATTAATTAATTAATTACTTAATTAATTATTCTGCATGCAAATGCAGTCTGCGGTTTTTCCTGCTCTGTGTGGGTGATTGTTCACTCTTGCAGCTGAATCCAGGTTTGTGTCGACTTACACCACTGTAGTACCCATATTTCGAACCAAATTTGTTGGCAATGTGTACTTAAAGCAGCATATACAAAGCCTTCGGATGCCTTGCTCGAAGAGTCAAGATGGAATTCGTCGTCTCTGTTGTTGCCGTCCTGTTTCTCCGTCTGCATATGACGAAAGGCCGGTTGACTGAACGCGCGTTTGAACTCATCGGTTGGCCAGGGCAGCTGACGTTGAAGCACGGATTGTTTGTCGGATGTCTTCCTTTTTTTTTTTTTTTCTGGGTACATATGGTTAGTTCCAGAATGCAGTTGGGCACCCGCGGTTGTGCCAGCTGATGAGCGTCACCATTTATCATTCGATACAGTGGCAACGACTTTTTATTTCTTTTTGGTAGCAGATTCAGAAATCCCATAACGAACGAGTCCATTCCCATGTTCCCCACATTTAAATAAAAAATATTTAAAAAAAACCCCAACGAGTCTAATTTCACGCGAAACTTAAACGCATCACGTCACAATGTTCACTTTTTTGGAATGCTGGCCACATTTTCTTAATAATATTTTCTAAAATACTCTATAAGTGTTCGTTGAAATCCAAACTAGAAGAGAAGCTCAGGGGAAGATGGATGCTTGAATCGATGAACAAATCGCAAGGTACGATTTAAAACAGGGAATGTCGCGGCCTCCCGCAACATTCCCTGCTTTAAATCGTACCCTGCGATTTGTTCATCTATAAGTGTTGTCTCATGGCTTCCTTGGAAGGCAATGTGTACGTAAATTTAACGATAAATAATTATGCAGGCCTCATCGGACAGCGTCAGTATGCGTACTATAGTGCGGAAACCTCAGGGGGCCCACTTCTCGACGTTGACTGTCTTCTTGCGATGTTTTCTACCTGACCAAGGGCCTTTTTCTCCCACTAGCGGCACATTTTCTCTTGTCGAAAGGCAATATGCTAACGCGAGAAATATCGTTTATTGTTAATCTCCCTTCAACTCTAGTGAACACATTATATTCCCATGCCGTCCCCACTAGCGTTCTAACAATAGGGGATCTAGTGCACCATGTCCAATGCCTTTATTTCCAATAGCGCTTAAATTACCCGTGGAAGAGGATGAGCAGTCTTGCCTGCCCCATTTTAGCACTGCTCAAAATGATGTATTCGTGTACTCACTAGTTCGGGCTCACACGTTTTTAAGCGCGATGCCTAATTCAGACCGAAATATTCAGCAAAGAGAGCGAAGGGAGGTATGCGAATAGGTATAATTAAATTATGACAGAAAGTTTCATTGCAAAAACTTAAACGCGCTTAATTAAATGCATAAAGAAGTAATACGAAGTGGCATTAAAATTACTAGATATGGAATAGATATGTGAATATATGTATCTGGCGGCACTGCCAAACGTATGTGAACAGTTCAACGTCATTCAGTGTCCAACCCGATGCTGTCATTTTTTTTTTTGAAGGTTTGTGCCTTTTGTAATATACGATAAATATGTACTATAGGTAAACCTGCTATGTTTTTTCCTAATTTTACAGGCTGAGAAACAGTGCAGTACAACATTTTTAGAGATGCCGGCCGAAGAATTTTATCAAATACAGGGCATGATGTGCTTCGACATATACTACGAACAAGATAAAACTTCAGAATGAACAAATTAAAGAAAGAGTCAGAACATTCGTTAACGTTCCTCCAATGTGCACTTAGTGTCGCTGTACACGCAAGATAGATGGGCCACAATTAAAGGGACGCTGCGATACTTCTTGAAAATAGTCATCAAATGGTACACACCGACAAGTCGTGGAGGCTCCTGTCAACATGTGAGTGAAACATACTACTTTACAATACGTTCTCTTGACGACTGAGGGCTGTATACGACCCTCGAAAATTGAGGGTTATATCCACAAGCCGTTGGCAGCACTGCCAACGGCTTGTGGATATATGTATCTGGCAGCACTGCCAAACGTATGTGAACAGTTTGTGAAGCGGAGTATAGAATGGACCCGGTAACACGACTTTCAATGTTCAGAGCGGGGAGCTCAAAACAGGATACATAAACTATGTATCTTTTATTCTGTATAGTGCACATGGCTGTCGTGCGGTTCTACTTCGTGGCACTCCATATTGGTCACCTTAGTGAATTGTTCCTCAGGTATCGTCAATAAGGTGGCGTTGCACAGGTCACTGGGCTAGAAGATGAAAAAAAGAACAGTTGAGTGGGTTCTCTTGCACTAAGGAGGCTCTGCGGCACTTCTTGAACATAGTCTAAAAAACCATGCCAATCAGTCGTGTAGGCTCCTGCAAGCGTGTGAACGTTCGACAGATGGTAAACATGATGATCGTCAGCTGGACTTGGCACACGACATATCGCTGCGGAAAGCTCGGGGTGCGATCATTACGCGGGGGAGAAAAAAAAATCGAATTTTGACGACAACATTTAGGGGTGCGATCATTACGCGAGTGCGATCATTATGCGAGTAAATACGGTAGCACGCTGCATACACTGTGGAATTCGCAATTTGGTTTCAATTACAGTTGCAAACCGCCCGCTGTTCCTTCAACATATTATGCCGCAAGTATATATAGCACATACTTCGTCGCTTAGCTTATTTTGTAGTTTTGAAAGAAATACATGCATGTCTTTTTTTATTTTTATTTTTCGACGGCAAAAACGTAATCCATCCAAGACAGAAGAGCACAGGGAACAGTAAGGCAGACAGGAAAGCGATTGACTTACTGTTTTCCTGTGTTCGTCTGTGTTCTTGGCTGGATTACGTTTCTTTCACCGATGCAATGCACCAAGTAACCCAAAAACGAGTTTTACCGTTTCTTTTTTTTTATTTGCTGAAGTCAAAACGAGCAAATAACGCATTACCGAGAACATTTCTTCAGTTATGGAGTCACTAATACTAGTTGTACATCAAGCGACGCAGTCAGTGTTCCTTGTCGCGTGACATGTTGAAAGAAGAGCGGTAGGTTTGCAGCAGTACTTGAAACCAGATTGTAAATTTCCCATGGTGATCGCAGCGCACTAATATTTGGGTAACATACAGCAGCCTCCACGGCCTAAACGGCACGATTTTCAGACTGTACAAAATGTGTTTGAGACCCCCCCTCCCCTCCTTAAAGAACATATTGTCGCATTTTCGATGGAGGAGAAAACGCCAGGGGCCCGTGTACTGCGCCCTGTCAACTCCTGGTGGTCGAAGTTCTCGGAGCCTTTCGCTATGGTATGCCGGAAATTTTGATGATCTGGTATTCTTTAACGTGCACCCGAATCGCTCAGTAGACGGGCCGCTAGCACTATTAGCATTTCACCTCAGTCAAAACGCTATCGCTGAGGGCCGGGGTCACACCCGAGTCTGATGGTTCGACCACCGAGCACCATAAATGTACCGTCATAGCGGCCGTCTTGCTGTCTTGCTGCTTCCAGAGGCTTCTTTGCGGAATGAGCACTCCCCGACCATTTCCTGTTGCTATCCCCCCCCCCCCCCCCCCCCAAAAAAAAAAAAAATATGGCCGTGACATTGCTATCGCAAACACCAGTGACCGGCGTAGCTGCGGGAGCTTAGCAAAGAATTGCAAAGTTACGCAAAGGGAGAAGTGACCTTTTAGCAACACCAGGCCAAACTTTTTCCTGCATTATATAACCGACATAAGCGCAAATAAACTACTAAAGAATCATTTTCAATAAAAATCGAGCATATTTTTTCCCGTCTAAACCAAGGCAATCGTAACCTTCGCTCATCCCGCTATCTTCTCTATCTCTTTGTACGTTTCGTCCTCCTCTCCTAGGTAACCTTCTGTCCTTTTCTCTTTTCTGCTTTTTCTTCCTTTTTTTTTTCACTATCGCTATCGCTGCCATCTAGCAGTGGGTAGGAAGCCTACATGACCGCTTTAAAAGCAGTCATGTGGGCTCCCTAGCAGTGGGCTTAGGTCGAAGTTATGGGTACTGAGTCGAGAGAAAGCGTGGGTCAGCTTTTCCCTTCTGCACGCTCCGCGACATTCTTTCTTCCTCTTTCATTTCCTTCATTCCTTCATTTCTTGCGTTCCGTCCTACTGTTCTTTCTCTTTTCTCTATATTTTCCTTGGCAATGTGCGTAGTGGGTCAAGGCCAAGAGCGTGACCGGTTTTCGATTCCCCTTGACAGCTGCACCTGTAGCTGCGGACGACAGGGTGGAAATAAAAGCGAGGTTTTATAGACCTTTCTAGAGTTACTCTATATGCTACCGTAGGTAGCATATAATAAATATACAGTAACTCTAGACCTTTCCATAGGAGGCGTGGAGCACCGCCGTATTGGGCTGTGCACGGCAGTAAAAAGGCCTGCGTTGTCTGTTTCGTTGGTTTGTCTTCGCGCATTTGCGCTGTTTTGGTAATGAAGACTTTCCAACTCGCCAAAATTGCTACTTCAAAAGCTCGGCAGTACTTTTCATGGCGGGTCACGCTTGTGTTGCACAGCCCAGTGGAGGTTATGGCGGCGTCCAGGGGGCCCTCTGTGAAAGGTGCATACTTGGGTACAGGTCAAAAAAAAAAAATTAACTGCATATCCACGGAGTGAATGGTGATGAGTGGGCGAAGCTCCGGAGTTCAATGTAGATCGTGCCGAGTTCCGGGTTAATTTAGTTAACGCGCACGCTACGAATCCTTATGGTTCAACTACGCACAAGCGAAATCTCCCAGCGGCACTTCATTGCAAGTGAAGATCCAGTGCCTATATATATATATATATATATGGGTGGCAGGTGAACGGTTCTCCAGCGCGAGCAGTCGGTATTTTTCAATCAAGAAACTCGCTAGAAGACGCTGCCTGCGTCAAGCTTGTCTCTCGCAAGTGAGGGCGCGTTCTCCTCCTTGCGATCTGGTAGCGGGTTCATGGAAGAAAGAGCATTTCCATAGTCAACGCGCGCCTTTCGCTCTCTCTGTCTCTCTCTCTCTCACAAGACAGCAGATGTAAGAGTGAGAGAGCTCGCACGCCGGGAGGCACGCGCCCTCCTAGTAGCGCGTTCCTAGTAGGTAACGCGCTATTATAACGGAGCTTCGCCCCTGAAACGGCGTTGGTCAAGAGGTTATGGCACTCGGCTGCAGATCCGAAGGTCGAAGGATCGAATCCCGGCCGCGGCTGCTGCATTTCGATGGAGGCGAAATGTTGAGGGGCCCGTGTGCTGCGTGATATCAGTGCACGTTAAAGAACCCCAGGTGGTCAAAATTTCGGGAGACCTCCACTACGGCGTCTCTCATAATCAGAGCTGGTTTTGGGACGTAAAACTCCACAAATCAAGCAATCATTTTGCCTACATGGCGATGCCGCCGCGGCCGGGGTTCGATCCTGTGTCCTTCGGGACAGAAGCCAAGTGACATAATGACTAGGCTACTACCGCGGCGGGTCGCTAGAGGAAAAAAAAACACCAATAAATAGAGGACGAAGCAAGTGCGAATTGGACGTACCAGCTTATCCTTTGGGATACACTTGTCTCTCACGTACGGAATGTATGTAGAGCAGTACGCCGTCACACAAGTGTACGATAACTGGTAGACCTTCTTGTTTGGTAGACCACCTTCCTGCCAAATAATAAAGAGATAATTAGTGTAATTCTATACGAATATAATGCACTGGACAGTTCTCTGCGGAGAGTCAGGTGACTCCGTTTTGCAAAAAAAGAACGAGGATGTTCCCCATTTACCACCGTATAGCAACGGGTGGCGGTGGCTAACACAAAGGCTATACATAGAAAAATGCGATCCCAAGAACGTAAGCGTCTGTAAGATCGTGAACATGCCCTTGCTTTTCGGCGAGCTGATTACTTCTCTTGGTGCTTGTGTGGATGAACAGCACAACATGACGGCGGACGAAGGCATCCCAGTAGCCCTTTTAAAAGCCCGTGACTTCATGCCCACTGCTTGTTATGCCGCTCGGATCTCTAGGGCGTTTCCCAAGCTTTCTTTTTTACGTGTCTCCGTTGCAGCCTAGCGCGCGAAGAGCAGTTTCTTTCCGACTTTAACATTGGTATAGGCCATAATATGGTACCGGTGCCTTGCCGTCGCTTTGCCTTTATAATGACGTTGCCGTCGCTTTGCCTGTATAATGACACCTGGCTTCCTGCAATAATTGCAGGAAGCCAGGTGGGGCCGTTTGAGGTGTAATCCGTAAAAATTGATTTGCAAGGAATCTGCGCATCTCTCGAGTCCCTAACTTCGAACAAGTGACAGAAGTCTCCTAGGAACGTACAAAGCGAATTTCATTCCACTGACTTCGAAAAATTGCCGGAGTTGGCCTTTTAAAGGGTAACTCTGGCGGTTTTTTCCACCATGTTCTGATATCGCTGTTTTCGAATAGTGCTGAGAGCCTTGAAGTAGGCAGGGTCATTCAGTTTGCTCAGAAACTCACCAATAGTTTTAAATAACCGAGTGAACGATGTGTTCAAACCGAAACCGAAACGGGTAGACATATCGTGCAGCGTATGCGATGACGTCACAGCCTCGACGCCACCAGAAATATGGAGCTGGTGCCAGGAAAACGAAAGTGACCACGTCAACCAACGATGTATTGAGCTCTTCTGAACTTGAGAGCGACGATTTGAGCGCTGAAGAATCGCCGTTTTGCTTTAGAGGGTCCGCCTGCTCGGGTAGGCAGCATTGCAGGTAAGGACGCCAAAAACACAAAGTGGCTCGCGCGAGAAGCCGCCAAAAATTTTCGGAATTCATTTTCGGGAAAACTAAATGACTTGCAACAGCCTGGCTTGGTACAAATTATTACAAGCACTGAGGAGAGCATATACTGAAAATTTGATTGAGATCATCGGACGCTCAAAAATCGCCGTAGGTACCCTTTAAAGGCCACCCCAGCGATTTTTCTATTATGTTAATTGAGATTCTGTGTACCCGAGACATTCCTGTCACAATCATGATTGCTAAAATGTTCTAGAAATTCGAAAACAGTATTTAATGAGCAAAAAGGGCAAAACTGAAACCCAGATCCAACCGAGCAGTGACGTAGAATGAGTCAATACGCCTTTTGCACGGTGTGCTTCGCTTCTGTGCCGATTGTGGTTGGGAGTGGCCTTTACGAACGCTTACTCTGCGCTGATTGGAATGGCTGATAGTCCTGCGTGTGCTGTCTGCGGATGCGCAGAGACCATAGATCACTTGTTGTGCCACTGCCCACAATTGAGGAACATCGACTGCCTATGACCGAGTCCTTCACAAAGCTCGACGATCGTCCACTTAGTGAACAGACAATCTTGGAATACCCTCCTCACCGACCAACGGCTCAGAAAGCAATGAAAGCGTTTTTGGGCTTTCTAAAAACATCTGGCCGTACGGAGCGCCTATGATATTGTATAGGACTGCCCTGCAGGCATTCCCCCTCTCTCCTTCTCATTTCTTCCCCTTTTCCCATCCCCCAGTGTAGGGTAGCAAACCGGACTCCTGACTGGTTAACATCCCTGCCTTCCCTTCCTTATCTCTCTCTCTCTCTCTTGCACGGTGTGACAGCGCATGCCCCCTTTCCCTCGCATTAAGGTCGCGAAGCACGTTGGCAGCTGGCACGGCGCGCACAAATCTCGAAGGCCATGGTATGGTAACCGTGCACTCCCGTCGCTTCGCTTGCAATGACGTTAACACGCAGTGTGGCCAATAAGTGTAGGAAGTTGGGTGGGCTGTCTGAGGTAATCAGTAAAAATTTATTTGTAATCAATCTGCGCATCCCTCGAAACCTGTAATCCTGGTAAAAATCACGGAAGTGTGCCGATGAATGTAACCAGCGAGTTCCACTGAGATACGCGGACCTCGAAAAATCGTTGGCCTTTAACCGAGTGATTAACGGTGGGGCTGCATACTCCAACTTCTTTCGTTAGCAATCTGCACGTAGTTCATTATTAACGCGACATCGTTCAAGAGCTTGTATCGCAGAAAACGCGGCGTCAGCGTCCATGGTGGAAATAATAATCTCGATCTACCGCTGTGGCGCTGGTGCTTTAGTCAACGAGGCTCCATTTTTCAAAGTAAATTTCATCAGAGAAATCATAAGCTACATTAACTAACACGTACACACATATCTCGGACGGCAATTTGAGCGTACGAGAAAACATATAATTCATTTACGAGGAGGCGTTGCGAACGGGGCCCAGTGGCGCTATAGCGTTAACTCTTAAGCTTAAGCGTCCTCCAACTGTATTATTATTATTATTATTATTATTATTATTATTATTACTCGTCTCCTGATTATTATTATTATTATTATTATTATTATTATTATTATTATTATTATTATTATTATTATCCTCCCACTGCAGAGGATATAACGGCTTCATTGCGGAACGCCAAAGGTGAAGTCTTACCGCATACTTCGCACTGAGCACTTCTAAGACGTAGTAGTACTCGAGTGCCCGGTTGCTGACAAAGTCCATTGCTTGCTGCGCAATCAACAACGTTTTGTTGTCCTTGATGTCCATGTCCTTCCACGTAATAATTGCGCTCTGCTCAGCCGTCGAGTGAGGCAGTGCCCAGTATGCCAGGACCACAGTCGGTAGAGCCATCGCCACGCTGCCGGCCTACTCCAGGGTAGCGATCAGCCTAAACGCAAAATCGCTCAGACGTAACGGAAGCTGGCCGTACTGGTGTCGATTCATTTTTTTTTTTAGTTGCGCACAGTACGTACTAATGCCCCTGTCGCACGGACAGAGTTAACAGCGGTTATGCTACCTACGGCTACGGCTAACCACGGTCACAGCTAGCCACACGGCAGATGTAACCGCAGTTAGTCTGTTAACCGTGGTTATCGCGAACCGAGCTAAGCAGACACGGTTAACTCCCCATTCGTGTTGGAGCTGAAGGAATCTATACGCCATTGCTTAACCCTTGAAGTGTTTATTTCTTTGAAGCCTTTCTAACCAAAACTGCCTGCTTTTCTGAACTGCTGATTTTAAATCCTATTGTACTAAAGAGCATCTTCTCAGTGTTACCGCAGGCTATTTCACTATATTACCCCACACAATACCAGCCACAATGCTGTGCCCCATCTACACTCTACCAGCGGGCGTGTCAGTTCACCGAGTGTCTACCCTCCAAGTGCAAACCCTACCGCAAAACAGGGGCAAGCCTCGCTATCCAGCGTCATCGCTCAGAAGCAGCTCGACCTGGTCGCGAGAGCACGCAGGGCAGCCGCGGCCCACGGTGTTCTGGACCTGAAGACTCCATCCATACCTGAGGCCCGCCGAAGCACCCTGTGACATTCTACTATTTTAATAGATCTATTATCTCTCTCAAAGATGGAACAACGTTATCAGCATGAAAGCTCAAGAGCAGGATATGTTCCGTTGGGATGAACTCTGCTCATGCGGAAGAGTTTGGGGACGCTTCCGACCGGACCAGTTGTGTTCGTCCGAAACGCTTGAGGGGGTGAGGGGCCATCTGATAGAAACGGATAGAAACCAGGAACGACTGAGAGAAACCAGGAACCAGTTCGACTGATAGAAACCAGGAACAAGATGTTTTGGACGCGCAGACCATATATTGTGCACTACTGCAGTGCGGGCGGCCCGCCGAAAGGCCCCGTGGCCTTCTATCATTTTAATGAATGTCTTATGTCTCTCAATGAAGGAACAACGTTTACGCCATGAAAGTTCAAAAGCAGGATTTATTGTAGTAGGACAATCTCTGTTTGTGCGCGACCGTCTGGGGATGCTTTACATCCACGAACGTAATCTTGCTACCTTTTTTGCGCGCCCTGATACCTTTAAGTATAGATTCCACGAACTATAGAATTATGGAATTCCTTAGCTGGTCGCATTCGATCACTCCCCCTGGATGATTTTGTGACTATTCTTGTTGAAAATCATTATGCACATCAAAAGCCTAATTCCTTTATTGTTATAAAGGGTTTTTGTTTTGTTGTTACTTCCCTTGTATGGTTTGTCTGTTACGATTTTTCCTGCACTGTATAATCCCACCCCTGCAATAGCCCTTTCACAGGGCTTCAGTATGTAAAATAAATAAATAAAAAATAAATAAATGAGATGTGTTCTGCTCGTCCGAAACACTTCAGGGGATAAGGGGCCGTCTTAAAGGTCATCTGACAGAAAAAACGAAAAGATGTCTTGAACGCGCAGGCAGCAGTGTGCACGGTGCCCTTGCGGTATACAATGGACCGCCGTGGACGTTAGCTGCGAAGTCAATGATGTCAGCGGAAAAATACACCGAACACTCCAGGACAACGCCGTTGTGCGTGCCGGGACGCATTTCAGCTAACGTGTGCCACATCAGCTGGACGTCGACTTGCGGTGGGTGTTTTAGCCGAGAAAGAAACGAGCTTGAGAAGCTGCAGGATGAACTCGACAGAGCCCTACAACACTTTTGAACGTCAGTAAACGGTGCCGATCAGTCACCGAGGCTCCTACGAACGTGTGAGTCAAATATTATTGTCCCTTGACGGAATAGTTATGGCGCTAAATCGACGGGACACGGAGAAGACAAAACACACATCATGGCAACGTATTCTCTGTGTCCCGTCGATTCAGCGCCGTAACTATTCCTCCAAGAAAATGAACCAACTGGCTCAACAACATGTCCTTTTGAACTGTATTATTGCTTTGCGCGCTCCAAGAAATTTGCAGTTCGGTTTGGAACACAGCTGGAAAGCACCCGCTCTTAATTCTTTTAACATACGGCATCACATGTGATGCCTGCTAAGTCGCTTGATACAGAAATAGCCATGAGTGATCTCATCAGCGTAAAAACATAATCTTCTACGCTTTATTTGATCGTTTTGAATTCAATATAAACAGAAATACATGCGTATTTATCGTAGACAACCACGAAAAAAGCCAAGCGATTTAGTCGGCGCCACGGTGACGTCATATGCTGAGAGAAAAGCGACCGTTTTCCACCTGTGCTTGGAACCAAATTTGCGAATTCCCTGGTGCGTGCAGTGCAATAAATAATATTTGGCTCACATGTTGGCAGGAGCTTCCACACCTGATCGACACAGTTTTCTGGCTATGTTCAAAAGGTGTTGCAGGCGGGCCCCTTTAATATACCGACACAGTGTAGTGAAGGAAAAGTAAGTCATGTTGTTATGTGGGGTTTAACGTCCCAAAACCAGCTCTGATTATGAGAGACGCCGTAGTGGAGGGCTCCGGAAATTTCGACCACCTGGGGTTCTTTAACGTGCACTGACATCGCACAGCACACGGGCCTCAACATTTCGCCTCCATCGAAATGCAGCCGCCGCAGCCGGGATTCGATCCCGCGACCCTCGGATCAGCAGCCGAGTACCATAGTCACTAGACTACCGTGGCGGGGCGCGGAGAAGTAAGAAACGATGAGCTTGAAAAAAAAAAAAAAGAAAAGGTTGCACAGGCAATAAGCACACATGCCGTACAGTTAATTACATAATTTTTCAGGGCGTTTGAAAGCAGCAGAAACACTCAGAACTTTAAACGCTGATGACTGACGATATGCATGAGAATTCTGCGCCTCTGTCCTCATCTGTCGCGCATTTCATTCCGGACTGCCGATATGTAGGCTCAATCGAATGAGAGTCACAGTACGGTTGAGGAGTGGAACTAAAATATCGCGTGCCACCAAGTTTGTCAATGTTTCCCATCTCATATTAAAGACACATACGGAATAGAAGCACACCGTAATGTTAATTTGAATCGGGGAATGGCGGTATGTGTTCACTTACCACTCTTCAAAAACTACGCAGTTTGATATGCTTCTTTCTCTCTCTCACTCTCTCTGGCGTAGATATTGCAGCTGTTCGTTCTTTTTTTTTTACTATTTTGACTTCGGCGTCTCTTCAAGCATCTTAGCAAGCTGTTGCGCTTCAACATTGAAGGAGATCGTAGCGTCGAGCGATGTTAGTTATGGTTTTTGACATTTTCATATATTCACCGCTATTCGCTTATCGCCGTATGCGTTTACGGCCAATTAATTTTTTTTATGAATTCATGAAACAATGTGTTAAATATGAAATACTTCTTTCACAGCTGTGCGGGAGCTGTAAAAAGTGTGTTCGCAACGGCGTCCTTGCATAGACTCTTATTCTTATCTTTTGGAGCATAGCGCGCCGTTAATTCTTTTCTCAGTGGTTTAGAAAAGCCCTTGGTTTAGTCTGTTACTGAGCACTAGCCTCTACGTTAACCACATTCACGCTATAATTAAGGTTGTTCGTTTTCTTTGATATATTTTCTTATAAATTCGGCGGGTAATAATTGGGTGATGTTTTTCAAGGCGATAATCAGGGAGACATGACGATACTGAAATTTGGGTTCTTGGATTGTATCTATCTGTGCTGCATCACACCACCTGATGCGTGAACTTATCTTCATGATGTATTTCCTCAAAAACGCGTCACATTTAGAGTGAAAAAAAAATACGCTTTTTTTGGGGGGGGTAGTTTACGTCCCAAAACCAGCTCTGTGATTATGAGAGACGCCGTATTGGAGGGCTCCGGAAATTTCGACCACCTGGGGTTCTTTAACGTGCACTGACATCGCACAGCACACGAGCCTCAACATTTCGCCTCCATCGAAATGCAGCTGCCGCGGCCAAGGATAGAGTGGGTGTATCCGACAGCGCCGATATAGTTCTTCGTCAAGCGCCTGGAGCTTCACTTATTTCACTTATTAGCACAGGTCAGCGCAGGACGATAAACGTTTGTTGCAGCTTCCTTCCCATTATCTCACGCATGTCTCTTCATTGTCACGGTTACGTGACAATATTTGGGGTTAATTTTACAAATTTCAATTTACAAATGACAGTCGTGTAGCTCAGTGAGTGCCGCAGCTTGTGAAGTCGCTGGCGTTCACTTACGCTGACAGGATGTAACTGTTGCTGTCCGAACGTTGGTTAGCTAGTATGTGCGTAATAGACTTTCGTAGACTTTCGTAAAAATCCAGAAGTCAATCAACCGTTTCGTGTTGCTCAGTACTTTCGATAACTAATATTTATTTATTTATTATTTATTAATACTGTTAGCATACATGCCAAAACAGGAGTTGCTCAACTGGGCACAAGTACATGATTTGAAAAAGCATCAATACAAAAGGAAAAGAATCTCACAAATTCAAAGAAGAGAAGTAAAACATCTGCAAAATTGTTACCTTCAGTACACAACACGACTGTGCAGAACACAGGTGAGAAAGTGAATACACTTGCCTAGCTCAGTTCAACGTTTGAAACTAACAAGAGAAGAAAAAAAGTACATTTAATTCAATAATGCATATTCAAAATCTTTAACATTGTTACACAGTACAACGTCATTTCTTAATTTGTTCCATGTGTGAACAGCTGATACTATAAAAGATTTTTCAAACGATTTTGTGTTACACTTAAAAGGTTTAATGTGCTTGCTGTGCTTTGTCCGCGAATGTGACGTGTCCAGAGTGAAAAGCTTTATTATGTCTGTTTTGTAAATGCCATGGAATAACTGAAAAAAGTATTTCATACTGCTGATGTTCATTCTTTCGTGCACTGTAAGAATATCGGCTTTTGTTCTTAGGCTTGTTATTGACTGCGTTCGACGGTAGGAATTAAATATGAATCTTAAAGCTCTATTTTGGACCCGTTCACATTAAGCGATGTTATTTTGCGTGTATGGCTTCCAGATCGGGCATGCATATTCCAGCAACGGAAGCACTGTGGTTTTATATGCCAAAAGCTTTACTTCTGGTGTCGCATCACTAAGCCTCCGTCGAAGCATCCATAGCTTTTTTTGAGACTTATCACAGATATAGTCTATATGGCGGTTCCAGTTCAAGCTGTCTGTGACGTAAACCCCGAGATATTTATATTCTGACACACGGAGCAGCGGTTCGTCATGTATAATGTAACGGAATAAAAGGGGCTTGGTTTTTCTTGTAATCGGCATAAAAACGGTTTTGCTAGGGTTTAACTCCATTTGCCATTTTTTGCACCAACAGCCTATCATACCCAGATGCTCATTAAGCTTTTCCTGGTCGTAGTTCGATTCTACTTTGGAATAGATGACTGTGTCGTCCGCATAATGCTTAATGAAAACATCGGGTGAGAAGCCGCTGTTCATGTCATTAATATATAGTGAGAACAGTAGTGGCCCTATGACAGAGCCCTGTGGTGCTCCTGAGCCTACCGCCCGCCTCGTACTAATTGTGCCTTTAATACAAACCACTTGCTCTCTGTTGGTCAAATAAGCTCTTATCCAATTTATGAGCTCATCATTTTGCAAGATCGCGCTAAGTTTATGTAGTAATTTTGGATGTGGTATATTGTCGAACGCTTTTCTGAAATCAAGAAAAATAATGTCAACTTGTCCTCTATCGTCTAAGACCCGGTTAATGAAATGTGTTACCTCGGTAAGAATTGTCACGGTCGAGAAGCCTCGCCTGAAACCATGCTGTTGCTCTCCCATGAGTTTGTGCTCTTCGAGAAATTCTGTTAAGTGCTTAGCAAGTACATGCTCCAGTGTTTTACAGCACGTGCTTGTCAAGGACACGGGCCTGTAGTTGTTTACGCTGTCTTTAGCACCTCCTTTGTGAATCGCACGTGGAATTGCACGTGGATTCCTGATCTGTGACATAAAAAAGAGTAATTTCGGCGACTTTCTTCTATATACACGTATGACGCCGTTCACTCGTTTTTCGAATGCTAGATTGGTCGTTGTTGTCTTTCGTCTATTGCTCAAGAAGTATAGTTATTCTATGCAGTCTAGAATTTCGTTTCATTTGGCATTAAAGCTTTTAAGTGAGCGAATGCGCTTGGTTCCCGATTATGGAGCTGGAGTAAATTCTTTACTTACCAGCAGGACGGCTGCAGCTTGAAGTAATTGTTTAAACTAGGGACTCACACTTGCACATTTAAGCTTACAGACCAGGAAGCTGTACGCTTGCTGTGCAGCGGATGTTCCCATAATAGTAGACACCCCGTTTATGAGCTTATCGAAAAAAAATTGTTTCTGAAATTCTTTCTGGCAACGTCATTGCTGTATTAGCACTTTCGTACTGTCTTTCATGCCTCCCGACGTGAACTGCCCTTCGTACAGATGAGTAAGGATTCTATCATCTGCATTACCCAACTATGGTACACTGTTACGTTCACTTTCCTCAAGGCATATTAACAACGATACATTTTGAACGGCTCAGCTGTTCAAGGCCGAGGATGTTTCGTGGTCCGCGGTGGGAGCGTCCACAGTTAACAGCGGAGCTGTCACAACGAAGGGAAGAGTTCTCGCCCTTGACGGCCACCGCCATGATACATGGTACACGGCACATGATGGGGCACAGGGCAGTGATTATGCGAAGGAAAATGTAGAAGGAAATAAAAAAAGAAAGAAAGTGGAAAGAAAGAAATGTCTCGGGTTGCGCAGAAAGGAAAAGCGGACCTGTGCCTGTCCCTGACCCACTACCCACACCTCATGCCTGGTACATCCGCTGGCACATGACAGTGATAGGAATAGTGACAATGCACATCCTTGTCCTTGACCCACTACCCACAGCCTCATGCCCTGGTACATCCACTGGTACATGACAGTGATAGATATAGTGACAATCCACATCCTTGTCCTTGACCCACTAACCACACTTGCTGGCCTGGTACATCCACTGGTACATGACAGTGATAGAGATAGTGACAATGCTCAATGATAGTGATAATGAAGAAAAATAAAGAAAGGAAAAAGAAAGAAGAGTCTCGGGTTATGCAGAAGGGAATAGTATACCCACACTTGCCCTCTACCCGCTATCCACATCTTTGTCCTTGACTCACTACCCACACCTCTTGCCCTGGTACATCCACTGGTACATGACAGTGATAGAGATAGTGGCAATGCTGAATGATAGAGATAATGAAGAAAAATAAAGAAAGAAAAAAGAAAGAAGAGTCTCGGGTTACGCAGAAAGGAATAGTAGACCCACACGTTCCCTCTACCTACTATCTACATCTTTGTCCTTGACTCACTACCCACACCTCTTGCCCTGGTACATGCACTGGTACAGGACAGTGATAGAGATAGTGGCAATGCTGAATGATAGAGATAATGAAGAAAAAGAAAGAAAGAAAAAAAGAAAGAAGAGTCTCGGGTTACGCAGAAATGAATAGTAGACCCACACTTACCCTCTACCCACTATCCACATCCTTGTCCTTGACCCACTACCCAGACCTCTTGTCTTGGTACATCCACTGGTACATGGCAGTGATAGAGATAGCGACAATGCTCAGTGATAGTGATAATGAAGAAAAATAAAGAAATATGAGAATCTCAGGTTGCACAGAAGGGAATAATAGACCCACACTTGCCCCCCTCCCCAAGCTGCTTGCTCAGATTTCACAGACGTGGAAATGGCTTTGCTTTTTTTTTTATTCAAGTGCTTTACTGACGAGTGACCATTTGTGGTGGGTTGTATGCGTGCGAAGCTAATCGTACGTCTGAGACCACTCTTGATCACACTTGTAATAATAGGTGTCTCGGATCTCTGCACGGCGATCTTGCCACAGCAGCACGTTGCACAGTCTTGCGTCCTGTAAAAATGAAGCTTGAAAAGTTAGTTACTCGGGTGTAATAGAATTGATTCTAACCTTGTAGCACTTCCATTCACCATTCAAGTCAAAGTGATTCAAACCCAAGCAATTACATAGCCAGTAGGAGGGAAGGTTTGGTGACACTAGCCCCCGGGCACCCCGCCCCCGAAAACTTCTGATTGCCGCATGCCCCCGCCTCCCTCACCCTATCCAACTCCTTTCGGCCTTTTTCGACCATGCTATTTACGTATCGCATCGATGTATCAAGGCGTAAGATTTTTATTACGATGATGTTAGATTAAGCGAAAAGGGGTAGCTGTCACCAAAAATGGCGACAACAACTCCTTAATTTATTTTTACATCAATAAAAAGAAGGCGTAAGAAAATTAGGAAGAGTCGTTTTTACAGCGAAAGCTGTATATGGCTAGGAGAAACGAAAAACCGCTCGGCAGCTGTGTCACGAGCGGTCTCCATTGGCTGTGCTATCAGTTACGTCGTTCTGAGCATCGTACCCCAGCTCGCGCGCCATTGGCTGGGCCGTGAGTGACGTCGTTCATCCCGTCGCAGCCGTGACGCCGAGCACGCGCGAATCAGTTTCGACTGAGAGCTTCCACATTTTTTAGAACCTGTTGTTATAAGAATTCCTGCCTCATGGAAGAACGCTGCACTTCCGAGATAAATTTTTGCATCGCTTTCTTCTGCATTACTTGCAGGGGATAAATTTCGCTAGCAGGATTTAAAAGGGAATGTCTACCGCTAGGAAATTATTTCGTGGTTGTGATGAAAATGAGAAGGTCGTTCTCTACACTAACGGAAACGAGTATTCCTGCACCCTATAAAAAAAAGGAATAAAATATTTAACTTTAGCCCGAAGGTGTATAGAAGGTGGCCGGTGGTGCCATCCCCAGTGATGTGTGCCAAACCTAGAAATACCCACGAAAAACCAAGAAGCACCCGCCCAGGTTCACCTCCTTTGCTTATTAGCAAATGTTTTTTTTTACTTACAGCTGTACTTTGCACACATTTTCTGGTAACATTTCTTCGCGACAGAGAGTAATTTTCATTTCTAAATTATTATTGCGAAAATCTAGTAAGCAGTGTTGCCGGCGTCTTTACACAAGAAAAAGGGGTGACTGCGAAAATCGAGGAATTCTGTTTTAAGCATTTGAGCTGATTTTACAGCAAAAACACGGCGGGTTTGCACATTTCGAATGGTACACCTTCTATTGTGATAAAGAACAAAAACAAACAAACAAAAACAAACAGGAAATCGATGAAGGACGGTAGACAGTTTCTTCAACCATATCAGTATATCCGGAACAGCGCTTTTCCGTAGAGAACATGTATTATACAAATACAACTAAGCCATTTCTCTGATGCGTGATACAGCATTGGATGAAGAACTCATAATTCGAACTGGTGCTCTTTGACCTTTGTCTCATTAAAACTGATTCATTCATTCAGTGTTGGATAAAGAAATAAACGTGTGAATTATGGCCTTATTGTTTGTATAAGAGGAGAATTACCAAAATTTTGTGCTAATATATGAAGTGCTTATTCCTGATTTGTTGCACTTCCGGTATGTGATTTATTTAAAGCTTATCAAGAAAGTTGTTCCCCAAGGAGATAGCCGGATGACGTTCAGCTCTCTCGCGTCTGTTGTGGACATAATAAACCTGTCTCACTCACTCACTCACTCACTCACTCACTCACTCACTCACTCACTCACTCACTCACTCACTCACTCACTCACTCACTCACTCACTCACTCACTCACTCACTCACTCACTCACTCACTCACTCACTCCACAGGAGAACTTACGTTCTTAATTCTAAAAGCGCACTTATCCTCGCTGAAATCGCTGGTTGTGCGGCATCTTGTCTTTCGGGCAATGTATGTGATATTGTAGTTGAATCCGCTTCCTCTCTGCGAAGTGAAAGAAACTGCCTGTTACCTGAGCAAATTACCTATGACCAGAGGTAATGCAAATTACCTTCTTAGCAGAGGTAATTCGCAGCAATATGCCTATGTTTAGTATACGGTGCCTAGATACAAAGCATATAGCTCACTTGTTCGTGCTTTTGCTGCACAGCATGCTCGAATACAAAGGAATACCAACAATATTACTTCGATGACAATATCAGTAAGAGTTGTACGAGCATACGCATTAAGTGCTTTTACTATAAAGAAAAAAAATTAATATGAAGACACTCGCAATAATTTGAAAGCATGATTACCTGGAAAACGAAGGACTGTTTGCTTCTAGTACTGGTATATATTTTAGTTCAACACTCAAACATTGACAGACAGACATTTCTGAAACTGTTTACTTCAATGGATGTTTAACAACGAGAATTCGAGTACGCATCCGTAATATGTCTGTCTCGCAAAATAAGAAAATATTGAAAGCATTTGGGACATCTTGATTGACAGCACTTAGCCAGTTAGATCATCATAGAAGGTAACATTACGACTACGATGGAATAACCGCAGTAAATGGAACTACACGTGGTTATCGGTACGAATCATCTATTTCCTTTCTCAACACACGCGAACGTTGCTAATGAATGTTTGTAGCGCGAACGCAAAAGCAAATATTTGAGCAAGAAAGAGTAGGAGGCGGTCACTAGGCCTCATTAGTGGAACTGTTCATTCTAACAGAGCCAAGGGAATGCAAGAACTGCCACGTGTGCACAGGGGTATACATACACATAGATATTTAGGGCAATGACAAGAAATACGTTTGTCATGTGTAGGAGGCTGACAAAGAAGCATTAATGCCTGACAGAGTGTCACATCCTTTTCTGTAAGAAACAACTTAATGAGCAAACAGACAATGAAGCATGGCTTCATTGTCTGTTTGCTCATTAAGTTGTTTCTAACAAATAAAGAACGAGCCCTTGACCCCTTCCATTTCGTTATCCTTTTCTGTAGACGCACATACCACAAACAGCAGAAACAGTGACAACAAGTTTCAACGTCAAAAAACATGTGTAATTAAAAAACCGCAATACAAATGCCAGAGTTGTTCTCTACAATTTGATATCTCCACGTAAACATACAATATTTATTTATTTAATGCAAGCGTAGTGCAGTTGTATAAAAGGACACATAACAAATGTAGGTGCTTAAAGAAAATAACACAGTACAGACTGCAGGAAAATATAAAGAAAGAGGTTATAGCTGTACTGATAGAAAGCAGGCGTCTTACTTTTTTTTGAAGCATTTCATACGCAATGTTTCTTGTACCATGTTTACGGCAGTAGGGTGACGGTTTGAGAAGTCTGCTGTTATATAAAGTCTGCGTATCACACATATATAGTGCCGGTAGAACTTTTGTCATACACGATTTTTCTAGTTTCGTAAGCGTGCTTCTTCGAAAGAAATTCTGGTATACAGACGGCGAACCACACCAACGCCTTCCACAACCGCATCTACTTCTAAAAAAATAAAGTGAGGTGTCACTGACGTAATTAGTGTCTCTTTTGTTCTCACTATTAAAAGTAGGAATGCATGAATGGTGATTTTTTAAACCGAATCGTGTACGAATCAAAGAGTAAAAAGCGAATAAAATCCAATATCGAACATTTTTCAAATGTTTTTTCTTCGAATATTGAACAGCCCTTCCTACAATTAATGTAAAGCAATTTTAATGTCCTATTATTCATAAGTTTGGCACTGAAACTGGTAATATAAGGTCCAACTAATCGTGCCTTCCGAATCCGTAGAACGTTTGCACAATGCCAATGGTCATTGTAAAGACGGCCAAGCAATGCTAACCTAACGCAGTATCTTGCTGCACTACTTAAAACACCATGATTTATGTTTAATTATACCATAGAAAAGAAAAAGAAAACTATATCATGCCTGTTTGACTAATTTTGTGCCTATGTCGATGCATATACCGTTTTAATATATTCGTAAACTTTTAGAAAGATATTCCGTTTTGCGAATAACATCTACGGGCGACCCCGTATACAATACAGTAATTTATGCGTGAATGAATAAATGCAAAATAAGGATTAATTAGCATTTGACATTTTCGAAGAACATATAATTCGTAAGAGGCTTTCTGAACAACGCTCCGTGCATGTAAGCGAAATTTTAAGTGAGAACCTATAACCACGCCCATAATTTTTTTGTAAGTGGTACGCTTTATGAAACAGTTGTCGTGCCTGACGTCATCGTGTGCTAAGATTTGCTGCTTTTCGGAGTCAAAGAAAACTAGGACTCTTCGCAGGATTAAGTGTAAAGGCGTTAGTTGTGCACCACCGACGTAGATTAGGGAGTTCGGCATTAACTTTGCTAATTAGGGAGCTTTAATTACTGTCAGATAATATATTGGTGTCATCTGCGTAAAGTATGGCAGTGACGTCGACTGGCTGGGAAGGCAAACCATTAATAAATAATAGAAAAAAGTAATGGTCCAGTAAAAGAACCTTGTGGCACCCGGATATGAATTGATTGGCAGATGACTGTGACTTGCCGACGTGAACTATTTTTATTGTATATTTTAAATAGCTGCTAATAAGTGCCAGAGGTTTTCCACTAGTTTCATATGGAATAAGCCTGCTTGAATTTAAGAATATCATGCCTTAAGGAATCAAACGCCTATGCGAAATGAATAAACACTCCTGCAAGTAACAAACTCGAATCGATCAATTTCCCAATAGTGCCAACGAACATTGAAGTTGCTGTTGTCGAGCAATTTTTTTCTGGAGCCGAACTGATGAGGGGGACGAATCTTGCATTTGTTTAAATAACTTGTTAGGAGAGTGCAGACTATTTAATTCGGAGATATTACTGAAAAGGGTGAAAAAAAAGGGAGGGGGGGGTTACTGGTGAAAAAATGTCTCTAACACATTTGGCCGAAGGAAGTGGTATGTTATCGATGCCAAAATCAGTGTTGCGTAATCGGAAAATTACGGAAGTTACCTAAATTTCGTTTCCTGGATAGAGGAAAGAAAATCAAGACCCAGAACGTGGAATGTACGACGCGTCATACTCGTTTGGTTTTAAGTGGGAAGTAATTACAGCGAAAGGGACAGAAAGAGATCACGAGGCTCAACTGGTCCCTGGTGTCATTAGAGGAATGGCATTGCGCGTGCGCTGAGCCATTATTTGCACAAACATTTGCTTTCGCACATTCGATACATTGGGGTGGATATGTCCTAAAATTGGTGTTGACCGAAAAAACGGCCTTCATACTTGAGCGTACGCTTCCAACACTTCTTCGGCCACCGTGTAGTACTCCCTTTGGTAGCTGTTGTCTAGCTCCACAGCGGTTGCAAGCCTCCGGAACTTGGGAGCCGATCGGTCTTGCCGCTTCCAGCCACTGTGGTACCTGCGTCCAGTGGCGGTTTGCGGAGACAGGGCTTCACACAGCAGGGCCATCGGTAGGGCCAGGAACAAATAGGCGACAAAGGCAAGGTGCGGTTTCCTCGTGGTCGTCGTCGTGATGTCCTGCGTTAACGAGAGAACGTTCCACATCACGACTACACATTCCTAATGAGGAGGCATTGCTTGGCTCTCTGTGCAGCGCCGTCATGATGAGAAAGCCGTGGCAGAGAAATGCACCCAGAGTACGTCGACTGAACCACAAATGTTGAACGTTGCGCCCAACTCGGTAGTCAACTCGGCCTTGTCCTTGCGTCGAGATCTACCTCTGACTATAAAATGTGATTCTGTGTCGACTACGATTACGAATATCTCGGAACGGGACGTTTCCATGAAAATAAACGTGCGATGTTACCCACAGATATGACTCTCTCGTAACTTTTAAAAATGAGAGCGCACGTAATTTTTTTTTCATTGATAGACTTATGAACGAGCACATATTCCTTCCCAAAAGTTGTTTCTCTCAAGACGCAAAAAGGTATCCAATGTTACTGGATCCAGTGGCATCCAATGTTGAAATGTTATTTCAACTCTAAAAAGAGTTCATAACAGAGACGAACTGCCGGAAATAAACAGGGACAAAGAAGACACACGCACAAGCGGAGACTAGTAATGGAAGATTTATTGAAGAAAAAACACATATATAAAGAACAGGATAAAAAAACCACGTGGACTATTAGAGATTGGCGGTTAAATAATCAATCTCCAGTTGGTGCAACGCAACCGATGGCCTAGCGACGCACATATTGCCATAATTGTGAATAAAAAGCGCCTCGGCTACCTCTCGCG
Organism: Hyalomma asiaticum; assembly: GCA_013339685.2. Classification (NCBI taxonomy): domain Eukaryota; kingdom Metazoa; phylum Arthropoda; class Arachnida; order Ixodida; family Ixodidae; genus Hyalomma; species Hyalomma asiaticum. The sequence continues at coordinate 28,890,470 of CM023487.1, forward strand.
CTTTCCTATCTTTATGCCGGGACAGCACTTTCGTTTGGCGCAACAACGGGTGACATTTGCAATCTTTACAATGTAAGCATAAATTTTATGAAGGGTGGGCCTTCAGTGATGCCCTGTGATCCATTAAACGATTGTTCAAACACCTTCCGGTTTGGCCGATATAACACTTTTCGCAAGACAAGGGAATGAGATACACAGCACCCTTTCCACATCCAGCCAAACTGGCTTCCTTGTCTTCCTTGTCCCTGTTTATTTCGCGCAGTTCGTCTATGTTGTGGATTACCAACTCGCTCAGCGTTCAATCCTTCTAAAAACAGTCCGTGGCTTGAACAATCTCTAGGAAATCTGCAAAATTTTAATGAGAATTTCTATTTGGGTAAATGCTCTCTAGAGGATATTTAGTCCGCCATATAACACATGGCTAAACCATCATCCAACCACTCACAGCAAGATTTCTTGATGGCGGCGCAGAGTACCTTGAAGAAAGTCGCATTATCAGCGAGCCCGCGTAGTGTCACGGCAACGTTGTAAGGTGCTCTTGGATCTCACCATAATGTCTTTAAAGGCGAACTCGTCGAGCGGCGCTTATTCCCTGCGCGAACCGTCCTATCGTCGTGGTCTGAATAGGCAAGACGTCCATTACTGAGTGTTAAGTTTCTTTAGTATTGAAAAACATTTGCGCAGTGAGCGCGAAATGCTCTTTATAATGGCTACAACAAGCTTTATTTTTTGTTCTTCGCGATCGAATGTTCTTGAACCACTGTGTCTCGTTAAATTTTATTCGAATCCTGCGGCGCATCGTGCAGGCCAGTAGTATATCCTCCCCGTCTGCTGAAAGAAATTGAAAAATATTTCGACTGTTCCTTTGATGTTTTACCAGGCGGACAGCTGGTAACACATTTTTTTTTTTTGCTAACTAGGAGCCCTTACGCTCTAGATAATTGCTGAATGATATGCGGAGCGTAAATGTGTTACATAACCAGCACAACGAAACTATGGGGTTCGCTACTTTGCTTATCTCCCGGAAGTGTGGCAATTATAACTACTTGGCGTGACGCGCACAAAAAGTGTGTTTACAGTGAACTTCGACAGGCGAAAATTTTCGCACGAATCCTCGTGCACCGTCACCTACATGCTTGTTTAGTGAAGCCCAGTATGCAGGACATAACAGCGGGAACATAGGCGAGAAATTCTCGAGCCAGAAACACCTACAACGAGCATCAGTGCCGAGTTCCTGAGATAGTCATATAGAAGTTCAAGCTAGCCCTGGTAACTTGGGCATTCGTCGCGAAAATATTGGCAGTCACTTTGACTTGCTCCAAAGAGAATGAATAGCGAAGGCTCTTAGAGCTAGCCGCTCTCACACACTTATTTTCTTTCTGTGCTGCCTTTATTTAGACACAGGGATGTTCAACGGTTTTCACGGCTGAATTTTTATTTATTATCGGCATTTTTTTTTCTTGCGGGCAACGCTGCCAACGAATTTTCTGCTAGACGAGCTCGGTAAAGGTATTGAATTAATACAACTGCAGACGTTTCTATACATTTCACATTACCTTTTGCATAATGTAACCGCATACATTTATATTAACGTAAAAGGACATGAAATGGAGGCACTTCTTTCTTTATACCTCTGTTGTTCCTTCTACCTCCTTCTACCTCCATTGTTCCGCCTCACTTTGTGAGGGAGTAAATTGGAAGAGGCAGGACCTGTTTCAACCAGTCGAAGATTGCCGAAAGGAGGTGCGGTATTTGGACAGCTAGTATTAAGGAGTACCGCAGCCCTCTACACGCCCGTTTCGCCTTATTTGAGCTTGCAGTGTAGGGTGAGGCACAACAACCTTGCGAGGGCATGGCTGTAGCTCTTCCACGATACTTGATTAGAAGACATTGCATTCGCCGTATGCCTATGCTTTGCCGCAAGTCGTACTGAACACCTAAATGAAACAGCGCTAACAGCAAAGAAAGAGAGTGAGGTAGGACTTTAGCATCCGCACTGCTGAGCCAGGAAGGTTTGCAGAATTATCTGACACCGAACTCAAGTTTTTTCGCTTCTGTCCGCACTTCCGGGCTCTCCAGAGAGCCCACGATGTGGTGGTGAGGCTAGACCTCCCTGTCCCCACGTGGGAGCGGCCCGCAGTGCTGCTCTAAGGGCGGCGCTTCTCAGGACCTAATTAAAGTTGTCTGTCTGTCTGTCTGTCTGTCTGTCTGTCTGTCTGTCTGTCTGTCTGTCTGTCTGTCTGTCGACAGACAGTCCTCGCTTCCTTACGGCGTAGCCACTACATTTGAATTCAGAACTAGAAATAACTCCCCGTGCTTTCTATGGGCTTCATTATTTGTTGGTTTCTTATGATGATTTGGTTTATGGGGTTTGATGTCCCAAAACCACGATATGATAATGAGAGACGCCATAGTAGACGCCTCCGGAAGTTACGACCTCCAGGGGTTCTGTAACGTGCACTGACATCGCACAGTATACACGGGCCTCGACATTTCTCATCCATCGAAATCCAGCCGCCCCAGCCGGTATTCGATCCCGCGACTTTCGGATGAAGAGCCGAGTGCCATAACCACTAGACCACCGTATAGCGGGGCGTAAGTTTCTTGCGGTTTTCAAAGCTTAGTTGCTTGAAGGCGTGTGTGCCTGTACGGTGGCAAATATTCTGTGTTGAAATAAAGAATTTCATCTATCTCCCTAATGTCGTTTGTTATTCTACGCTGCGATCGGGGAACATGTACGTCGACTTTAGAGATATTCGCTAGAGAAATGCGCTTGCATTAGGTCAACCGGAAATTTCGGACTACCTGGGCTCACTGACATCGCACAGTACATGGGGCTCAGCATCTCGCCTCCATCGGAATGCTGCCGCAGCGGCCGGGATTCGATCCCGAAACCTTCGGATCGGCAGCCGAGTGTTATAGCCACTAGCCACCACAGCGGGGCGAATATGTCCTTTACATTTATGATGTATACATGGTGTGACAGCCTTAGGAGACTGCCCGCTTTGTGCAAATGTGTGAAGCACACAAGCACTCAGACGCACTTGCTTGCACGCTGCCCATGTAAAGGTGTTTCTATTCAGCCCTGAAAGCGCCTATTGCTTAGTGTTCATAGCATCGCGCGGCTCTGCAAGTGGCTCATATTTTTCAAGTTCCTTTTTGCATATTTTTACTTGCGATCATTTATTTACTTGCGAATGTATCTTCACGGCAGCCACCCTTGGCGCACGGTCTTCAGTAGCAGCTGCGCACACAGTGCCGGTTGCACATCGCGCGAACGAAATGATTTTCTTAGATGACGGCCTTAAACTGAGGTCGCGATAAATTAAATGCGAATAGGAACACACCTTACGAAGCAGCGACGTATTCAAGTGCGCGACTTGTAGCTGCCTTCGTAAGAGTCGGCAAAGAGAAACTGTGCTCGAAGCGCTCAGTGAATGTTTCTTGTGTTTTGTACCGTCGCTACGCGGTGATCGATGATTATGCATAGTTTCAAAGACAAAAGCACCAGACAACATTGGTGCTCTATAGCGTCCCATGGAAGAAGATACCATGATTCTGAAGGTTCGGTATAGTGGCCTATATCGAAGCAAGCTGAATGGGAAAGCGAGCGATTTCGTCCATCGTGGGGCCTGCCTACCCAGCTAAAGTTGCCGATTATTCAGATCATCAGCAGTTCCATGAGGTCCGCGGCAGTGACCTAGTGTCACCTTGTTTTGCTGCTGACCCGAAGCACGCGGGTTCGATTCTGGCTGCGGCGGACAAACATTCAATTGAGGCTATGGACCCGCGCACGGTGCGATATAAGTGCGCGTTGAAGAACCCCATGAATGCGCTCGAAGCTTCCAGAGCCCTCCGTAATCTTATCGTGGTGCGTTATGGTACGCGAAATACCAGTAATTACTGTCGTCACTTTCGTTGTCTATCGCTGATGTGTTGAGGCCGCGGTACGCGACGCACCATGTTGACAGCTCTTAACTGACCTGCGACATTGCCGATAACCATGCACAAACTCAGCGTTGAACGCAACTCCGGCGGTTTTTTCGCCATATTCTGATATCAATGTTTTCCAATGGCACTAGCAGTCCTGTAACCGCCAGGGTGGTTCAGTTTGCTCAGAAACGCACCAATAACTTCAAATAAGCAGCTGAAAGTCGTCTTCAAACCGAAACCGAAACGGGTAGATGCTTCATGGAGCGTGTTCGGTGACGGCACAACCTTCCCGTCACCAGAAACATGGAATTTGCGCCAAAGAAATGTCAGTGGCCAGTTCATCCGACGACATATTGAGTAATGCTAGCTTTTCTGATCTTGACAGCGACGATTTGAGCGCTGAAGTATCGCCGTTTTGCTTTTCCAGGCCCGATGGCTCGGGTAAGCAGCGCGGAGGTGATGACGTCAAAAACACAGGGTGGCCCACCTGAGAATCCGCTAAAAATTTTTCAAATTCATTTACAGGAAAATTAAGTGACCAACACCCGCCTGACTTGGGATGTATTATTACACTACCTAGGTAATAATAATTATTACCTCGAGGAATAATATATTATTACACTACTATTACACTACTCGTAGCCATGGCGGCGTGTGTTCCACACACGCCGCCATGGCTACGAGTGGCGCTGCCTAACACTCCCAAGATAATATGTACATAAACACCCAATAAAGTGGACGAGGGGACGACTGCCTTCGTAGCTATAAATATCGTAGATATAAATATCGGATCCCAGCTCCTGAAAGGTATCAAAACATGTTACGCTAACGGCTCAACGAGGCTCATAGTGAATGGCTCGCTCTCTGATCCGATCAGGCTTTTGTCATCAGTAAGACAAGGATGTCCTTTGTCACCTCTTCTCTTTTGCCTGTATTTAGAACCACTTTGTCGGAGCATTCTGAAAGACCAAAATTTTCTAGGGTTTAAATCCCCGTCAAATGAGATTCGGGTTCTCGCGTGTGCAGATGACGTGGCCTTTTTCTGTGCGGATAAACTGAGTATAAGAACTGCCCTTGCAATTACAGAAGAGTTTTGTGCGGTTTCTGGAGCTAGTGTTAACTATGAAAAAGCTCAGGTTTTTGGTGTGGGCTATGGGCAACAATGCCGTCACACTATGCCGGCATTCAGTGGAAAAAAGATCTATGCTATTTAGGTGTCCCTCTCTCACAATACAGGAACAGCAACAGTCATTGGTCGGGGGAAGTTAAAAAGCTACAAAGTAAAGTGAGCTCTTGGCAAGGGCGCAATTTGTCGATGTTCAGCCGCGCTAAAGTATGTAACGTGTTTTTAGTTACCCGTCTCATATACGTGCTGCAAGTACTGCACTGCGCACGACTCCGAATTCAGGCATTGCATCGTGTATTTGCAACATTTATTTGGAGCTACTAGTTATGAATCCATGAGACGCGACAATCTGTTCGTCCCACTTGATCGGGGTGGCCTCGGATTGATCCATCTCTTTGTTAGGCAAATTGTTTCTCGACTGTTTTTCTTTCGAGAAAGCGACCATCCGTTTTTGCATGAAATGCTACAGGTCCGATTAGTTCAGCACCTTCCTAATATAGTAGTTTCATCAGATGTCATAGGTATTTCACAGGCTCCTTGGGGCTTCCTCAAGGAAGTTGTAGACTCATTCCTTTTCCTGAAAGTTAGATTTAGCCTAGAGTATATTTTCACCGCGAGCCGAAAAGCGATTTCTGTTGCACTGGTGGACTCGATTTTCCCAGATCCTTTGTATTGGACACCTTATTTAAGTCGGCCTTATCAGGATGTACTTAGAAGGGTTTCAAAAATGTGTGTACCTCCCAGTGTTAAAACATTTTTCTTTAAACTTCATTCGGAAACTCTCCCTGTGAAAACCTGGTTGAATTCGAAGAGCTGCTTCGTGCCATGGTCCACGAACTGCCGACTCTGTCCACGTGCGGAAACAATTGATCACTGTTTTGTTGATTGTACAGACGCAATATTTTTTTGGGACATTCTCCAGCGGACACTTAAAAAGGACATTGACATCAATCCGTACACAATTAGATTTCTACCGTTTAAAACGACTGCCGCTCCACCCTATGATATGTTCGCAGTACTTGGTTTGTACAGCCTATGGAGATCGAGACTGTGTGATCGCCATGCAGAAAATCCGCGTTCCACAAGATCTATCTACCGAGAAACTGTGGCCTATGTCAGAAGTGTGTACGCTGCCCAGGAAGTACCTCCTCATTGGATGCACTTGCTGGACGTCTGTGTGTGTTTGCCCGAGTTTTGAGTGTGTAGGCGTTATCTCCCTGTGACCTCAGTTTTCATTTCCATGTAATAAAGAAAAAAAAAAGACTGCCTTCGTAGCTCAGCGGTAGAGCATCGGACGCATCATCCGAAGGTCGTGGGTTCGGTTCCCACCGGAGGCAGGTTTGTCTTTTCATCCACTTTAATTCCTTTCTACTTACTCCACAATTACAACACTACAATTAATTCACTGTCTGTTTGCTCATTAAGTTGTTTCTAACAAATAAACAACGAGCCCTTACACTACCGAGGAGAATATATATCGAAAGTTTTATTGAAATCAGTGGACACTGAAAAATCGCGGGAGTTGTCCTTTAAGGAGTTATAAAATGTGTATACAGTGACCATTTATTAGGAAACGAGGTGGCAGATAGCGGTATGGTTGTCATATTACCTTGTAATGCAGCGAATCGCCAGGGATACCGTAACCGCCCGCTGTCATTGATTCCTCTCCGCGGACTTTTCGGAGATACCTGCCCCCATTGCTAGGCTCCAGCTTTCTCGGCTCTAAAAAAAAAAAAAAAAAACCCTCTAGAGAATGAGTTCTCAAAGTGGGTTCCGGGAAACCCAGAGGTTCTGTGAGCTCCTCCTTAGGGTTCCGCCACCCACCGATGTATTTTCCTCTGTTCCGTGTCCTGGCTAAGACGGTGGACAAAAGTTACATGATCTAAAAGCCCTTCGCCACGTGCCAGACTGAAAAAAAAAGTGTTCACAGCGCATACAAGAAGCTGACCAGCTAACTTGAGGCCGGCCTCCAGTGCGACAGAGCCACACATCGATTTCTTGGTGCAGAAAAAGTTACGTCCGCTACATGCATCGAGTGCAAGTCCATTCCACTGAAGTAACCTTTTAATACTATCGATCGCCACATAAACGTGGCACGGATGACTGGACACCGGCGTCCGCGGAGGGAGTTGGGTCCTTAGGACGCCTTGCAGCTTGTGTAGGGTTCCTTGGGACAAAGTTGCTTGAGAACCCCTGCTCTAGAGGATATGATCTGGCCTGAGCCAGTTGAAACGACAGCGCCTCACAACGACTGGCCTCCCTACAAAAAGATCAACAGCCTACCACTCTTGACTGCATGACTCGATGACTCGTACATTGATGTCTGTACCAATGCACTTTTCCGTAGGGCCCTTAGGTTGGCCATACAATTGCTTGAGCTCAAGGCATACTCCCCGTTCTCCTCCTCCTAACCCACCGCATCTTTTATAAAAATCAATATAGATAAACAGAGATAAAGTACACTTTAGAGGTGTATAATCACACGAAGGTCGCGAGAAATGTTGGTCATTTCGCAGGCGTCGTTACTATCGCTACGTACATGATAAAGAAAAAAATATCACAAACACACGTGGAAACGCGTGCTTGCTGAATGTTCCCATGCTTGTTTTTCGTGCGAAGAGAATATTTTTGAACAAAATATCTGGAAATCTCTGCGTGCGATGGTGTTGCGCTTGTAAGATCGGGACATACGCAAATCCTCCCCCCCCCCCCCTTTCTTTTTTCTCCCTTTTCAAAAGCATATGGCGTTCGCAAATAGCGCAGGGCATTGCAGATTTCGAATTTTTCTGTTCAAGAGAAGGAAAAAGAAATAAAAGAAAAAGAAATAAGAAACGGGTCCTCTTCATCGCAGCATCTTTGGTGTAGGACTTCGGCTGAATGCAGCCCTGTTGAATGTCCCTCAAATGAAGCTCGCGCGAACACGTGCGAATACTGGAGGGTGGTATATACGAGCGAATGTAATACACTCCTTGCCGTGTCTTGAAATGGCCATGTCACTCGGAGGCGTGAATGCTGGGCCCTTGCTAACAGCAGAAAGGGCAATTTGTTCTACGCGCTTGGAAAATGCTTCGAGAGAAAAAAAAGAAATGTGATATCTCAGACCATAATTCGCCCAGTCTTCTGTAGTCGTCCGCATTAGAGCGAACGGCAAGTTCGTACAAGTGCGTGCATTCACACTTAGCGCTTTGAGAAACTGAAGTGCCAGATTGTACACATGTAGCGGCGGGTAGGCGTCGCTTGGGCTCTCTATATACACGACACGTCGGGCCAACGTCGGGCCAGTCTGCACCACTCCTCGTCGTGGTTTCTGGGCTGGAGAGCTCTGGGTAAGAATCTCGGGGATCAACGTATGCCAAGTTGCGGCACCAGTTTTATATGTTGTGCGAACTTTTACCATCGATGGCGATCTAGGTATATTGGGAGGACATCGGCATTTTCTGGGTGGCAGGAAATTTCGTTCTCGCAGACAGGTTGAAAAAATCTAACCACAACGTTATGTCATTAGGAATGAAACTATGCATAATAGTACTATATGTTGGTGCTTTCATATGTCAGCGGGTGGCAGCCGCGCCACGGTGGTCTAGTGGCTATGGTACTCGGCTGCTGATCCGAAGGTCACGGGATCGAATCCCGGCCGCGGCGGCTGCATTTCGATGTAGGCGAAACGTTGAGTCCTGGGTAATGTGGGATTGTAATGCACGCTAAAGGACCCCAGGTGGTAAAAAATTCCGGAGCACTACACTACGGCGTCTCTCATAATCATAGCTGGTTTTTTGGGACGTAAAACTCCACAAATCAATCAACCGGTGGCACAGGTGCGAGTGTTCTTGCGTCATACTCAGTTACTTGTGTTATATGTAGGTACCCTGCTATCTCGAGCCATTTGCAAGACTGGATAAAGCTGCGATGTATCTATTAGCTCACTTCGAGAACATATACCATTAAAATTGCTTTTGACTTTGCTGTTCGTGTGCAGTTATCTTGCGCTTGCTTACGTATATTCTGTATTTTGGCTACGTATGCTGCACGGTTATGTCTTTAACCAGTAGCAAGCTGAAGCTCTGCTGGGCTGTCTGCATGAACGCAAGAATCTGAGGTCTATTGAAGTGCATGCCAGCGCCGAATCACATGAATAGTTGTAGAAGACACCTGTACCATCGTGTTTGCCGGTACGTAAAAAAAAAAAACATTTTCCTTGGCAAAAAAAGAAAACAGAATTGCGGCAGCCTGCAGCTAGTGGTACCAAGTGTAAAGGAATATCGAAGCTGGGCTACCATTCTTAGCTGCTACCCAAGCACATTTGCGGTTTCGGAAGACGAAAGGTTTGCGCGAACGCCTTTGATTGTTGGACTTGTCCTACAACGTCTTTTTTCATTATTCCCCTTCCTTCTCTCTCTCCCATTTTTCTATTCCCCCTTCCCATTCCCCCAGTGTATGGTAGCCAACCGGACGCCTTTCTGGTTAACCTCCCTGCCCTTCTGTTCTTCCCCTTCCTTCCTTCCTTCCTTCCTTCCTTCCTATTTTGAAGTTTTTCTTCTTTCTTTCTTCACACCTGTTCGCATCTTATTTCTTTTTGTGTCATGTTCTGGCTTTCTTTATCTCTTTCTAGATTGCACGTGGGTGGGTCATTTTGCCCGTGGGTGGGCCATGTAATGCGAAGACAAGACAGTTACCACTGGTCGTTAAGGGTAACACAATGGGTCCCTATAGAAGGCAAGCGTGGCAAGTGGCGGCTTAAAGTTAGGTGGTCAGATGAGATCAAGAAATTTTCGGGGATAAATTGAACACAGTTAGCACAGGACCGGGGTAATTGGAGATCTATGATAGAGGCCTTTTCACTGCAGTGGGTGTAGACAGACTGATAATGATGATGATGATGATGATGATACTGCGCTCCCTCCTTACCGTCTCATCAGTCCGCCTCCCCCTAACTTCTCTTTACCAACCATTTGCTATTCGGGTGCAGGTCTAGAAAAAAGCGCCTTCTGCCTGCCAAAGGAGCCCCCCCCCCCCTCCTGCCAATGGTGCCGCCCTGTCAACTTGACGTCGAGGCAGACCACCTCCGTGCCGCGCTCGAGAGAGAAAATCGGGCGCGCGGCCCGGAGAGGGCCACGTGGACAGAGCAGCACCATTGGCTGGAAGGGGGGGGGGGGGGGGTCCTTTGTCAGGCAGAAGTCGCTTTTTTCCAGACCTGTATCCGAATATAATAGATCACCACTTTTCAAATTTCCAAGGTCACTACTCTCGCTTGGTGAGCTAGAAATTGCGCAAAAAGACAGTACAAGTGGCGACACCTGCTCGGACGTTGCCGCACTGATATGCGTGGTGTCACGATCTTCGAGGCAATCTACGAAAGCCTACATAATTATTTACAAGCAAGAGAGATATATACATTGCGTCCTAAGGTATTCAGATGCTTAAAGAGCAACTGTGCCAGTACTTTCACCAAGTTCTGATATCGACGTTTTCCATTGGTACTGATAGTCCTTTAACAGCCAGGGTGGTTCAGTTTGCTCAGAAATGCACCAATAATTTTAAATAACCGACTGAAAGTCGTGTTAAAACCGAAACCGAAACGGGTAGACTCTTCGTGCAGCGTATGCGATGACATCACAGCCTTCCCACCATCAGAAACATGGAGCTGGTGCCAGAAAAATGCCAGTGGCGAGGTAATCCAACAATGTATTGAGTTATGCGGGCTTTTATTAACTTGACAGCGACGATTTGAGCGCTGGAGTATCGCCGTGTTGCTTTTCACAGCCCGCTGGCTCGGGTAGGCAGTGTTGAAGGTGATGGCGTAAAAAACACAGGGTAGCCCGCGTGGGAATACAGTAAAAATATTTACAATTCATTTCCAGGTTAACTAAATAACTTGAAACCGCCTGGTTTGGAATATGTTAGTACAGTATCGAGGAGAAGATATATTGAAAATTTTATTGACATCCGCAGGCACTGAAAAATTGTCCGAGTTGCCCTTTGACGTGGCGTGTTTCAAGCAATTTGACTGCACTAATCTGGCACGAATGCGAAAACAAAATGAATGGACTTAGTGACGTCATCTCCTCGTGATTTCGGCGCGTAATTCAAAAGTAGATGTTCGACATTGACTTCCTCATCTAAGATTGGACGGGAAATAACCAAATTAGCGAGAATAGAATTCCCTAACGAAAATTTAACAGTCTAGACCACTTTGCAGTTTTACTTTAGTGTGCCTCTAAAAAGCTGCGCTGTTAAAATTGTAGAGTAGCTTTTCGTTATAGGCTGAACAAGTGCAGGCGTGCTCCTAGTGCCAAAGCGTGAGAAGGGGGAGACAGAAGCAATATTTCATAATATGCCCCCTTCCATTTTTTTTTTCAGGGAGATATGGGGAAATACTGGAACCCCAGACGTACACCGCAGGTTCTGTTATCCCTGCTGCTCCTGCTCGCGCTTCACGTGGTGCTTTGCGTAGGCCAAGAAGGTGACCGAATGACGGGAGGGTGGACAAGGCAGAATCCGAATGACCCAAAATTTCGGGGCATAGCGGAGTTCGCCGAGCAAGTGAGTGCGCCGGGCGGCCGTAACCACAGGGTGCTTCGGATCCTTTCCGCGTGGACTCAGGTAAGACAACTTTGCACGAAGCCACGATGTCGGATTTTAAATGCGAACCAAGTTGATCGACTTTCACCGTATCTATCTATCTATCTATCTATCTATCTATCTATCTATCTATCTATCTATCTATCTATCTATCTATCTATCTATCTATCTATCTATCTATCTATCTATCTATCTATCTATCTATCCGGTCGGAGCCCGACCTTTTTCAAGACATGTTAACCATAGTCCTGTGGTTAGCATGTTAGCCTGTTAAACTGTTAACCTGTTAAACCAAGACATGTTAACCTGTAGTTAACATGTCTTGAAAAAGATCGGCCTCCGACCGAAACGTTGATGTAATAAACCGTCGTTCTCTAAGAGGCGCATCGTCAATTCTGTTATAAACTGGCGGCAACCCAAGCTATATATATGAAGGCACTGCTGAAGTTTTTACGAGTAACAGGCCTCACTGAATGACTGTAACACTGTCGTGTTTATGCGTGCGTGCGTGTGTGTGTTTGTGTGCGTGTGTGTGTTTACCCTCACCTCTCTTTCTCTCATCTTTTTCTTCTAACTTTTCTGTATCCCCTTACCACTGCCCCAATGCAGGGTAGCAAACTGGAGCTGCTTTTTTTGGTTCACCTCCCTGCTTTCCGAACAACTCTTATCTCTCTCTTTATCTATCGAGCGTGTGTTTTCACGCTCGCCGACCATTCTCAATTGCACAACCTCTAATGGAGAATCTGTGGTATGCATGATTGACGCAGCGCTAAAGACGAAGACGTAAGAAAACACAGAGTGCACAGGACGAGCGCTGTCTCGCAACTGAAAGATTTATTTCGGAAAACCAAAGTTATCGAGGCCTTTCATATTAGAAGAATGGGGGACGCATGCGTGAGCCAACCGTCGATTCATTTGACAGACAAGGAGTATGCTTATCTGCTTGGCACATGCAGCGTCAAGTGACATGTTGTGAATATGTTCTTAAGAATGTCCACGTGTTGTTGCTCATTAATGTACTTTACTGTCCTTCTTATGCGCATGTCTGTTATGCCTTGCTGTTTATTTCCCGTTTTGGTTTTTCGAAATAAATCTTTCACTTGCGAGACAGCGCTCGACCTGTGCACTCTGTGTTTTCTTACGTCTTCGTCTTTAGCGCTGCGTCAATCATGCATACTTTCCAACTAGCCCAGCTTTCTATTCTACTGCAATCTGTGGTATATTTTTTCTGTTTCGTAGGTTGTGAACGGCATTAATTATAAAGTGATCTACACGAGGGCGCCCAAGTGCATACCAGGTCAACACTGGAGGTTATGTAACCACAATGGCAACAAGGTATAGTATATGAGTCATCATTTTCGACCGTGATCCACGCAGCTTTCGTGAAAGATGCCCCTAACGTAGGACATGAGCACGTCCGCCTGGTTTCGGACCAACGCTGTCACCGTGTGTTGCATATTTTTTAGCGGAGGAATAACCTGGGCTAAACGAAAATATTTTGTGCATAATGATTGCATGCATGAACGTGTGTTATATTCGCCGTTTTTCTTTTCTTTTTTTCTTTGTTGAGAGGACCAGCTGCAAAGAATGAGGGTGTTACATGCAGGACTGGTTTTGACAAGCCTACACAAAAGGTACTTGAAGAGAAAGAGAGAGCTAAAATTGAAGTACTGTTCCGCTAATCGCGGAAGCTGCAGGAAGTACGGAGCGGCGATCCGCGAGTGTTTCCTTTGTGTTTCTGATGTGTTTATCTGCTCTTTTCTTGCCGACGTTCTAGAAGGAACGAGATATTGTGCTATCACTACCAATGGTTGAGGTCAAGGGTTGTGTGTCAAGGGCTAGCGTGGGTCGGCTTTTCGCTTCTGCGTAATCCGAGCACTTTCTTTATTTCTTTCATTTCCTCCTTCTTTCACTTATTTCTGCCTTTCTTACCCTTTCTGTGATTGTTATCATGTAGTAGTGAGGGTAGCGGGTAATTCTGCACAACCCGAGACATAACTCTTTCTTTCTTTCTTTCTTTCTTTCTTTCTTTCTTTCTTTCTTTCTTTCTTTCTTTCTTTCTTTCTTTCTTTCTTTCTTTCTTTCTTTTATGTTATCCTTCGCTTAATCACTATCTGGTAGCAGTGTGATTAGTGGGTAAGATGCAAGAAGTTTTCCCTTCGGCGTGACGGCCAAGGACATGAGACGACATGCCGGGCCCCTAAAGTGCCCGCGCTTAAAAAGAGGACGGACAACGCCTTCGTTCACGGAGCGTACAGCTTTGACTGCTCTTGTAGCAGTCGAATCCCGGCCGCGGCGGCTGCATATCGATGGAGGCGAAATGTTGAGGCCCGTGTGTTGTGCGATGTCAGTGCACGTTAAAGAACCCAAGGTGGTCGAAATTTTCGGAGACCTCAACTACGGTATCTATCATAATCAGAGCTGGTTTTAGGACGTTAAACCGCGCAAATCAATCAGTTACAGGCTTGCAGGTACTTCATAAATACACGCTTAACAGCGTTACAAAAAAAAAAAAAACAATGTTGCTTTGAAGGTCATTGCCTTGCGCCCGTATTGAATTTTAACAGTTATGCTGCTTAATTTCGAGGTTCAGCTGTGTCGAGCGTACGCAATTAACAGTGGAACTCTCACGCGGAAAGTTAAAAAGCTCATGCCATTTTCCAAATACCGACACGGCTGCGCAATATTGATTATGCGAAGGACACTAACAAACTAAATAAATAAATAAATAAATAAATAAATAAATAAATAAATAAATAAATAAGAGCCTCGGGTTGTGCAGAAGGGACAAGCGGACGCGCTCTTCCCAGCCCAGCGCTACGTGATAGGGATAGCGAACTTCAAACATTTACCCCAGATCTGCTGTTTGATCTCACAGGCATAGAACTTGTTTGCACTTTTTTTTCTTGCAGCCCACTCATCGATGCAAGGTAGTAGTTTACGAATCATTCGTCGAGAAACGAAGACGCCTGGTTGTGCACCGATGCAAGAGAATTGGTGCTGTCAAGGGCATCCAATAAGAAGGGTCCCACCAGTGCGGAAAATAGTTTTCAATGAAGAAGCCTTCGTTCAGAAACCGACCGTCGCCGTAATAACTTTTTTTTGTAGCGCTGGTCACTTAACAGGTGAGAGCAGACTACCACGTGTGAGACAAGTTTCGAATGTTCTAAGCCCAAAATAAAAAGTTTCAACGCACCGTTCTCAATGCGAACGATTACTTCAATGTGGTTAGCACTGAAGAAGTGCGCGGACAGGGAGGTGGGTGTAGCTACGCTGATTGATTAAGAACAACAAAGCGTAAACTAATCGACTGTACACTGTCTGCACCGCTTGGGTATCGCAGGCACTAAAAGATACATGTATTATTTTGTGGTGAATATGTAAAGATTACAAAAAGGAAACGGAATGCCGCCATTTCTCCACCTACCTAACGTGGACACTGGAGTGACCACCGTCGTAATTTTACCGTGGCCGTTGAGAAGGCGCCGTCGCAGAAGGCGCTGTCGCATATTTCCGCTGCAAGGCGTCTCGGATTAGTCCACTTAGGTTTCGTGTTTTGGTCCTTGGCGCAATGTGAGTTGCCATGCCATCCCGGGTTGGGGTGTTCCACATGCGCGCACGCAGCCCGACCTATTATTGAGTCCCCAAGGCGTCCGAGCCCCTATAGTTCGTAAATTCTCTAATAACTTAACTTCAGCAATACAGTGCACGGTTTGAATGATTTTGATGCCTCTAGATTCAGAGGTCTCTGAAAAACGTGAGAATTAAAGGCAGAAACAAGTACACGCATAAACTCTTTCTCTCTCTTGCGTCGCAGAACACTCTTTAACCCTCCGTCCCATTCACAAAGAAGACTTCCAGTGCCGGAACATCGGGACGGTCGGGTTCTCACCGGTTCTGAGGTCAGCCCACGCTAGTCCTTGGGCTTTTCGCGGCACCATGTGTACACTTCCCTAGCAGGAAACGAGAGTGTCGTGAAGGGTGATTCTTCGAACATCGTTGTGCGCAATTAACGCAGTAGGCCATCGGCTCTGCCCGTCGCGCCTACCTGAGCGAGCATCACCGAGTTGTGTATAGCTGTCCTTTTTCCTCCTCCCTCGCACTAATTCCGAGGCGTGGTTGATAGCGTGGAGATACAAATTAAAACGTTGCGGATGTGGAGACCTGTTACTACGCCCCGATTCCCCCAACTAGCGAATCTAGGGAAACGCTGGTATGTGCTGCGGATCGCCGCGCAGTTCAATCTGGTCGCTTGGTCAACACGACACAGAGGCGGATGAACAAGTATCCCTTGTAGAAGTTCTAAGTGTGGCTTTGTATTGGCTGGCAACTTGAACTTATTCGTTCGTCTAGTTGAGACGCGATTCACCGTCTGCGACGTAGTCATCAGGACTTTGATTTCAAGTTAGTTCATTTTGCTTGAGATCGCCTTAAAAAACTGACTCCCGGAAGTATCAGCGTTCAAACTACGCCGACATCGCAGTCTGGCCAGAACTCTCCGTAACTTCATCGCTTCAGATCGTCGGCGTCTCAACACTTCCGGCCATCTCACGTATGCCTTCATCTTTTTCTCCTTTCGAACTTTCACGTCGTACGTTAACCTCTGTAACTTAGATTCTTGTCAACTGTTAGCGTCTCTCGACTGCCTGTGTTAATTTCTTTACTTGTTTCGTAATTTCTAGATACTTGCCTCTTGTACGCCGATTGATTCATATTATGTGCACGTTGGTTAGTTGGTTGCCATTGTGGTACTGCTTTAGTTCATTTTGCGGCATTATCAGTAGGTTAAAGTTTGTTGTCATGTTTTTCTAAACACATCTATGATGCCTTCTCTGAGTCCGCTTGCGTACGGAACAACCTAACCTTCTCTCATTCCCTTCGTCAGCTTCGAAATGGCGAAGCTATGGAGTCACAGATTGTAACAAGCTATTTTTTATGGACTGGTGGCAAGATCAAAACCACAGAGACACTCAATGCTGTACTATTTGGAACATCTATTTCGAACCTTCAACCTTCAAGTCTGGCTCGTATTGGATGAATGCCTCAAGGACAGACATTCGTGAGTTCCAGAAGAATTTGTGTCCCTTTTTTTTTCTCCCGTACCATAAAGTCAGTTTATGTTGAAGTGACTGCTGTTCAATCGGCTCACTTTTTGTATCACGAAGACGGGCATACATACATACAGGCAGACAAGTTTATTGACAATGTCCAAACAATGAAACAAATACCCGCACGCTACCGTTTTGTTGTTTTCGGCATTCCCTTGAGTCAAGCATGATTTTTGTGGCACTTCCCCACCTGATCCAGGAGCGTTTACACGTCATGGTGCAACATACTCGGCGCCGAGCGGACCGCGATCCTCTGCAGTCGTGCAGATTGAACATTCCCGACGACGCAGAAACAGCACGACGCCGAATATAAAATTGTCCGCCCGATGCGAACAAACAAACGTTCCGCAAAGCATTGAAAGCACGCTGACGAGCAGTTATGGTAGCAGCGCTTCTTTCAAGCCGGCGTTATGGCGACCATCAGAACATCGATATAGGACAGCCGGATGCGATGGCACCCCCTCGCCCTCTGCTGCTTATCTACTGATAGAGCCCGCTAGCACGCAGTTTTGCCTCAGATCGGCCACACCGTGCTCCGTGTTACGTTTAAGGCATCCGTCGTACATCTTTCATGGTGAACTCGCGCAACGCACGTACTTAGGAGGCAATGTACCGCCATGGATGCAAGGCCCTCAAACTTCGAGTTTCGACCAGGCTTGGTGGAGCATGTTTTATGGGCAGCGAAGCAAGAAACGATGGAGGAAAAGGAGATCGGACCTAGCGTCTACCGTAAGTTTTCTGTTACTGCTTTCAAGAACAAAGGCATTATGCTTTGTAATTCGTGTGTTGTTGCAATGGTCATACAACCTCTAGCTGACATCTCTTCAGCGAGCACCGAGTGCGTTTACTGTAAGCTGTAGGTGGATTCTTTCGGGCAGCAAAGCGTGTGAGTGAAAGTGCTGAATATTATAAGCGTGAGGAAGTTCTGCGACATCGGTGCATTCGCCTAATTCGACGCTCCTTTGCAGAATCGACGGAATTTGTTCTGCGTAGAATCTCTTTTCAAGCTAACGATGTATGTTTGGTGCGTCCTGTGCCAGAATAGCTCGCATGCGAGTGCCGTGATTGACAGAGCACAGCCTGCGAGGAACACACAAAAGAAGAGCTGGATAGAGTTCTGGCCGTCGTCCAGGTCTTCCGCGTTGTCGTCCCGAATTTTATGGTTCATGCGTCTTCGGTGTGGAGTAACGAGTCCAGCTTCAGAGAGTGTTCGAATGACCCGGGCGTGGAAGTACCTGAAACAGGACGCAGTACACGTGGTTAGGTTCAGTTGTTACAATTTATCCGGTCGTATTGAACGTACAAGTGTGCGAGTAAGTACACGCTTGCTTTTATGATTGCACTGAACAGGAAATGTTTGCTGGTCCACTCGGCGTAGATTTCGCCTTTAACATCGACCAGGTGAACAAAATTATGCTACCGATTATTGTGCTGCCGAAACCAAGATTCAGGTTTTGAGGACAAGCAGTTGTAAGGCTCTAGGATAACTTCAAGAAACTTGGAAGACGCTCAGCTTCGCCTATAAGAGTGGAACGCGATAGCGCGAGTGCCGCGGCGTTTACACAAGAAACCTACGCGCGTCGACGTATACTTCATGTAGCTGCGTTGTAGCTGCGATGTAGCTGCGATCCATGTAGCTGCAATCCATTTCGACGGCCGACAGCTTTGATGCATACACGAATACGCAAATAATTTGGCCAGAAATAAGAAGTTATACTACGCGAATTCAAGGGGACATTGTTAGCTCTGCTACTGCAGACGATGATGAGGTCATATGGATGAATTCAGCATGAGGAGCCTTACGCTACTGCACCGACCGACGACAAAGCGTTTCGAGTACGCGGACAACGAAGAAAACAATAGTTCTTTGACCGCGTCCTCGAAGCGCATCCCCATCGGTGCAATGACGTTCCAGTTAGCCCAACTGAGCACTTACTCATGTCACTATCTATCTATCTATCTATCTATCTATCTATCTATCTATCTATCTATCTATCTATCTATCTATCTATCTATCTATCTATCTATCTATCTATCTATCTATCTATCTATCTATCTATCTGATTTCTCGTCTCGGCGATCTCTACGTCGTCTCCTTCCCTTGAAGTACACCAAAATTGGCGTGGCAGGACATGCGCATATGAAGTAAATGAATGATTAATCTTAGCATCGCTTACGCGATACACTTTTCATGCACGTTACGATTAACGAGGTTTCGATCACGTGCAGCCCATATCCGCACAGCTCGGCCCGTCGTAGGCGAATATGCGTCACAGGTGATTGAATGTTAACATTGCAGCCAATGCCAATTAGGGAACAACCAAAGCAGCCATTTGACAAGGACACACTGGACATCAGCTACACAAGACAATGACATACCGTGTGTTGGAGCTTGCTATTTAAAAAAAGAGAATGAACACTACACAAGCACACAGACACAGGGAAAGGCTCTGTAATGGACAAAGGCAACCAAGTATACAGTTGATTTCTGGGAATCGAACCCGAGCCCTTGTGCTTGTCTATCGTCAATCGCGCTTCTATAGTGTTAATACACAATAGAAGCGCGATTGACGATAGGCAAGCACCATCGCCTCAGCATCTGATTTTCATAGCGATGTGATGAAGAACACGTATGTACTGCTATCACTCAACGTGTTTTTGTCCATCATTGCACGACCCTGTAGGAATGGTTCAACAAAACGCCGCATATAATATGCACATCAGCGAACCGTGGCATGGATTTCACTTTTTGGAAAAAAACAGACTTATGTCCCCTAACTTGAGTGTCGACGTTACTTCATGCGACACGTTATCTTTTAGCCAACAGAGGGCTGTCAACGTGTCTGGCAGGCCCCGGCTGCCCACAGAACCACTCGATTTCAGCAAAAACGGTGATCCTACACGTAGCGGGCCTGGCCACGCCAGTACACACGAGTACAGAAGAGCACACAACAGGGCATAATCGATTCGATACTTCAGTACAAAACATGACATAGTTAGACCGTTATTTCAGTCTCACAAGTACAGGTGCATCGAAAAGTCCTTCTTACCTTGTCGGGTTCGTCTTCAGCACGAGGCCCATGCGGTTAACGAGTCCACATCGTTCTCCGGGAAGAAGATTCCATCGTCTTGCGACCAAAATCTCATCTTCAGTGCACAGAGAGAGGGTGACGTGTGATCCGTCGCGAGCCTTCTCATAGCACTGCAAGGGCCACTTAAATGGAAATGCTCTTTCTCGAATCCGGGCGATGGCCTTAACGATAAAGTCATTTTCAGCAAGGTTCATGCTATAGGCGTGATGAACTACGTCGACACCCCTCCAGTAGCCAGTGACGCACAGTTCTACTTTTCCCTGCGTCACAAGGTTCCTTAGTGTAGCCAGGTCAGGGACTCCGGTAGAACTGGTTGGAACGCTGCGAATGGCGATCAGCGTCGTCTGAACGTAGTTGCCCAGAAAGAAGGCGCCCACTAGCCACGATACGAGTCCGGCGGTACGATACGGTGTGGCGTTTCCTACAGAACTGGGCGCGCTGCGTCCCAGCAGAGCGGCGGTAATGTACAACACGACGCCAGCGCTTCGGAATCGACAGTGTCGGAACAGCAAGTGGACGCGGGCACCAGCCAAAAGAAGGACCGCTAATCCGAGCGAAAGTAAGAGGACGAAAAACCAGACCAAGGATAAGGTGGATTCCACGAAATACACTTGCACAGTGCTCACGGGCTTACTAAAGATGCATAGTTCGGCGGGTGGGTAGTGCGCGTCGACAAGGAACCGCCACTCGTAGGACGCAAGGGCAGGAAAACCGAGAAGCGTGATATCTGCGCTCTTGTTTAAAATGAGCAACCGATTATCGAACATGTCGATTAGTTCTACGGATATATTCTTCGATCTGTATGCATCTATAATGGCCGTACTTTCAGGAATATGTCTGACGAATTTGTTACTTCGGCCCGCCAGAGTCACAGCATCAATTTTCTTCGTGGATGTCCGCTCATGGATGAACTGGTTGAAAAGGTGCTTTGCCGAGACCAACTGTCTACTGACACATTTGTCAAAGCGATTCGCTGGAGCGTTCAAACCATCCGGCGTTATGAGTGTCACCTGGCAAAGGCACGAAGCGAATTCCCCGAGTGTTTGGTCGGGCGACGAGGAGTAAATGAAAAGCCGAGTCTGGGGATTTTGCGCCGCAATTTGAAGTTTTCTCTTGGCGGCGGCAGTCATGTTCGTGTACCAGGGGATGAACACCAGTTTTTCTGTCGCTTCGAAAGTAATTGTATCTCCCGGTGACCAAACTTGTTTGTTACATAACTCTCGATCTAAATGATTCAAAGAACCTTCGAGCAGCTTCATGGGAACGGGCAACATTGGGACGTAAATGCCTAATGAAGGCAACATCCTGCGTGGGTAAATAAGGATTTGGATACCGCCGGACACGTTGGACGCTTCTATCGTTGAAAGAACATGGGGATCAATTTGAGAAGCCGAAGGTTTGATTAAAGTGACACCAATGAGACATGCACAGAAATGCTTTAACAGGACGTAGAATGGTAAATAACAACATATTTTGTTTGATGTACTTGCTGACATGCCTTCGCAAATTTCGCTGTTGGACATTTGCGGAAGGACGTTGCATATACAATGCGAAGCACGTTGTAGTAGCGGCTGGCTACTTGTAAGAGTAATCCTATTTGAGTTTCTCGCTGCACTGTGACACTGTAGGGAAAGGAAGGAGCAGAATACGGAGGTTTAGAGAACGCTTGACTATGAAAGTATTCCGGAAAATACTACAAATAACATTGAACCACTACCACCAAGCACAATGAACGAATAACCGAGTGGTAGGGATGAGTGGAAAGTTTAGTTTAGCGTTGGTGAGCTTATTTAACCGGGAACGCGAATTGTTCAAAGAAACACGCTTAGACAACTATCTACCTAGGGAAAAGGTTCCATTTTTCGCATACTTCACGACGGAGAATCGCTGTTTTCTGTTATTCAATTCCGTACCATTAGGACACAAGTATCCGTGCTCGTAAGGGATTGAAGCTATGCAGCTTTACAAGCAATGCAGAATACTCGCCTAGAGGGATAGAGAGAGAAGCCGCTAGAAGCCGCTCTAGCGTGAGGTGACTGACTAGACGGAGCAACGAGAAGCAGCGACGAAGACTTTCAAACACGTCGCGTGCGAGGAACATTGTCTGTGGAAACTAAGGGGTAACGTTGAGACATGCGCTTGTGATTTGTGCTGCTTATTTTAGCGGGATTTAGCACTCCGCCTCGACGCACGGTAAGCTTTCAGCTTTCAACGTCATAGTAACCCATACTGATTTAACAAACTGAGAAATAAGCAGTTGCGGGAAGGATAACGAAAATGAATGACACCTCACAGGACATCCTCAATGCAGAAGCACACTTTCTAGTATGCTCCGAGCCAAAAGCAAAACGAAAAAAAAGAAAAAAAAACCCGTTGCTTTGCGCTGGTCCTCAGAATCGACAAATCGCTTCTATAAGAAACGCGTTTCTCATACGGGAGCCTCGCTGCCTCCGTCAACGCACTCATTTAACCAACCATAACTAGCCAATTTTCAGTCGCTACTCCTTTGAAGGCGGAAGCCAACTTGTCTTCCTGAAAGAAGAGAAAGAGACACATGAGTGCTGCTATTAGGAAGCATACAACGGTAACCTTTATTTGGCGCGGGGTACATCAAGCACAACACAATTTGTAGCGTTCAAATTTGAAGCGAGCGTTTGCAAATGGCGACGTTATGCACACGTGTGCTGACAATTATCCTAAATGAGCATTTTATCCGAGACTGGAAATTCGTCATACAAGGAAGAACAGGACATCCTTTTTTTGGGGGGTGGGGGGAGGGGGGGATTAAATGATAAATGCTTACGGGTCACCTCTGTTTTTCGGCGGACAGCACATCTCCTCGCTGATGCTATCTTTGTTAAGAGCCTTCACTGAACTTACCTTTCGGGTCTTACACGCTGCTACCGGTCTTATCTCGGGGCATACGGCCTGATACTTCAGCGCTACGACTGTTGGGAGTACTGATCCAATCGAGATAGCATTGCGGGTAATTAAACGGCTGAAATATTGCGTTGGCTTTTTGTGTTAACAGCGTACGTTTCATGTGCACTTACTCTAGAAATTATGTTAAGGTGATGTCCAGTTTCTGACTTGGCCCGAAGTTGGTCAAAAGCGAACTGCTTCGTGCTAAAAATTGCGGTGTTTAATTGGCTAGAAAATGAAGAAACGCCATAAAGGAATTCAGACGCTGCCCTGATTGTGTTCACAAAAATAAATGTTGGGCTGTTTTAACAGCGTAGCTGTTTAAGCTTGAGGTCTGTGCGAGCGTCGTAACAATTCGCACAAAGGAGTTCACAAAGCTTTGCAGAAAGAAGTTCACAGAGATCTGCACAAAGAAGTTCATCCTATTCATAACACTTGGCTGAATGACAGACGTATTAGTCATATAGGCAATCTCCTCTCTGAATGCTTCGCGTGAAACCGATTCCCAAAGTGCGTGGGACCTATAGGATTTTTGTTATGTTTTAGTGCCCAATTGCTTCGACAGCATTTATAATGAAAATGCAGTTCCATTTATGCGTTTCTTACGTACATTGCAGTTGGTGTATTCAGGCAGGCATTTAGACTTGTGTAACATGCTATAGGATACTTGTTTTTCATGCGCTGCTTATTTTTCTTTTTTTATTGAATTACCTGTACCCTGACTTTATACTGCCACTGTGTTGCCCATCCTGCATGGGCCAGCTTATTGGCCTGTAGTATGAATGAATGAATGAATGAATGAATGAATGAATGAATGAATGAATGAATGAATGAATGAATGGAACCGTTCAGCGCTAACCTGGAGACTGTTTTATATTTCAAATGAAAGCTGGCTAAGAACTTGGTGCGCACGTTTATCCTTTGCATCGCAGTTTACAAATGCTCCAGATAATGTTACCTCGTGTTATCATTTCATAACAGGAATATTTGGCAAAAGTGAGAAGCCTCCCTTGATTTGTCTGTTAGGTTAGACCTTATACGGTAGAATATCCAGCAAACACATCATAAGGAAACGTGACACGTAGCTCAATAAGCAGTCGTTTACCTGAACTCATTTGCGCAGCTGTTCTTATTGACGATGTCCACGAAGTGCATCTATCTAGTTAAGTATTCTCTTAGGTGAAATTGTGTTAAAGGGACTGTCTACCGTCATTCATCGCTCTCCCGTTTTTTGGCTCAACAGAAAGCGTACCTTTCGAAGTGTCCCAGCGTGCAGTGGTTTCTCCAGAAACTCAATAGAAATTATTAAAACAATTTTTTTCATCTACGAAGTCGCTCCTTTCCTTGTGTAGGCATGCTAGCAACTATGGTTACCGCGCATGATGTGTCGTCGTCTCCCTGGAAACCCTTTCGGGCGCGGGAGGCTTCTCAACGCGAACCGGTTTCAAGGTCGACATTCCAGAGGTGACGAGGAGGAGGAGAGGCGACGGAAAGTCGGCGCGCGGGGGTGCGCCTCGGACATGCAGCGCCGCATGCATGACAAGCGCAGTACTACACGTCTTTACAGGCAGACGAATTCGAAGGCAGCGCTATCTGCGCCACCGCGAAAGCAGCGAAAAAAAGAACAAATTGCTATTGCACGCTATAACAAGGTGTCTCATAGAGTGAAGTACGCCTGTAAGACATACACAAAAGTTTTCCAGAAGAATATGTATGCCTGCGTGGGCTGGTTCTCGTACACTTAGAAAATGAGGAACACGCTGTTGAGTGTCGCTAGTGGCGTTTTTTGCGCCACTTTCAGAGCAAAATTAAAAACCTAATTCCTTTTTTGTGGGGTGAAAGCGTGCTCGTTCCCGTAAATGTGACGCACGATCTGCCCAATTTTACCACAATCCTAAAAAATTTTCCGAGCGGTAGACAGTCCCTTTAATATTTGTCCTGCTAGTGCTGCTGTAAATTATTTCTCCGCTGTTCGGCTTCCCACTCTATTGCAACTCCACTTATATTTGGGATATATTCACGATCGGAATCGGGAAAAAAAAAACAAATCAATAAGTACGCAAAAGAAGTTCAAGAATTATTTCGAGCACTCCTAGAGCATGTACAACCATAGAAATAAAAGAAGACAGGTGAAGGCAAGCTACTACTTACTATATTACTTACTATGCTGTAGTGAAGTAGGAAACATGCTTCCTGTGATTAAAGATACTTCTTACTGAAAGAACACAACTGCAGTATATGGAGTAGAATAAGCAACGAGCGGATGTGGTGATATTGTGACGTGATCGTGACAGCATGACTCGGCGCCTCCCGAAAACAAACCAAAATAAGTGCGCGTTTCTTCATCAAGATGGCTAATGAACTCCCGCATGGAACGGAAGGAAGACATGTTATATCAGTTGCGCTATTGAATGCGTGGTCGATGCAAGTAGGTAGTGCGTGTGCTAACTACTCTAAGAGAGGTCTTCACAATGTGTGGCCAGCAGCGCTAGTGCTTTCAGTAACGAGCTAACAGTATAGCACTCCGAAGTAAAATGAAAGAAAAAACGCCGGTTTGTCGAAGCCGCAGCGATCGATACGCTCTACGACGAAGACAACCGTTCCTCAACGAAAGCCTGTCGGAAGCAGTGAGTCACGCAAGGCCATTTTCATAGCCCGTATTGCAGATTTTTAAATGGGTCAGCATTTCGATGCCGCCTCGACGGGAACGTGTTCGTCACGCAAGACCAAGTGTTGCTTAACTCAGTTATGCCTGGGTGTGCGTATAGCCAGAGGTACGGGTGTGCGTAGCCAGAGGTACAGTTGCCACAAAGATGGCCCGGCCCGATGGCCAGTAAAGTAGCAAGCAGCCGTCTCAATGGCTCCGACACGGTTCGGCTCGGTGGGATACGCAGCCCCCTCTACATATACGATGCAACGCCGGCTCCTCTTCTGTTGCAACGTGGTTTCACCGGCTCCTCGTCTGACGTCACGCAAGATGGCGCGGCGAGCGGCGCTACCAGCTGCGGCGGTCGCTAGGCAACGGCTCACCGCACGGTTTCACCGGCTCCTCGTCTGACGTCATGCCAGATGACGCGGCGAGCGGAGCTGCAAGCTGCGGCGGTTGCTAGGCAACGGCTCAGCTCACGGTTTCACCGGCTCCTCCACTGACGCCATGCCAGATGGCGCGGCGAGCGGCGCTGCCATAAATATATCGAGAAAATACAGTTTGCATAGAATGGGAAGGAATCAGTAGCAGAGAGAACGTTGATATTAGCAAGGGGCTGAGACAGGGATGTCCTTTGTCGCCGCTGTTATTCATGCTGTACATGGTTAGAATGGAAAAAGCGCTAGGAGATAGCAACATTGGTTTTAATCTGTCACACAAACAGGGCGGAGTGATGATTGAGCAAATGCTTCCGGGTTTATTTTATGCTGATGATATTGTCTTATTCGCGGACAGTCGAGATGATATACAACGGCTGGTGAATATATGCGGGAAGGAAGGCGAGGCTCTAGGACTAGGATTTAGTGTAACAAAATGCGGATTGATGGTATTCAATGACCCCAACGACCAGGCGGTATCCATACAGGGCCAAGAAATACCGAGAGTAAGCGATTACAAGTACCTTGGCGTATGGGTAAATGAGGGTGATAGATACATGAAGGTACACGAAAAAGCCTTGGCAGCAAAGGGAAAGAGGAGCGCAGCAATAATGAAGCACAGAGCGTTATGGGGACACAATAGGTACGAGCTGCTTAGGGGTCTGTGGAAAGGGGTAATGGTACCGGGGCTTACATTTGGGAACTCAGTGGTGTGCATGAGGCCAGAGATACAATCAGGAATGGATGTGAATCAAAGAACTGTGGGACGCCTCGCGTTGGGTGCCCACGGGAAAACGACAAACGAGGCTGTAAAGGGCGATATGGGATGGGCGAGTTTTGAGGCAAGGGAAGCGCAGAGCAAAAAAAGGTTTGAAGAGAGGCTAAGGAATATGAAAGAGAGTAGGTGGGCAGTGAAGGTGTTCCGCTATTTATATAGAAAGAGCGCTGACACGCAGTGGAGAAAGAGAACTAGGAGGCTCACCAGTAAATATACCGCTCTAAGAGAACTGACAACAAAGAGCGTAAAAGGAAAAGTCAGAGAGGCGGAGATCTACTGGAGGGCAGAGATGGAAAAAAAAAACCGACTCTGAATAACTACCGAGAGGGCAAAAATGAAGTAAAGAGGGAGGCATTTTATGATAATTCAAGAGGAAGCGCTTTATTGTTTGAAGCGAGATCGGGCTGCCTTAGAACGCGTAGTTATAAAGCGAAATTCAGTAAAGAAGAAAAATGCACATGCTGTGAGGAAGATAGGGAAACGACGGAGCATGTTCTGATTGAATGCGGAAATATCCACCCAGGTGTACGTTTGGGCACCACCCTACAGGAAGCCTTGGGTTTTAGGGCGAACAACGGGAAGCTGAACATAGCCGCGATTGAAATAAGTAAGAGACGGTTAGAATACTGGTGGCAGAAAACTAGAGAGAACGGACAAAAATAATTATAGGGAAAAATATGGACTTTCTGCCATAAGGGGCAGGGAACTGGGCTATGAATTTCCGTTTTTTGCTATAGTATGATCGATTTGAGTGAAGTAAATTTAAAAGGCATGAGGAAAATTTAAAGATAGAGAGAGAGAAAAAAAAAGTTCTTAAGTCTTCTTACGAGCCTGGTGGCCCACATGTCACCGCCCCGTTACAAAGGGGACGCTCATAGCATCCATCCATCCATCCATCCATCCATAAGGAGCCCACATGACTGCCATGTAGGCTCCCTACGCTGCCAGCTGCGGCGGTTGCGAGGCAACGGCTCAGCTCGCGGTGTGGCCACCGGGCACAGCGAAACCGCGAGAATACGGCCAATGTAGCTCTGGCTACAAAACGAATGTAACAAAAGATCAGCAGCCCTTCAACACCTGTCGAGAAAGCGCGTAACGAATGCGCATGCAGCAAATTTTGAGATAAGGAAGTGTGTTTTACGAGGACACTGGGTGCACGACACTACCATGAGGTATAAATGGATACAATCATAATCAAATTCAGAGAAAACAAATAATGCGCGTATTTAGGGGGCGCCTTCATTAGTGCTCTAAACCTTTGTATCTTGCAAGAAGGGTTTGAGAAAAGGCCGTGAGCGAATTTTACTATCAAAAACATGGAGGATGTATTAAAAGTGGTCAGCTTTTGCGCTTCGAAACGATTTGCAAAAGCAGGTCAAGGGGGTCGTTTCTACAGGCAATGCCCACGCGAGTGAACAAAGACAAGGTTTTTTGACGCGAAGACACATTTTCAAAAAGTTCCGCTACTAACTTCGTTAAGAAGGAATGAATACGTGTTATGCTTTTTAAGCGCCTAGCAGTTATTATTACTATTATCCACTCTTTATTGTGCTCGATATGGTAAGATATTGCATGTAACAGTAAGATGATGAAAATGAATTGATAGATGATATTTAGTATTTCTTCATCATAGATCTTCCGAGGAACAGTGCAAAAATAAATCCGGGCTTTCTGCGCTCCTCCAGTGAAGCATGAGTGCTAGCAGTAGTTTTGAGTTAGCTAACACTCGGCTTGGGGAACATTATCGTCTGACATATCGATTCATAGGCAAGCCTTCCTGGTGGCCCAATCCCGTCGAATTCAGTTGTGCAGTTGGCGTCAGGTCCATATACAACTGAAGAATTCTTAACACGTAGGTCGTAGTAAGGGAGGGTACCTAAAAAAAGAAACAAGTGTTAGGATGCATACGTTTTTGAAATGGTCAGATGCCGCCGAAAGCGTAGGAATATATGGGGAACGTGGGTTATACCTAATTAGAGCACATATAAATTGAACGACTATGGCAAGTCGTGCGAGACAAGAAATGCGTATACCTACTTGCACACGTTCCATGATCGTCAAAAGTGCAGATGCAAAGATATGTGAAATATAGTGCAAGATTAATGGGCTCTGGGATCCTACCTGTATAACAATAACCCGCCATGACATGTATAACACACAGTAAGAAAGTGATTGATTGATTGATTGATTGATTGATTGATTGATGGTCCACAACGTGAACGCGAATAAATTGCCGCCCCATATACGTCACGCCTTTCTTTGTCCGTTGTCCGCTTGTGCGCTGTTTATTACACAATGGATCACCAACTAGCCCAATCTCATACCTTTCCATATATGCCACCCAACTGGCGCACTTGGCGAACTTGTCGCCCTATATATGCATTGCTAGTTTATATCTACTGAACACAGGACATGGTTTATTTGCAGCAGAAATACAAACGTGCGCTGGTCTCAAGAGTAAGTAGTCCTTAGGTCGGTACGGAGTCGAGAGACAAGCGAAGCCGGCGCCCGCCCCTTCCGCAGCAACAGGAATTCGTATCAATTTTTTACAATCGTGACATTGCATAACATTTTTACTTTTGATGCAGATGTGCTAGTTTTGTTTTAAGTGACCGAGACGGACAGTGTAAGTGGCGACACATTCCTACAACGGAGTGTATTCTACATGCAATCACCGCCCTTTTTTAACACTAAACAGGCTCCTACTTTTTTTAATCTGTCGGCCTCCCCACCCTTCTCTGCCGAGGAGAGGGTAGGCGCGGCGCGCTGTCCAGACTCCGCCCACTTTACAGAACGCGCGCCGCGTTTCAGGAACGCAGATCCGACTTGCGTGACGTAACTGACAAGTAGAGGAGGTGATGCGGAGGCCTTCTTTTTTTCTAGGTGGTGTTGGCTCACGCCGGTGGGATGGCCACAGGGTCTGACAACAGACCTGATTTCGACCAATCAACGAGCTACAACTGCGCAAAGTTGTTCACGGTAGAACATGACGACACCTAGGATGTAAGGACGGCTGGTCAATCGCAGGAAAGAGACGCGGGAATATTTTTTGTTTGAAATACGGCGTCTGTGTAGCGCGCAACGCTGCCATATGCGCAGAATGTGGTCGCCGCAAGCGTCTCTGTGATTGAGTTAGCTTGTTTGGGCACGGCCGGTCTGGACGCGCGCGTTCGCTCAAAGAGGGAGCGAACGCGCGCGTCCAGACCGACCGTGGTTTGGGTTAAAAAAAATAGGAGCCTGTTTAGTGGCCCTTTAGGGCACGAAATAAGAACAGTGAGTACCGCGCATCGGCGCTTACTGAGTGTGCAGCGAATGTCATCGTGTAACAAAAAACAAAAAAACAGTGCTAATGTGTTTCTGTGGTTTAATGATGTCGTGGCAGAAGTGCTTTCGAACTCATTTGAACAAGAGTTCACATGAATTCCCATGGCTTAATGGAATCGTGGAAGTGCCGCAAGCTCATAGGGCAATGCGGAGTTCAGGACGTAACGACCAGCCACAAAAAGTGCATAAATGTAGGAGATCATTAAGCAGAGAAGTGAATAAAGCTTTATTTACGTAGTGAAACTTCGTTCTGATTATTCTCGATATAAAAGCTTTCTATAATTAAATGGTCTTTTATTTTCTAGGTGACACTCGTACCTGACACTGAGACAGGTGAGCGAGTGCATTTCTTGAGTGCTTCAAATGCGCCGCTGTTTGGTTTCCATTAAGTCTCATGTGAAGAGGAAGCAAAGTGATTGGCGTTTGAAAGTCAACTATGCAGTTCAAACATTTTTCAAGGGAATGTTGGCAGGCTGGTTGATTTCTGTTCACAATTTTTGCATCCAGCAGCACACAACTTTCGAATCATTGCGCGCTAAGTGCAGTAGCTACTGAGTCAACGAGACGCAACATTTCATTTTTCTTTTGCCGAATTTCATGGCAGATCTTTTCGAAAGATCTTTGCGAGTTTATTGAAGGTCACGGAGGACAAGCATTTCTGCTAAAGCCTTCACGCCGCCAGCAGCTTGCGCCGTAAAACTAGTTAGTGCATCCGATGAAGCGCAGGTTTCAGCTACACTTAATTATCCTATAGAGGAACAGCAGTTCTCGAACGCTGACTGCGCTGCTCGTACGAGAGCGATAAGGAATCGAAGAATGTTCATTCGACACGCAATCTTTAGCTTTGTACCATGCCATGCTTTCAGACGCGTCTAGGACGGACGTTGCGAGGGAGCTTCGACACCTGGCACACCATCTCTCACTGACGTAGTGTAACTAGCCAGACTCAAGACGTGCAAGGCTGCATCAATGAAAGACGTACAAGCCGGCCCTCCCCCTGCCACGGTGGTCTAGTGGTTATGACACTCGGCTAGTGATCCGGAGGTCGCGGGATGGAATCCCGGCAGCGGAGGCTTCATTTTGATGGAGGCGAAATGTTGAAGGCCGTGTGCTGTGCGATGTCGGTGCACATTAAAGGACCCCAGGTGGTCGAAATTTCCAGAGACCTCCACTACGGCGTCTCTCATAATCCGAGCTGGTTTTAGGACTTTAAACCCCACAAATCATCATCAAGCCTGTCCTTCTGTGCCGGGCTTCTTCGACGGGAAGGCGCAGTTCTTTCTCGGCTTTTGCTAGGAGTTTGCCTACACAGAGACATACTCAACCTTATTTGGAATAACCGAAAGTGCAGTATGCAAGGTCTGTAACACCGACGAGACCGTCGACCATTTGATATGCCACTGTCGCCGATTTGACCCGGAAAGGAAAGCACTTGCTCACACGTTGCAACAGCTGCAAGATCGACCGAACTTTGCGAGCAGGTGCTGCTCGAACAATGTCCTCATCGCCCGTCGGCACACAAGGCATTGTCGTTGTCTTATACGTTGTGAGTGAACTGTTACTACACCCCATCATTTGTTGCCGTATAGGCAACATCCGATATAGGCAACATTTGGATGTTGCCGTGTAGGCAACATCCAATATTTTGGTTGATACAGTGCGCAAAAATTAGAAATCAGAGCATGTGAGATATTTGTATTAACATCGCCGTTTATTTCTGCGTGAGGGGAGGAGGGGGGCGAAGGGGGAGGGTTGTGAAAAATTCAGGTGCGATTCCTACTATAATAAAGAGAAAAGAGAACTCACTGTTATTTTCTGGGATGACCATGAAAACTCCGCACGTGTAGTTTGCATTCACGTAAAACAGTTGCTCTAGTGCGATTGCGCGACCGCCTGCAAGAAAAAAAAAATAAATAAAAAAACACGAGTAATTGGTGAGAGTCGCTTAGAGAGCCTCGCGTAAAATTACATCTTCTGTGGAGCTTTCACTGAGGGATCGTGGTTTATCCTGGTATCACCATATAATCCTTCGAGTTGGGTCGTCTCGAGAAAAAAAAAAAAGACAGAAACAGCCAATATTTTCTACCCTGAAGCGATGTGCTAGAGACACTGTCCTTACTAGATATTGCACTCTGGTAATCAGCGAAGGTAAATGACAGTACTAATTAGTTTTTGGTTCACCTTGCGTTGGGGTTGAGTGAAAAATCACCGTCCTCCGCGTTCTGTGGAGATGGTCGAACAGCGAAGGTTCGCTATAGTTGCACCGAGACGCTCGCCTCAAACAGGCTGCCCGTTATTCTTCCTTCCTTCTATTCTTTCTTTGCTTCTTTTTTCTTGCCTTCCTTGTATCAGCATGC
The DNA here is from genome assembly GCA_013339685.2 of Hyalomma asiaticum. NCBI lineage: Eukaryota > Metazoa > Arthropoda > Arachnida > Ixodida > Ixodidae > Hyalomma > Hyalomma asiaticum. The sequence goes on from CM023487.1 coordinate 28,922,773, forward strand.
CTTACCTATACTACCCTGATGGAACAATTCGGTTGAAAGCTGAGTTGTGCGTTATTAATGTGAATCTCAATGTAGCCATTCAGACACTTCTTTCCTTTTTCAATCAATCACTCACTCACTCACTCACTCACTCACTCAATCACTCAATCAATCAATCAATCAATCAATCAATCAATCAATCAATCAATCAATCAATCAGTTGTTATTGTGTAGTATACATGCAATGGCCGGTTATTGTTATACAAGTAGGACCCCAGAGCTCATTCAAGGGCTGTTTCAGGGGTCCGTTTTTTAACAGCGGTATTTAGTACTGAGCCACAGAGAAAATAAATACATATAAGTACAAAGAATCAAGAAATATATATAATATATACATATAAATCCAATAAATACACAGAAATACAATGAATACATATAAATACAAAACAGTCGGAATAATATTTATAAATAAAAATATACGATGATCGTGAACAAGCTGTTTATTAAACGAAGTGATGTCAATTATGCGATGGTACAAGATAAAGCGTTCCTTAGTTTTCCTGCGATATAAGAACATGAATGTGATCCGTAGTTAGTCCTTATGCGGGGTATGATAATGGAGTAGTTAAGGCGTGTTAATATTAATGTTATTGACGGGCACAGAACAGCGTTATGTAAAAGTTTGCATACATTAGTAAAACGCCATAGTTGACGTAAACTGTTATGGGTTGTGTGTCTAGTAATTCACAAGCATACAAAACTGGGTCAGTTTTCACTAAAAACAAGGGCGCGTAGTGCTGTGTTCTGTGCGACTTTGAGGGGTGTCAGTGTTGTCGGGTAGGTTAATTCATAAATTGTTAAAACATGCGTGATTGGTGAATGTACAGAAGAATCATACAATGCTAACATTGTCTTCATAGGAAAAATGTAGCGTAGCCTAGAAAGATAGGTATTATTCTGTAAATCTTGAGTGTTGTTTTATGAGCATGTGTGTGCCATGAAAGTGGTGCGTCCGAGTAGACACAGAGAAATCTTGTATTACTATTTCTAGTAAAGTGTTATTCATTTCAAGGTGATTACTTGATTTAAAGTGAGATATTTTGTGGGCAAAGATATTATGGTTACTTTTAGAGCTGTTGGCGACGACTTTGCGTGACGTTTAGGGCAGTTGTTGCTTTGTCGTATGGTATATTTTCGTTCTTGGCTGTTATAAATATATTAGTGTCATCTGCGTAAAGGATGCACTCTTCCGATATGACGGATGGTCGATCATTAATATAATCTGTGAACAAGAACGGTCCTAGAAAGGATCCTTGCGGAATACCTCGTTGTAACGTCAAACCTCGTTATAACAAACTCTCTATGACACGTAAATAGCTTCGTCATAGCGGATAATTTGTTATGCACTTATAATTGTAGCAGTGTTCTAGTGGCAGTACTATTTTCTATTTATTTTGCTGTAACCAATTATTCGTTATATCCGAGTTCGCTATATCGAGGTTTGGCTGTACATCTGTTCGTTGTACATCGACATGCCGACACACCGCTCACACATAAATATTGTTCTCTATTATTTAAATAGACAAGAGCATTAGTACTGTACCCCGTATTCCATAGTGTTCTAATTTGGTTAGTTATATGCGATGAAGCATAGAAAACGTTTTCGTGAGGTCAACGAAAATTGTAAGTAATTTATTTTCAATGTTTACTTTTCTTTCTTCAACAATGTTAACTACAGGACATGTTCCGTTGATGTTCCCTGGTTGTATGGCCATTCACCGTCGCTAAATATCTGCTTGTGTTTACTGTGCGAATCACTAAATGAACAATATTGAACTTAAGTAATTGCGAAATAAAGCATACGTATGAGGAGTAGCGGTACCTGCTCGGGCGACGGACATCTCATCTTCGAACCTGTCGCTAAACGTTCCGTTCTCTTGTTTGGTAGCAGTAATGCTAGTATTGAAGAAAAAAAGAAGGAAAACGAGACATGTAAACGTTAGGGAAGTTTCAGGTTATGAAAGAAAATGTCTTACTTTTGCTTTCTTCTGTAGTACGATCTGTTGAAGAGGATAAGTTCTTCGGTGATATTGTACGTTACGTACACTTCGCAGAAGCGTCTTCTCACCGCGGTTGTGTTGTACGTCCATATGGGTTCCGTCGTATTCAAAAACTGCAAACATTAAGGCACACGTAAATGCCCTTCCGGACCATTGCATGTTTTCAAGCGATGCTATTCTCTACGAAGTGGTGGAAGAAAACAATGCATTACTTTTTTTTCCGCCACTTCACAGAGGGCCGCATCTGAAAAAGAAAATGAAGAAAGATAGGATGCCTCGATGTCATCCTCCCACGCTTCACCCGCCTCTCCGTGGAGGGTGGGGGCATCCTTTGCGATGTTCTCGCCGCCGGTACAGTGCCTAGAATATTTTAGGCGTTATACCACCAAAACCGGTCTTTGAAGCACGAGTTCGCCATTTCGTTGCCCAGAGTGCATGTAAGTGAGGCTTTGATCCAGCTGGTAGAGAATTTAATAGATAAATTCGGCTTCTCTCGTTTTTAAAGCCGATAGTCTCTCTTGGGATACTTGAACGCAGAAATTTTGGTTTGTCTTTCTGTTTTTCTGTCTGTCATACGATTCAGCCACCCAGCTAAAGTTTAAGCACTTGCCTAACGCCCAGCCATCTTGAACTGGTAGCTGCGTTCATACTTGTGAACATTATCGATAATATCAAATATTACGCATATCTGAGGCTCAACATCAATACGTAAGTATTAGGTGGTGTGTTCCTTTACTAGGAAATACATAGATAAGTAATTCTAAAGACCCTAGTGTTTGTTAGGCTGCGCTAAAAATGCGACGCTACGCACGAAAAAGGCCTCTGCCGACGATTTGGTGCTGCCACCTGGCAGTTGCCCAGGAATTCTGTACAAGCTCATGTTTCCCGACGGCGCTGCCAGATGGCGTCCATATCTCACTCAGCGTACTCAGCGTACTCAGCGTAGCACGGCCGGTACAGAACTATAGAAAACTATCCTCTTTCGACGATATTTGCAGCGAAGCACGCAGTACGCGGCTAAATTTCTTTTTCTTTATATAGCAGAAGTTTTATTCATTGACTATATGGCTGCTTTTGTCTAATATTCCGTCTTCGCTTCAAGCGATTGCTTTCTAATGCCTTTTCTCCCCCTTCGCGATTGTTATGTCTCAAGATTTATGTGTCGTACCATAAATATCACCCCTAGGTCGCTATGCTAGCAGCGCTCGAAAACCTAATAAACAACTCCTTAAGCTACCGTATAATAGCTTACGTGTTGTAGAACTAATATGTATCATTTTAGCTGCATGTCTCACCGGCGTCGTGAGAATGCCTTCGCATGTAGCAGCTGCTGTAAGGTGGCGGTTCTGTTCAGGAAACGAAAAAGCAATTACTGTGTCGATACATGAAAGAGCGACAACAACATAAGAAATGAAAGAGCAGCGATATTTTGCAGTCAGCGCGCAGGTTGCTTGAAAACAGAGCGCACCAGTGCACGAGTGAGTCATCGCCACCGACTGTTTAGCCAGAACACACTTCCATGCCAAACTCTGTTGATAACATCATGGGAGCTTAGAGCAACTTAAAGTTATTAAAAAAGTTCGAAGCCCCTTTAGCTTGGAGCCTTTTTTCAATTGTCTACTTAAAACGGTGACAAACGATTTCATCTGCAAAAGGAAGAGTACACATGAGGCGCTAATTAAGTTACAAAAAAAAATGATTCACAACGATGGGAATAGGGCATGCCGACAGAGCCAAAGTATCGTTCTCTTGGCCGGGCAATGACTTGTTACATTGTGACGAGGGGTGCGAAGAGTACCTGGGTGAAAGTGACAACTGGTTGCCCAGACAAAGAGCAGTCCACTCGCCGAAGCCGTGGCTTTGTGATGTTTACTGTTTTTTGATGCTGTAAACAAATTGTCGCATTATGCCATGCTCCCATATTGCAGCCATGATTACAGAGGAGCTGTAATGGTAGACCTACGGCGTCGGTGCCGCGTTAGGTGGAGCACACACGCACACACACACACACACACACACACACACACACACACACACACACACACACACACACACACACACACACACACACACACACACACACACACACACACACACACACACACACACACACACACACACACAACACACACACACACACACACACACACACACTATTTGCCTTTTTGCAACATGTCAATTTTTGCTGTTGGCGCTTGTTTCATACGCATTTATTTCTCTTTATTCTCGAAAAGTTAGAATGCCGCTGCACGCGGCAGTGTAAGTAAATATTTCCAGTTTTATTTCCTTTCGCTTTTTTTTAACGCATGCATCCTAGATGGTGCCAGAATGGTGGTGCTAAATGGTGCCACAATCACAACCGCCGGGCCCCGTTAACGCTATTCCGGTAAACTAAAGCTCGCTTCCGCAACGAATGTTTGCGGTGCGTAACGCTATTCTTTTAGCTCCCGCTATCACGCTAACACGCTAAACTGAAGATGTCTGCCATCACTCTCGTGTAGAAATGGGCTGAGGGTAGTGGCGTAGCTAATATCTTGACGGCAAGCGCTGGTTGGATTTTTCCTTCTTCGCAACGCGATGCTTTTCGCCCTTTATTTCCTTGTCGTACATATCTTCATTTCTTGTCCTCCGCACAATCGTATCATGTGTGCGTAGTGGCTCAAAGGCATGAGCGGCTCCGCTTTTGTGTGACGGTACCACTGTTCCCTGCGATTACCTTAGATGGAGACTGAAGTGAAAAGGTGAAGAGGTTCAGCATGATAACTTCTATTTCGAGAACTCGATTCTCGGTAATTGCGATGTTCCGTCATAAGGAAAAAAATTAATGTTAAAGCTTTTGGTATTGAAATTCGCGCCGGAACTTCAGGCTCGTTACGACACAAGACCAATTTCTATTCTTTTTCGTACTCTCGCCAAATTGGCTCTCTCAAATTTTCTGAAACTCCCAGTGGGGGCCGACACCGTAAAGCGGAATACCGAATGCTATTCCATCTTGGTCCTCCCTGATCGGACAGTTCTGCTTGTCAGGGCAGAAATGGCCAATAAGGAAATCAAGATTAGTCAGGGATTGGTCAATCCTGCCTTGACAAACAGGAACTGACCAATCAGGGAGGACCAAGACTGTTCCGTTTTACGGTATAGGCCCCCTGGCTTCCTTTGAACATGACGTGCGTCTTTCTTATCAATAACTATATGTAGGCCTTAAGAGACGTTGTCTAAGATCTGTTACGTTTCGCGTATTGGAGCGGGGGCTTCAAAACCATGTCGCCACCCGTATTTCACTATTTGGAGTTTCCTAGCTTTTCGAGGGGATCCTCTTCGCAATATCGGTGTTTTCGTTAGTGGTAAAAGCTAACTTACTAGTACAAGAAAAACTGTTTGCACTTTTGTGCCCTTTCAAGTAAGACTTGAACCCTGAACAGATCTGACGTTAATAATGGCGGTGGCAAGTACGTGAGAGCTCCCGGTTCGTGGAGGCGGGACATTAGTATCTGTATTACGACTTCAGCACCAGTAGCGAACACATATTCATATACCGAAGACATCGTAAAGTTTCAGGTGTTCTCATAAACGTGGCCAGTGGAGAACTCTCGACCTGAAACGGCATAGCTGACTGTGGTGTATTGTATTTTCTTCTACTTGTTTGTAGCTTAGCTTCGACGATGCAGTTCATAATTCAGGTATTGTTCGCTTTTAGGAATAGCTTCTATTACTCGACAAAAAGAAAGGAAAAAAAGAACACTTACAAAAAGGTTAGACGTTCAGGCTTCTTAGGCATGCACGTTTAAAAGGATGTCGTTTGCCTTTCATCTTTGCTTCTGCCCTTTTAAGGTCCTTTTTAAGGTGAAATCGATAGACAAAGCCAAAGATGCTTTCTAGAGTATGTGGCTGTTCCGCTCTCATGACGATAGTGGGGCCAAGGGCGTGCGGGCATTGTTCACAGCTGCTTTCGCAGCAGGAGTGTAACAGCAAAGGGGTCACTGGACCTTGGTAACGTAGCAGGGATTTACAAGTAGTGTTTTCTGCTGCTACTACTACTACTACTACTACTACTACTACTACTACTACTACTACTACTACTACTACTACTACTACTACTACTACTATTACAAAAATATCAACGACTTCGTGGTCCTACACCAGGGAATAGTGGAAGCATTGAATGCGTCAGGCAAGGTGTAAAAACTGCACGTGGAATACATATAGAAAATTTCCGATTGCTAAATTCGCGGCCAATAATGGCGCGAAGTAACAATGTGTTTAGTCGGTGTTTCACTCAATGCACAACACGTTCGTGGAAGCGAATAAGGTGTGGAAACAAGGACGCGAAGGCAAAGAGGACTGGAAAACAGAAATGCAGGTGTTTGTGCGGGCTGGTTTTCCTACCGTTTCTTTGTATACTCGCGTGTCTTGCCTTTTTTAGCTGTGAATTCCAGTGAAATAGCTCGACTTTCGGTAGCTCATGAGCTCACAACAGCCAGTAACACTTCATTTAAACGCGATAGCGTTAAGAAGGTTGTGTCACAGAAAGTCAGCGTGGGCGGCGGTGTTAGCGTGGGTGTCGGCGCCGGCATAGGCGTGCACAGCGGAAATAATCATGGTGAACTGCGGCCGTTTCCCTGGCTACTCGACCACACAATCCCAACAACACAGCGCATCCGCTTTAGCGGCCGCAATTTAACAATTTCTCAGCGTCAAATCTCTCAGGAAAAAGTTGTAAGCTACAAAGCGCGCACATGGTAGCCCTGACGTACGTAATTTTAACGTACGAGAAAACATCATTCTGCAAAAAGTAAGCTCGAATAATTCCGGCGTTTTAAAGAGGAGGCGCTAATTGTACTGAATGCTCTATGTAAAGGCGATAAACTGCGGCTGCAGAGAGGCACTCTTTTGAAGAGGCGCCAGCTAATTTATTGCCACTACGAAACTATTCGACACTCCATACTAACTGCAGCTGCGCAGCTAAGTTCTGATTGCAGCTTGCACTGTTGATAGAATGGAGAATTGTGGCTGCTGGACATACCGCGTGTTTATAGAGAGAAGCTGGCAGTATTGACTGAGAAAGGTTTGGGGGAAAAAATTAGTTACCTTCTTGATGCTATAGTCTTCAAAGTTGTCTTCGGTGTTAAAAGTAATGAACAAACACTTTTGTGCTGTGATGAGCAGCGTAAAGGTAATTGATGCAATAAACTTCATGTCGCGATAATTTGCTTGTACAGTCCTGCGCAAGAGAACCCTCGTTCAATACCATCTCTAGCAGCACTGTACTGGTAAATGCAGCGTGTACGCATTGCAGCACGTTCTTTTGCCATGCCTTATTGTACTGTACATGCAGCGGCAGCTGCGGACGCACAATTTACCTGTCAGGCGTGGCTGCGCGTGTGTTGAGCGCGGCTATTTGAAGATTTTTCTTTGCACACGCAATTTGTTCTGAAAGCAGCGCCAGGAGAAAATAATGCGCGAAGCAGTTGTTGGCACTCGACAAACGAACTGCGTTTGCTGTCCGCGACGCCGGCGCTGCCTTCATGTTCTGGAATCTGTAGGCACGCGGCGTTGGGCGAGGCATTGGAATACTAGCACACGTATTCCGAATTACCGGAGGTTGGTTGTGCTGTCACGTGATCGCGATCTTGTTCACCCCTGACGAACTCACCCCTGACGAACCCGGGTGAAGTGTCTTATGCAAACTAGTCGAGGGCCGACTCAGGGTGTGGCATTTTAGGGGCGAAGCTCCTCTTGCTCGGGGCCTGTCCCTTGTCCGCCTTGTACGCCAGCACAGCTATGGCCCCGACAAGGGCCATACATAACTTGGAAACCGCTTCAGAGCTGTAGAGCCACGGGAAGCGCCGAAAAGCACTTACAGCAGCTGGTGTGATATCGGCTTGCGAGGAACGCGGCGATGCTGTAGAATCGTAGCAGGGCAGCGGGCGCGGCGGAACGCGCCGTAGTCGAAGGAGCTCTGAAACCTCGCATCCGCACTCCGCGATTGCCTGGGAGAGACTCCACTCTGCTAGCGAGTTTCTTGATTGAAAAAATCGACTGCTCGCGCTGCACAACTGTTCACCGGCCACCCCGTATATATAGGCACTGGAACTTGACCTGTAATGTAGTGCCGGTGGACATTGAAGGTGACCAGAAACTCTTCCAAGGATTCCAAGGATTCCGAGGCCCTGTCCCTTGTTGTCCGGCGTGTACTCTAGTTCTCGAGGCGACCGCTAGAGGCGCATCTGTGACAACACGGGCACGATCCTTGGAAACCTTGGAAGAGCTTCTGGCCACCCTAAATATCCGCTCCTCCAAGGAATACTTCGACATTCTGAAGGCGTGAGTGGGAGCCCACTCACGGGCTTCGTAAATGCCCACTCACGCCTTCAGGTTTTCATGAATGGATGTTTAGTTCGCTGGCAAACACGGATTCACAGGTTTTATGCATTCGTCGTAAGAGTTGGATTACTTCGACAATTTTGATATGTAATGCCAACAATGGAGCAATTTTCATTTTATCGCTTGTTTCGAGGATGAACGCACTTCAGCAGCGTGCAAGGAGAAATAAGAGAAAAAAATTGGTCATGTCGATAAACTGCTTAAGTATTTTGAAAAAAAAATTAAAGCAAAGTCTGAGTAAACAGCGAGGCTGGCAAACAAGCGCCACTATCTGGCAAATGCAGATTGAGTTCTTTTTCCATGTTTCATATAATTGTTATTTCATCTTTCTTTCTCTGGGTAGTATACTGCGACTCGAAGACATCGCTTCAGCATTTGCAATATGCTTTTCGGCGGAGGCCTTATGAGCAACTGGTGAATGAAATACGAAATTGTCACCGTCATGCTCTAGCGAAAGGAAATAATATTATATACCAGTGAATACCAGTACATGGTGGTATTAACGGTAACCAATTAGCAGACGACGTAGCCCGATCCGCTTATGAGGAGACTCGAGTGGTTCCACTCTCAATAACAGACCCGCTCTCTCAATAACAGACTCTATTTATCGGCTCGCTCTATTAGGCGCGATCACTGCTCATTTGCTAACTATCAAAGGTGCTGCCACATAAACTGGACCTTAACTTGAAGCTACACCTGTTATCAAGGATTTCCCGCTCAGATGCAACCTTATTATGCCGCCTCTGGTTGGGGGTGGCATTTACAAAGGCATATTCGTGCCGGATCGGGATGGCTGACACACCTACCCGCGATTTCTGCGGACTTGACGAAACTATTGAACACGTGCTGTGTATTTGCAGCAATTATGACGGTCAACGCTACCAACTTCAAATGGTACTCGACAGGCTGGACTCGAGGCCGTCTTCACCAGCCAAGTTTCTTGGGCCCTGGCCATATGCTTCGACGGCTCAGAAGGCGACGAAGGTGTTACTGACGTATCTGAACTCGACAGGTCTCTGCGACCGCCTCTAAAGAATGTACTTATGCGAGTGTGCGCGTGATTGGACTCTTCTCTCTCTGTTCCTCTATTTTTTCATTCTATTTCACCCCTTTATCTCTTTCCCCAGCGCGCAGGGTAGCAAACCGGACACGCGTTTGTTTGGTTAACCTCCCTGCATTTCCTCACCTCTATCTCTCTTCTTTCTTTATCTCTTTCTAGATTTTCTTTTCTTTTTCTCATCTTTCTTCGTTTAACTCTTTCTATGTTGCATCCTCTTCACCTTTCCCTCTTCCTCACGTTCACACTACTACTCCCCTCCATGACTTGTCTTTTCAACCCGTGCGCCAGACTATACTATGCATGGTCATGATATGCTAAGAGCTACTTGGCCGATGCCCATTTTCTGTGGCGTGTAAACCATATACTATACAAGGCTATACATTCTTTACCCTCTCTTCCCCTCTTTTCCTTCCTCCGCACATTCACATGTCCTTCCCCTCCCCGTGGTTGTATATACCCTAACCGGTTGTCATTGGTTATATTATTATTACTTTTAAAGAGCCAGCTGTTTAAAAAGAACTGCTGGGGCTCTGACGCTAACAACAAGGACATTCGCTGAAAGGCTCTAAGAAGAAAAAATGGCGAAGTTGGCAGTAGCTTTCCTTGCACTGCTTCTGAAATTGCAAGAATAAATTGTGACTCTAGAGAAGCGTTTCCCGCTGAGCGGGTTCGCTCTGCGGAATAAAATAGACGGTAAGATTGAAAGCGTGCTAGACAAGGAGAACAATCCGAACAGCAGGCGTCCCTGAGTGATACCTTAAAATATTTCAAAAAGCAGCTGTTCGTTCAGCAGGCGCTAGGAAAACAGCAGGTGCTTTACATCAAATGAGGAAGACAGTTCTTGACAAGTACGGAGTCTGTGATTTGTTCCTGGAAACACCAACTTGAGCCCTTTCGAAAGCTAGCAGGCATGCTGTGAGCGCCAGAGCTACGTATTCGCTTCTATAAGAAAAATAAAAGCTTCTAAAAGATATCATTTTATTATGTCCCTTTTTCAAATGGCTTATTCATGATGTTCTATTTTTTTTAGCGTGACATAACGTCCCCGTAGAAAGCAATGTGTGGATGTTCTGAAGAATGCTGAAGCACGAAGCATCTTCCTGTTTGACAAGAAACAAGTCAAATAATGCCCTAAGAGCAGATATACGTGAAATTTCAGGTCGATTAATAATGATTGGTGGGATGTGTGAGGCGCACCTCGTGGTGCAGGACTCCGGATTAATCTCGACACGTGCGACACAACGTGCGCCTAAATCTAAGTACGCGATTTTTTCTTTCTCTTCTGTTCATTTCACTTATATCAAAACGCGGCCGCCATTATTATAGTGGTCTCGAATGCGCTCAGCTGCACGCAGTGTCAGTCACAAGCATAATAATAATAATAATAATAATAATAATAATAATAATAATAATAATAATAATAATAATAATAATAATAATAATAATAATAATAATAATTTTATTTCAGCATCAACAGGAACGAATACAACACTGCTGAAGCTACAGGGTGCTAGCAAAAAGCCTCTAACAGCTCGACGTCCTACCAAAGTCCTCGCCTGTCCACTCCAGCCTTTGCCGCCACCATGCACCCTTTTTGAGCAAGTCGGTATTGATCTTCTAGGCCCTTTCCCGCGATAATCAGCTGGTAACCGCTGCACAGTACTGTGTGTCGACTATCTTATTCGTTTTTGCGAGACGGCCGCAATAGGTCTCAGCGACTGCTGGTGCCGTGTCTCTGTTCTTCTACCATCATAATCCATCCCTCTGGAGAAGCACCGTTACAATATATTTGCCAAAACTAGAGGATACAAATCTGCAGTTATCTAGTCTGATATTGTATTCCGAGATGTTAACCTTTATCGGCGTGCTTTCTTCGAAAGGCATTGCTTTCCTTCACATGCGAATAAAACATGTCGCGCCAAGCTTGAGGTATGCGAACACAAGGCTTACCGAGCGTAGGCGTAATTGCCAGCAAATAACCAAACTATACAGTTTAGCCGCGCATCCGCGCCGGCTGCATTTCGATGTTGACGAAATGTTGAGGCCCGTATACTGTGCGATGTCAGTGCACGCTAAAGACTCCCCGGCGGTCGAAATTTCCGGAGCCGTCTACTACGGCATCTCATGAGCATGTCTGGTTCTGGGACATAAAGGCCTATAAATCATCAGTTGAGCCACTCACGATAACCCTGCCCATGCGCACCTCAGCTTCAAAAAAAAAAAAAAAATCACGCCAGCTCCCGCTAAAGGGAATCATGTGTGGATGCGAAGGAGCGTGGAGATGGCTAGCTTGAGCGGGAGATGGTGCAATTTTTCGCGGCAGCGGTAGAGTGTACTCTAGCAGCGGCCCGAGCGCTCACGGCGGCGCTGCGCAGGAGAGAGAATGTGGCACGCGCGCGCCGTCGTTTTCATACCGCGGAACTAACGTGGCGCCCCCAGCGGAGTATGCAGCTGTCGCACAACCTGTCGTGCGCACCGCTCCGTAGAGTAGAGGATTCCTAGAGGAGGGAAAGGGGGAGCATAGAAGAGGAGAGAGAGGGGGAGGGGACGCGCAGGCGCTGTGGGGGTGTGGGACGCGGGACGCGGGCGCCGCTCCCACGGCCGGTCTGGACGAGCGCGCTCGCTCTCTCTTTTACGGCCTGAGCAGCTGCCACGACTACAATGGATCTGTTACTATACATGACGACGGCGCGTTCCGCGCGAGGGCGTCGCGAGCCAACCCCCCAAAGCGCGTTGCTCTGCATGCGCTTCGTATGGTAAACCAGCCGTTCCCGGCCACTTTACCGTGCTAATTATTTTTTCCGCGTCTAGAAAGTGGTGGAAGCAGTACAGGTGAGTGTGGGGACAGTCTGGCTTTCTAAGTACTCATGCACTCGGCAAAAGAAGAGGCACACTCAGTGCTACTAGCAACAAGAATGGGTTGGTTGGTTGGTCAAACTTGACCATCTTATATTTGATGGAGGCGAAAATGCTTGGGGCTTGTGCGCTTGGATTTAGGTGCACCCTAAAGATTACCAGGTGGTCGAAATTCCCGGAGCCTTCCACCACGGCGTCCTTCATAAACATAACGCAGTTTTCGGATGATCGACGGCATGCTGATGCAGATGTCCCGAAGTGCGTCCTTTTGCTTAGTTTCTACAATGAGACGGATTTGCTCAGGGTTCGTACAGAATATTTGACTGAAAATTCAAGGAGTTTTCAAGGATTTCAAGGATGAAAAATGGCAAAATTCAAGGAGTGTTAGGAAAATTTTATTTGCTTACAAGACTTATGGAAGCAGCGCAGTTTTCGCATGGATTTCTTTTTCCAAAGAAGCTATCTCCAGCTCCTTTTCTTTAGCAGTTCGACGAAAGCTGTTTGCCTTGACTAAGTAGGTAAGGTCGTTTTTCGCTTCAGCTTCTTCCGAAAAACGGTCCGCAGATTCCAGCAGGCACTTGAGAGTTTTTTGAAGCTTTGACTTCCTTCCGTGCATCTTATCAAGCTCTTGCTCCAGCTCTTTTCTCTTTGAAGCTGCCTGCCGTGACAGTGCTTGTTTCTTTTGTTCGTCTAGGTATGCAGCGTACCTATGCCGGGCTTGCCGCACTGACGCCTTCAACTCTTTTGAAATCGGAACGTTCAGCAGGCCACCATGGCTTTTCACAACCTCGCAGATAACTCGTTGAGAAATATACGACAGCTCTGCCAAATTCTCGACCGCAACCTGCTTGATCGGACGCGACATCCGAAGGTCGTGGGTTCGGGTCCCACCGAAGGCAGGTTTTGTCTGCCCCGCCACGGTGGTCTAGTGGCTAAGGTACTCGGCTGCTGATCCGAGGGTCGCGGGATCGAATCCCGGCCGCGGCGGCTGCATTTCGATGGAGGCGAAATGTTGAGGCCCGTGTGCTGTGCGATGTCAGTGCACGTTAAAGAACCCCAGGTGGTCGAAATTTCCGGAGCCCTCCACTACGGCGTCTCTCATAATCAGAACTGGTTTTGGGACGTAAAACCCCACAAAACAACAACAAGCAACCTGCTTGTTGATGCTGAAGCCTCTTTCCACTGAGGCCTGCCCATGGCTCAGGAGGAGAAGTAGTTTCACCACAGCCCATAACTGCAAGAATGAAGCATCATGCTTCAGCAGCCGCACGAAAAAACTGTCAAGACGTTCATGATCTTTTTCATAGTTTTGTAGTTCATGCCGTTTTTCTAGACAAAACTGAATGTACTGTGTGCACACAATGTCGCGTTTGTGCTCAGAGAGAAGCTTGTTGTCGATTAGGCAGTTAAGCACAATTTTTAGCGTCCCAAGGCACGTGTCTGTCTTGGACATCTCTGTGGGGTCGAAACATGACAACCCACGAACCACAGGGTACCTCAGGGGACTTCTCTCCGTGACTTTCAGGATCATGTTCATGAGGAACTTCCGGCACTCGTACCTAAACTCAAGAATGCACTTGGCGCTCGCTTTGCAGCATTTCAAAATCTTCTCAGCTGCACGTCCAACATCCACCTTTTCAAGTTCTGTGTAAACGGCAGCATCTTCAACATCTATTCGCAGCAGCTTCGTGATGCTGGTGGCTTCTGTCATTACAAAGCACTTTACGAACCTTGACAGAAGGCTCCTCAGAACACTTTCAAGTTCTTTTGCCAACAAAAACGTCTTGGGAGAATCACTCTGAAAAACAGTCAGGAAAGGCTGCACAACCATGGCAACATTTAGGGAAAAGTTCAGTTTTGCAAGTGCAAGCTGGTCATTTAGAAAAGCACTGACGTTTTCATATGCTCTGCATTTTGGCACGGGCAGCCTGCGGCCACTCACTGCTTCAGTGTATTGCTTCAAGTGCTCCCATGTGGCCAGGGCTCTTTCCAGTACGGGCACGTTCTCGATCCAACGGTGAGATACAAAAGGAAGTGGAAACACACTGCTCCCTGTCTCTCGAATAAAATCTTCTCGCCTGGCCGGTGCATCATGAAAGAGTGAGAATAAGCTGGACAAATATGTGTCAACTGGCCAGCCCGTTGCATGCATTCCAGCTTTGTAGGCATTATGCACTGTGTGAAGGCCACACGATCCAATATCCAAACACTGAACTTGAAAGTCATTTTTCATGTGCTGCTGGAACTTGTGGAAAAGGCTCCAGTTGACATTGGGGCCATCCATGGAAAGCTGAACAATTTTGCTCATCGGAAAGGACGCCAGCGCGTCCGTCAAATTCTTCATGAGGTCGTCCGCTGTGCTGTGGCCCATGAATGCCGATGTCACATACCTTGTTGTCACCTCAGAATTGTTCCACAGTCTCACGTGAACATCAAGCTGTTTCTTTTGCAGGTGTTCGTTTAACGTTTCATCAAAAAGGACAACAAAATGTTCAGATTTCTCCATCATGTCCAAGACTTGAGAAGCGAAAAATGGGCGCAGACCATGGCACGCGACGTACGCGCATTTTTTTTCTGAACAAGTGAAGCTTCTCGCGATATCGCTATCCGGAAACAACTTTCGGAACAACTCGGAAACTGATCCGCTGGAGCTGTATGAGTAGTGTGAAGACACAACTTTCATCGTCCACAAAATTTCGGCTTCAATCACGGAGTCATGCCTTCTGCAGTCTTCGTCAAGGGTCGCAGCTCGAGAGGATGTTTTCGTGTTTTCCTGATGAGAAGTCGTTTCTGTGACGTTTGCCGCTTGCAAAAAACTCGTGACGGAAGAGCAGCCCTCGCCTGCCGCAACTTTGGATCGGTGCTTGGCACTTTTCTGATGGCTCTTCAACGCCGACTCCCCCATTGTTGCAATTTCGACAGACATCTGACATACTGCGCACTTCGCTCGATAAGGGTCGCTTGTCTCCGGCCTCACCCAGTGACGATATTCGCTGTGCTCCAGCCACGCAGACTGAAACTTGCACTTTCCGCCTGGCATCCTGTCAAAGTAAAGGTGCAGGCATTGCACACAGCACAAACGCGAACTTTCGCCGAGAAATGACGCGCGAGGCCGACGCACGGACCGAGGATACCGAGTACCGACCGACTGACCGTTACTATAACTTGCGTTGGATTGGATTGGATTTCTGGCTCGCATTTGTTGCCAGACGACGCAGGCGCTGCCGGTTTCGAAAACGAAACTTGCTGCTATTGCTCTCCTGTCAAGATGTTTTCGTGAACATTCCTCAGTAAACGCGTTTTTGAAATCAGTGCGACTTACGGAAATACGTCGTTCATTTGCTATATTGAAGCAAAGCCCACTAAATTTTCAAGGATTACAAGGAGCTCACCTATATTTAAGGAGTTTCAAGGGCCCTTGAATTAATGTTATAAAATTCAAGGACATTCAAGGATTTCAAGGGTCTGTGCGAACCCTGTTTGCTCAGCCTTGTGGCGAACCGCTCAATTGTGTGATTGTCAAAATGTTTCCCGGAACCATCATATGAGATTGTGACGTTCTTCGAGAAGGCAGTGAAATATCTTTACCGAAAGAAAATCCTCGAGACACTGCAATTTACTGTTCAGTCATATCTTGAAGATTCGCCGCTTCTGGACTGTCCGGAAGGTGTGGACAAGAGTCACGCCAGAGTGTCGGCGCACATCATCTCTGAAAAGTTTCTCCGGATTCTTTTTGTGAACTACACAAAAAAGTTAACAGATCAGAATGACAAGCCCTCTGGCTATATTGACAAGCCCACGCGGAAACATTTCCGGCTGTGAACGATGTGACTACTTTAAACTAGCTGTAAGCATCACGACAGTGTTTTACCAGCAGTGCTTTTTTTTTCTTTTCAGTTCTTCTTGTGCATTTTAGTACCAAGGACAACATTCTGTATGATGCTGAGCGGTTTCTGTGAAAGTTCTTTATTTTTCTTCGCCTGCGGCGTACGTTATTGCATAAAAAGATTTTTCTCATCTCTTTACTTGCACGATGAAGACCACGTCTGGACACGTGAGAGCTTGGGAATTTATATGCATGCAGGGACTCAGCGTGGTGTGGTGCGAGTTTTATTATTATTATTATTATGTTCCTTCTGCTGTGATTGCGACTCACGGCTACTTGTGGGGAGTGTGACTTTCCCCTTTTCGAGGTATTTATTTTAATAATAAAGCAAGAATTGCGACAGCTTGAATAAAAATGACCATATTTTATCATTTTCAAGTACATTAATGGTTGGCATATGTGCATTTGACGTAAACGTTTTGGAAACCAATTTCTTTCAAAAAAGAATGTTTCGTGTCATTTGTTCTGACGGTCGGTGACGAATCATGCGGCCGAGCCTTCTGAGCGCGACGCGCATCGCTAAGTGCTCTCACGAGCGGCAGAAGCGGGCGAATCAGTGGCTTGTGCCTCTCCCTCGGAAAAGCGGAAAGCACCAGAGTTGCCATATATATGCTTGCTACCGTATTCTCATCGCATTGGTACCATGCATAGCATATAGAGGAGCTTCAGAAAGTGACACGGCAAGTCTGAGGCCGAGCATTCCCAGCGCGCGCTAGGCTCCGCACCGGCCGGGAGCTGGTTTAGAGAGGGTTGGCTCGGAGCGCCCCCGCCAAGTTGCGGCGATAGGTAGCAACAGACCCCCGTGCGCAGGCCGTAAAAGAGAGAGCGAGCGCGCGCGTCCAGACCGGCCGTGCCGCTCCGTAGAGGGTTCCCAGAGGAGAGAAAAGGGGGAGCTAGCAGACCCTGCCTGCGTCAGCATTGTATCTCGCGGGCGTGGGCGCTTCTCGTTCCTTGCCAGCTTGGGCCAGCTGTTGTGCATGCGCAGTGGGGGTGTGGACGGCGCAGGGACGGAACAGGCTCGACCATACGCTGCTTCGCATCTAAAAACGGCCATGAAGCAAATTACAAAGCACGAAATTATGATAGTTTGAGTAGCAACAATCGTGGCACTGCTGGGCTCGAAAAGAATCTATGTGCGCCCTCAGTAATTATCTCGTACTGAAACTTATCTCGCAATCGACGTCACGTAGACGGGGCAGGCATGCGTTGCCTTTTTCACGGGCACTTGTTCTTTGTATACAAGTTGGATTGCACTGCGTGCCCTTAAAGTGCGTCCTGTGTGTACCCTTACAGAGGGGCATAGCCAAAGCTATCGTTCGGCGACCTTCCTAACATTGATATCTGTTCATTGGGTCTCTAATCTCTTGGTCGTCTCATCTTCGAAGAGATATGCCACTAACTATGACAACAAACGTTAGTGATAAGTCAGAGAAGCTCAAATGGAATGCGCCTGTCTAGGTTCCAATGAATAAGAGTCCCTCAGTTTTATTGGAAATATTTGCCGCCATCAAAGTATGCCTGCAGTTATCTTGTCTGCAGTATTCTGCTTCGAGATGTTAAGTTTACCTGCCTGCACACGTCAACCTTTAACAGGAAGTAGGCCTTTGCCCCACGCATACAGCCTCTCCGGAACGCAGATAGTAAAGCAGTTTAATGCATCAGAACCTGCAGAAAACGCCACCTTATGTGCTGACAGCACAGCCACCGTGCGACTAGCGAGTCAAGGTCAAGGCTTTTCGAAGCACTGGCATTATTCGGCATGGCATCTGCAGACTTGGACAAGTTGTGCTACCACCTCTACGGCATGGAAGCTGGTGAACTCTATACAGTCTGGACAACAATATGCATCTTCACATTCCTAAGATAAAAGGAATGTCCGTTCTAGAGGCTGTGTACCTTCTGCGTCAGCATATTGAATGCATCCCCGACCCTGGCAGTCGACTGAGCTCTGTAGTTGGCATATACGCCTGGCTTATGCCGAAAGGCTTGATTGGTCCCTGGGTCCTTTACCACGTCCCTACACTACGGAATGCGCGCCAGGATGTTCTGCGGAATCGCTTCCTGAGGCAAATGAATCTCAAGCACAACGCTAAGTGCTCGTGTAACGCAAGCGAAGTGTGCACGTACGTATGCGCAATTGTTCGTCACCACGACCCCCAGAATGCGTGCCAGGAATTTTACTGCCTCTGTTTCTCGAAATCCCCGGCATACGTTGCGGTCTACAGACCACCTGAGGGCTATACCGGCGAGGAAACAAGGGTCCTTCGCAAGGTACTCAAGGGTAGTCTTGAGTCTCACAAGTGGGGCGACTACGATGACCTCGATTTAGCAAACCAGGTCGTCGCTCGGGCTGCTCAGCGCTAGCCAGTGGAAGGAAGCTGAACTGGCGTGTCAGCATAGATAGTTCGAGTGACAGGCAACCTTGACAAGTTTTCACGGTAAGGGCTAAAATTTTTGCTACATTTACGACGGCAGTTAACGTGTCATTCAGGTTGAGACGCACACAGATCTGAGAGCATTCTTTAGACTTATTAAGGCAGTGATTTTTAGCTGCCACTATCCACGACCCAAAAGTGGCCTTGTAAGTATAAAATTACGCGTTTTCTGCCCGTCAACCCTTCTTACAATATCGTATTGCGTATGCTAGGTGCCACCAGAACAAATACGAAAAAATGGTTCCTCGACCCTAAGCTTTGTTCAAACTTCCACACAAGCGTTAGCTTCTAGTATAACCTGGTTTTGTTATTACGAATACCGAGCTTCGATAGGCGCGCCAACTTGCAGGCGGCTCCCCGCCTAGTGCAACAAAAGCGCCAGTGTGCTTCAAACAGGCCACAGTGCCTACATGGTTCAGTTCAAAATATTCATTCCAGCTCGGTAAGATTTCGGACTGGTTTTGCGTTATTTCCGCAATCGCTTCTGTTAAAAGTTCTGGCTAGTACAGGTAAGCTGCTTTTCCGGTACCCAATTCATGCTCGCACGTGCAGTCGTGAGCACGATTAGCACAAACACCGGAGCAAGAGAATACTGTCAGCAACGCCCACAGCAGCAATGTGGGCGTTGGCACATGCGCCGTGTGTTAACGACGTGGTTTTTGGCACCAATGCGTGCATCACGATATATGAACACACTCTTAGGTGACGGGACGTGTGCGATGGCCTTCTTTAATCAGTTCTAGTGCCAAGCCTCACGCGTAGTGCTCTGGCAGGGCTCCTGATGCGCAATGCTAGGTGGGCTGATGTTACCACGTGATGTTACTACGCTGATGTTGCCACGTGGCACGCGCTCCCATGTGTTTAGCCTAACCGTCTTCACGACCGTATTCTCGATTGCGGGAGAGCCAGGTTATAGCTGGAGTACTTTGAAACAAGTTTTGGCACATTAAATATTTTCTGGAAGGAAAAATTAGCCTTCGTAGCACAAAGCTACGCGGAAATCTATACAGATTTTGTCAGAAATGAAACCGTAGCGTAAAATTTGTTCTGGTCCGGGGAGGAGAGAGAGAGAGAGGTCTTTATTCGAAGAGAAACAGATTTTTGCAGGCGTGTATATAACCGCTGGCATTCTACTCTGTTTAGGGGAAGAATTTTTGCTGCAACGGGTATATGCTAATTTTCCCTTGAATAAAATGTTACTTTGCCCTGCGGGACTCTGCAGAACTTACATTCCACATTAAATATGTTCTTACATAATTAGTGCTGCGAAACGAATGAGCAGATTGGGGTGCAGAACATTTCCCGTTCCACAGAACTTGTTTGCCACGTTAAATATATTCCTACGCCTTAGTGCAGTAAAACGTATAAGCAGATTGATGTGAACCATATTCCCGTTCTGTAGATTACCTTTTTAATATAACTAACTCATTTTGGTTTAATGACATGTAATTACGGTTACGTAATCCTTATACTACCATTTTATAGATGATGCCAGAGCGCGCGGTACTGCCCTAGCCACTTCGGTCTGCCACTGAATGCTGCGCTTGCGAAGCTGACCGCAACGGTCGCGGTCTCATTGCTACTGCGTAGTTTCTGGCTTTGTTAGCAAACTTGCTAAGCGCACCAAATCAAATAATACCATTCGTTTATGTGTATTTCCCATGATGATAAACATTACAATCAGGCACTTAGCTACCCTTTATCTTTTCCAGCTTGAAGGTGCTGCTACATGACAAAGATACCAATCTGCAGTGCCTGCAACGACAATCAGGCTTGGCAAAGAAAGCACCGTTTTGCCGTCAACGAGCGTGGGCGAGCTCTGCGCAGCACGCGAATTTTCGTCCACTTGGACGAAAATTCACGCAGTTTAGTTTCGCACACGTTTAACGAGCATTTATGGCCTGTGACTTATATAAACTGCCCACGTACTATGGTTGGTCGTCTCACACGATAATGTATGCATACTGCAAATGGCAAGGCGATCGAAACTGTGACAATATATGTATCGTGAGCATTTCACTTCATTTTTGACAAATTGGAGCATGATTAAATGTTTGTCAGCACCCTAAGTGTTCTTTAACACGAGAGAAATAAACTTTCATGCCTTTTATATTTCTTGGAAGCATTTACTGCCGGGTGGAGTTGCCATGCTTAAGAAACATTCCTGGAAATTTCAACAATTCATTAGGGCATACTATAGTTGATGTTATGTTAGGACATCTGTTGTGGACACGGCCAATGCAGCACTGTATTCGGGACGCCGTCGTGTTCTTCGGACTCACATACGCACTTCTTTCACTTGGCGTCACGTTGGCCTCAAGATGCTTAGTCGCCCTACCACGTTGGTCTAGTGGCTACGGCACTCGGCTGCTGATCCGAGGGTCGCGGGTTCGTGTCCCGGCCACGGCGGCTGCATTCTGATGGAGGGGAAATGTTGAGGCCCGTTCACTACCATACATTGCACCAGAGGATAATGAGTATCCTTTGTTTCTCGCACAAAGTTATGACACTAACGTCGGCGCTCGTGCCTACGTTAGCCAGCTTTAGAATAGTGTTACCACAAATCTAGAGTTGCCACAAAAAACTTACAGCTGTTCAGGCATTGATTTTTATTTGGTCATTTCACGAATCTGTACACATCTAGGGGTGTGACAGCCAGGAGGTCCTTTATCTCGGCACACTTTTTCAGTGTCCTCTTTTCCTCTTCAGCATTTGGATGTGCCAAACAACACATGATCACTGCAGTCAGAGATGGATGGGTGACCAGTATGATATGAAAATCTGACAACAATGGTGGCGAAACGAGTCATATGTTCATTTTATTCAAAAAGTATGACGAAGGTTTCAATATGCATGCATGACATTCACGGATACAAGTGCATCAAACGCATACCCAGCTTCCCAGCCCGCCACCATAGCCACTTTCCCAGCCCGTCCCTTACCATTCCCGGTGGCCTCGAGCTCCACGTCGTCCTTGGTCGTCGTCGGAATGTATGGTCAGCGCCTCTTAGCCTTCGCGACCAGTGTCTTCGTCCTCCTTAGCTGCAGAACGTTCTGTGGGATTATTTTCGTCTGCCTTTAGCGTCGCACGGTTCTGCGTCGTCAGCGCTTCGGACCGTGACACACCACCTTCGCGCTCACGCCCGTGGTCGGCCTGTCGACGCTCTCAACAGCCATGATAATTAAGCATCCTCCAAACAACGGACATACGCATGCTCCGACCTGGAGGCGTCGTTCCTCGCCAGGAGGAGCCCCTGTCTATTGCAGCCGTGCTCACAGCCTCTCACACGTCGATTCTCAGGTGTGACCATCTCGTTACCAAAGTGACTTGCAAAGCACAGACTACGAAAAGACGATGCCGTCAACGCAGTCAGCCACTGCCGTGAGCCGCATGGGTCATCGGCAAAGGTCGCTTGTTTGCTAGAAGGCTGAGTGCTGAAAAAGTAATGTAAGGCAGCTTCACTGCTTATAATGCGGAGAAGTGATGCACCCGTTTCTCTTGTAGCGATGCGGTCGTTGACCTGTTTCCCTTGTGCTTATTGTGCCCCGCCACGGTGGTCCAGTGGCTGCTGATTCGATGGTCGCCGGATCGAATCCTGGCTGCGGCGGCTGCATTTCGATGGAGGCGAAATGTTGAGGCCCGTGTACTGTGCGATGTCAGTGCACGTCAAAGATCCCCAGGTGGTCGAAATTTCCGGAGCCCTCCACTACGGCGTCTCCCATAATAATAACTGGTTTTGGGACGTTAAACCCCACAAATCAATCATCAATCAATCATGCTTATTGTGGGCCTTTTCGAGTTATATTTGCTTAGTCTACTCTCTGTGCGCAACGTCCCCCTGATATGCACTTTTAATTTTACCAACCTCGGTTTATTTTAGCTATTAATCTCATTCAGTCATAACCGGTCCGGCCACGTATTAGCCTGTTTTAAGCGGTTTTCATTTAGCTTCTTCTGAGCGTGAGCCCATGAAATCACGGTAAAGCCCACAACCCACGCGCATAAGGTGCTCCGCCCTTAGAGGGCGTACTCGCAACCTGGCTCAGTCAAGGCTCCTGCCGCACTCATTTTTCTGCACCCCCCATAAAAAAATGCCATATATGGTGATATCAGGAATAGGGCATATCTGACTATATATGGCGCGTGCCCGTATGTGGCCGTATTTGCCCAATACGTATCAGAGTCTTACATGACATTCCTCCTGTTGGTCTTTCATTGCCATATATGCTTCTAAAATAATTTAGGCAAATACGGCCACACACGGGTACGTGCCACATATAGCCACATTCGCCAAATTCCTGATATCGCCATATATGGCATTTTTGTAAGGGGGCCGTTCCGCAGCAACTTGCCAGCAGGTCCAAGACTGCCGCTGTCAGAGCGCACGATGTATCAGATTGCAGTTTATCAGTATCACTGTAAACGTCTACTCTTTCTCATAGTCTTTCCTTCTCTTACTCCCTTTCCCTCCTTTCGTATCGCTTCCTATAAAAGAGCCGGAAATGAACCACCCCGTTTTCTTCGTTGGCGCAGCGTCTTGCCGTTACGACTGTTTCTTTTAGACGCGATACATGGTGTCAGCGGAGGGATACGAACCCACGTCCACATTGGTGCATCAGTAGTGTTGTCAGAAGTCGCGAAGCCTTGCCGTAATGGATGCCGTCAAGCCTCCAGTGCCGCTGCAGTTGTGAGAGAACGTACGTAACGTCTACAACACGCCAATCTGGAACGACTGCGAGCGCTGGGATGTTGCGCTCCGTGCTTTCTGTGGCACCCACACTGGAACAGTAAGTTCGGTCCAAGATACGATCAATTTAAACATTGAAAGGTACATATAGGTTGATCATCTGGGGTTTTACGTCCCAAAACCGCTTATGATTACGAGAGATGCCGCAGTAGAGAGCTCCGGACATTTTGACCACCTGGGGTTCTTTAACGTGCACTGACATCGCACAGCACACGGGCCTCAACATTTCGCCTCCATCGAAATGCAGCCACCGCGGCCGGGATTTGACCCCGCGACCTTCGGATCAGTAGTCGCGTGCCGTAACCACTATACCACAGTGGCGGGGCTGTTCTAGAGTAGTTAAGCAGGTAGAAAATGCAACATTGAGTGAGCTAAATAATACAAACCACAAAAAGAACGTCAGAAAATAATTGCGTTTTGAGAAAGGAGATTTTATTGCGGGATTACGCATTAGTACTAAGAAGACAGGGGGCAATGAACGTACAGCACTCTGTCGAATGCGCTGTACTTTTCACGGAATCGGAGGTTCCATGTGATTGCATCTTCTATTCTTCCCCAAATAATTAGCTAATATAGCAGGGCCTAATTCTGCAGCCTGGCTGGAGTATTCTCTGGCAGTCCCTCGTGTAAAGTTGCTGACATGGTTGGTGGTACGAATGAAATTTTGCCACACATTCGTAGTCGAAAGGAGCGGAAATTGATGAATTGCGAATGCGGAGCTCGTAATACGGGTTACGATCTGAAAAGGAATAGAAAACAATACAGCGTTTTTGACAGCACGGGGTCTCTAGGACAGAGAGGTTAAATACCACTCAGCGAATCAGGAATACCCAGCTATCAAATGCACGTTAAGAGTTTGAGTATTCGTGGCGTGAAATGAAAACAAAATGGCTTTTGTATTGGCTATACTTTGACCCACCCAATAGAAAATATTGATGATGATGATCGATTTTCGGGGTTTAACGTCCCAGAACCCGCTCTGATTATGAGAGACGCCGTAGTGGAGGTCTCCGGAAATTTCCACCACCTGGGGTTCTTTAACGTGCACTGACATCGCACAGTACACATGCCTCAAAATTTCGCCTCCATCGAAACGCAGCCGCCGCGGCCGGGATTCAATCCGGCGACCTCGGGTTTCGCAAATCAACACTATAGCTGCCAGGGTGCTTTCTTTCTTTCTTTCTTTCTTTTTTCCCGTCACTGTGGGAGAAAATCCAAGGCATTCATATGGATGAGATGCGTGCACATCTCGGGAACGTGGGTGTCTATTCCAGTGGTTAAGACGCTTTCGAAGTGTGGAGGCTGGGGTTGAAAGCCCTGCGTCGGTAAGAAGTTACTTCAATGTGACCCCTGTGAAGTCGAGGGAGAAACTGACGCATTCATTTCTTTCGCGAATTTATGGATTCCTCCAAATCCAGCGGTGAAAATTTCTGGAAACAAGTGGTTGTGGCGTGACGACTACGACTACGCCGACACAGGCCGGACAGTCAAGTTTCGCTTGGTAAAAAAAAGAAAAAAAAAACCAATGAAATCCGCAAGCGCTTCATTATTTCTAAGACCCTTCGAAATGTAACCACAATGAAGAATCCTGGGAGATACATGACTCTGGTTGCGTAAATGCTGCTTTGCCGGTTGGTAACTCAGCGTTTCAATGACCCAATATATATAAGCGGTTTGTGTGAAGTTGTTCAAGCAGAATGTCAGAAAAAAGAACAGTTTTTCCCAATTAGCGACAAATTGTAATTTCGACCTTAGCGCACAATGTAGCCACTCGCTTTGGTATACGAACTCGTGATAACACAAATTGCCAAATAGAAAAAAAATACACACCTGAAGACGCGGTGACCATAACCACACCGCACTTACGATCATAGCTCATGTACATCAGTTGTTCCTCTTCGCAGTTGCGACCTGAAAATGTTGATTGATAGTCACGCATCCCACGTCTTACTTCCGAAGAATGCACCAACGCATCGTCAGAAATAACGATGTGAATCTTTGCCCTCCTGAGGATGCTTACGCGCCTTAACGCAGCAAAGATAGCCCCTCATAACAACTGGGCGGTCAAGCTCAGTGTCACCCCGCCACGGTGGTCTAGTGGTTATGGCACTCTGCTGCTGATCCGAAGGTCGCGGGATCGAATCCCAGCTGTGGCGGCTGCATTTCTATGGAGGCGAAATGTTGAGGCCCGTGTGCTGGGCGATGTCAGTGCACGTTAAAGAACCCCAGGTGGTCGAAATTTCCGGAGACCTCCACTACGGCGTATCTCATAATCAGTGGTAGTTTTGGGACGTTGAACACCACAAATCAATCATTGTCAGGTTTGGACCGCTTTAACATAGACGTCATATGGCCTGGTCTGGTCCGGGCTGTTTCGGCTTGCACAAGCCAGTTTATCACTTTAGCCTCTTTACCTTAGCACGAGGGGGGTTCTTCATGCTCACAGGCGAGATACGACCACATATCACATTTTTGTGCAAGAAAATGACGACGTGGCTTTGTCCATTTAAGGAATAAATGTGGGCCTTCTATCCAGCACAGATGGATATCTGCCGTCATTCATCAAAGGAAAGCAGAATGGTGGATCCGGCAAGCAGGGATTTCAGTCAAAATACCAAAGCAGAAACAACAAAACAAAAGCAACAACGGGGTTTTCATGCTGTCCTCTCTCCTTAATGTGCATGAGACATGTGCATTACTACTGCGGCTTGAAATTACATGTCCCTTTCAAGCACAGTTTATAACAAACGCTACGTATGTCACACATTGCCTCGGGCTTCAACGCTATGGTTGGATTAAATGAAAGAACTAAGCTTGCTAGCTGACGAATTCTCGGGTTTCACGTGCCAAAACCAGCTCTGATTATGAGAGACGCCGTAGTGGAGGTCTCCGGAAATTCCAACCACCTGGGTTTCTTTAACGTGCACTGACATCGCACAGCGCACGGGCCTCGATATATCGCCTCCATCGAAATGCAGCTTCCGCGGCCGGGACTTGATCCCGCGGCCTTCAGATCAGCAGCCGAGTGCCGTATCCACTAGACCACCGCGGCCAGCACCGTGCACTGACATCGCACAGTGCACGGGACTTAAAGTTTCGCCTCCATCGAAATGGAGCCGCCGCAGCTGGGATTCCAGCTTGATAGTTCGCAGGACTACTTAATGGATGGGCATTTCTTGGTGATCTATTTCAACTGAGGCACGCGTGTTCGGGCGTTTGAAATGTCCCGCAATGTGATAGAAAGTCTACTGCTGGTGCTATCACGTTTACTGGAAGTGCAAGGTCACGCGAGGTTCAAAACGAGGTAGCACCAGTTCCACCGCACGTGAGCGTAGTGTAGAGGCCCTGCACCGCGTCATGGAACACGGATTACTACTCCGTGCTGGTCTCCCTGATTGGTCAGTTCTGTCGCTCAAGGCAGGGCGGACCGATCCCTGATCAATCCTGACTGGCCACTATTGCCTTGGCTGCCGGAACTGAACAGTTACGGTGGATCAACACGTAGCATTCCGGCGCGGTATAGGACCGTTACACTACGCGCGTGTGGCTGAGCTGATGTCACTACATATGCTACAGTTAAGATATGCTACTTGTAGCATATCGTCTAAGTTGTGTTTGTACTGTTGGCATAGTTGTGCTCAAAAGCATGAAACGTAGTTACGGTGGGAAGTTCGGAAATACAATTGCACCTTCACAGAGAGTGTCACAATATTGAGATCGGATGCGAAGAAGCTAAGAATATCGTGGTACCTTCTTTTGTGATGTGTATGCGGTCCTGTTGAGAAGTATTCAGACGTCCAACTAGACTTTCTCGAAACCTATAGAGACAAAATGTAGCATGTAGTCACGATAATAGCATGTATAGCAATAGTCATTTGTACTATATAAACGAATACACACGATTGCGAAAGCACGAACAGAAAGCACTCTGCTGTGTGCTAAACTGGGACAATTATGTTCACACCCAACAACGTAAGAAACCACGCGTTTTACGGACGTGTACTCTGCGAGTCCACGTCTGTAAAACGCGTGGTTTCTTACGTTGTTACGTACAGGTACGTACAGAGCATACAGGAAAGTAACGGGAAAAATAAAGGGAGAGAGCATGACTGAAGTTTAAAGGAGGAAAATGATATATGCGCTTGGTGTTTTACAGTTCAATTTAGTGCAGCGTGGTAACGCAGTGGCATTTCCAGACATTCTCCTTAGACTATTTCATGTGGAGCGAGACCGTAAGGCTGGATGTGAAAGCGAGCAAAACGAAGCTATTCACAAGACATTTATACGTGCCCCGCAGTAGCGGGTCCCTGCACACTCCAGTATCAGGCTTCTACTTTATCTTACGCCCTGAGAATTTTTACGCCGACCTTACCTGGTGAGAAGCCATGTATGCTAGAGTAGCCATGTATGAAGTGCTTACGTTCGCAGGTTTTGTATATAAAGCCTTCGGAAAGTGACTGTAGTGCCAACAAAAGAAGAAACCACGTCCACTTTGCAGGTTAATTTTGTAGTTGTGGTCGAATTAAACACCCATATAGGTTCGCTCGTGTTCAGGAACTGTAAAAAACAAAGTCCAAGGAAGTGTTAACTCGGTATTCAAATCCTAGGTGCTTTAAATGCCCCGCTTTCCCTGTCATCAGAACGTACTGTACACATTTCTAGGCAGTGTAATAATACAATTTCCTCGTAATATAAATCCTAGAACAAACAAGAATAATTGTATTGTAAAATGAATAAAGAAATTTACAGATTCTACTGTTTTAATTCTGGGGGCGAAATATAAAAGGATGACGCATTCGGATAAACAAAAGTTACTTGATGTGCAGTGGGTGGTACGATTGACATAAATCCTGCGGATGTATGACGTATTTTAAAGATCAGTCGTAGAGAGCACCGCATACACCTGCAGGTGCATCATGTATTGGTTCAAACAAGATATGCTGCCGCCGCCGAGTAAGAAGAACAAGAATTGACAGAAGTAACCGTGCTCATTGTTCGGTATATATTTCTTTATCACTCTACGGCTCTGACCATTTCATATACTAAGCTGTGTTTCGTTAACAAGCTCAAAACTGGGAGGAATTAGCACGAGCAATTTTTCCTATGGATGCCCACGGATGACAGCTCTATGGCCGACAAACATTGCTGTCCTTATGATGCTGTCGCGCCCATTTTGTGGTGCCGCATTTTCTGTGGCGTTCGCCTGGTCTTCGCTTAAGCCATCTTCGTCACCTACGTGCAAAAGTCATCCGGTCTGGCAGACCACGCTACCTACGTCGCTGGACGCATGAGCTATTTCATAGTCCTCTCCTTGACTTCGTCCACGAATGACATTTGTTCGCTTATTTTGGAAGTCCGTCGCATTATGCCCATGAGCAAGCTTTAGAAAAGGTTGACAGTTCATCAGACTGGCTAATAATTCTATCCAGAAGCGTATACGTATGGGCTAGTGGTCGCATATTTAAAAGCATAAAACTGCGTGAAGCAGGCTGGATAAAAGTAGGCAAAAATAAAGAGAACACGAGCGCTAATGGTGTCTTTTGCTTTGTGCGCTTTTATACCGTCTGTTTAGCGCTATTAACGTGTATTTGCGAATTTCATTATTTCAGGAGATTCCTCTACGGCACCTTCTGTGCTTCGGTGCTCATCCTGTGACGTGTTTACTCCAGTGACCGACTAACCTACGGATATCGTGATGCGCCGAGGTTACCGAGGTTACCTTACGGATATCGTGATATGGAGCCAAGCCCACGAAAACTGCTAGAAACGTTTCCAACAGTGCATTGAATAAAAAGAGAGCCTGATGTAGCTTTAAAAAATATAACCTCGTAATGAGTGGGAAATGGCACACTTGGTTGTATTCATAGGCACCTTTATTCTATTCCTGCTAACAAGTAAAAAAGAAACACCTGTAAGTTCTACGTCACCCTACATACATTTATATAATCAATGCCATAGATGCAAAGGTTTTGCCGGTAATAACAACTTACGTCCCGTATGTACAAATTGTTCAGTCCGCATCCCGTGGAACATCTCCTGCAGCATGCGGTTGTCATCACTGCTGCCAAGAGGGCAGCTACAATGCACCCGTTTTCCCGCATGCTACAGCGTGGCTAAGCAATGCACTGAATTCGCTGTCGAAGGCCTTGATTTTTCTGCTGCAAGTTATCCTGGGCTCTTTGTGTGGACCACACCGTATCAGTATCATTTAGAGGCTTAGTATTCGTGTAAACTCACTATAGCGATGGAATATTGCGGCTGTGGTATTTTTACCGCAATGCATTGTTCTCCCTTAGGACGGTCAGGCGTGTTTATTGTTAGGGGTCTTCATATGCCTGCACTGCATACCTAGGATTTAGATATTCTGTATGTTTCGAGAGCCATTATTGCGGT
Organism: Hyalomma asiaticum; assembly: GCA_013339685.2. Lineage (NCBI taxonomy): Eukaryota > Metazoa > Arthropoda > Arachnida > Ixodida > Ixodidae > Hyalomma > Hyalomma asiaticum. The sequence continues at coordinate 28,952,574 of CM023487.1, forward strand.
GAAATATTGCAGCTGCGATTTTTTTTTACCGCTATGCATTGTACTCATGTATATAGGGGTTCTGCTCAGAGAATTTTGAGCGGTGAACATTTAGGAAAAAATAAAGCAGGGAAGAAGGGGAGAGTGTCCACATATTCATTTTAAGAATTTCAATTGTACTTCACTAAACTATACTGTCACAAAAATTCTCTAGTCAAATGAGCTGTACTGTGGCGCCGCGAGGTCGCAAAGTGTGGACGCTGGTAAAAAAAAGATCAAGAAAAATGTAGGTTGATCGCTCTGTCAGGGGAGTCGGTGTATTACGAAAGTGAAATCTGTCTTCACCTGAACACTTGAATGTTTATTGTACATCGATATGAACTTGCCCATTTCTACCAGTGTTTCTCTGGCACGACATCGTTTGATGTGCATAAACGCACGTTCACGCATCGCCTCCGTAACAACCATGACCGTGACCATCCCCTTGTGGTAGCTAATTTAGTCCACGTAATAACTGGACACAGTAGATAGTAAATGCCGCGCGACAAGGATATCAATCATGTCACAATTACCCGTCGACGACGTTACCGTACTCGGGCACTTAAAGCAGCAGTTTTCTTGTTGCCATCATATACGCCTCGTGCAAGCCGACGGAAGCGCTACTGGTGGCGACCCTGCTAAGTATTCTCGGGAGAGTAGGCAGCCGTGCGCCGTAGCTTCCTACGACTTTGTTCGCGTTCGCCGTTTAGTTCGCGTTGTCGCAGCGAAATAAGCAACTTTCTTTGAATGTGTGGGGTGGCCGAAGCTTCAAGGGATGTCGAATAACAAAAGCCATCCAAACACGACCTCTTCCTGTACGTAGGCGTTTAACCAGAATTTTGATTTCGCAGGGTTGGAGGGGTTTACCCATGGCGTTAACGAAAATGGAGGGGGGCTATCCACCTGGCTAAGTTTTGAGGGGGAGGAGTGTAAACAAAAGCCTGCTTGTACGTTCAAAGTGCTCACACAGAAGTCTTGCCCTATTTTACGAGTTACACCAGCTCTAATAAGACAAGAAGCTCGTGTGTGCTCGGTATGCGTGCATCCCCCACCACTGTTACTAGAAGAAAAAAATTTATGTTACAACAGTGGCAGTTCGGGCATGTTCATACACCATCTTGAAAAGTAGAAGCACGCAGAACACACGGACGAAATAGTATGAAGAAAGTTTGAAACCAACACAAGACTAAAAATAGCTTTGGTGCGTGCTGAGCATTTCATATACGGAATAATGGGAAGATGCTGGACCGCAAACCACCATGATAATGGCAATACTTGCATAAACACATAAAGCTCTAAAACAATGTGGTGCACTGCAGGCCCACAGAAGACGCATATATGACGAAATCTCCGTAAAGTGACGAAGAAATTCAGTAGCTGTTTAGTGTTTGCATATTTCTACATACATCTTGACGATAGAGCGAGCCCCAGCCTTGCTGTCGCGCCCAATTAACTTGACCAACCCTTCGCCGCTTTTCAATATATCATGCGCCTTCTCTTTACTCAGCATCAAAACACAAAAATTCTCACGCAGCTTTGTGGGCTTTCAAGAAGGTCGCTCAGAAAGTTGTAAGTTTTGACGGCTGCAGCAGGTAGGGTAGTTCGACGAACGCGGCGCTAAATGGTTTTATCCGCTGGCAAGTTTGGCGATATCCATGAGGAGTGTACGCAGGTTCATTAACAATCTCTTAGTTGCGCTTCATAAGGTGACTTTTATGTCAATTATTATGCGATTATGTCACGTATGTAATCAGTGCTATCAAGATCGCTACATAACGCACGCCAGCATCACGTATTGTTTGCTTCATTGTTTGAATTACCACTTTGCTCAAATGATGTGTGTTTATTATTAAGGTACAGATATTAAGGTACAGAGACGGCAATGTGGCAACGGTGCAATAAAAAAAAAAAGGAAATACAAGGCGGCTACTTCGCACGAGCTCCACTTCGCAACTGGACTTTTTCACGCTGGTCGGCGGGATGCACCTGACAATTATATGCGGACTGGTTTGTCCTAAATTGTGTTAACGGCATGCGCGTGCCCACTTTCACAGAGGCCCGATTCTTTCCTGCAACTGTCACCGCAACAGTAGCTGTCTGGCACGCGAACGAAGGGAAATCGCAGCCGCGAACTTCGGCCATGCCCATGCCTCCCAGCGCTTCAAAAAGCGTTGTCGTCTGCTCGGCCTCCCGCGAGTACTGTCGGCGGCGCCCGCTAGGTGGCCATCAGTGGCGCCTCTATAGGCGGTGCACCAGGCGTATAGATCAGTAGACAGAGACGGCCGTCTAAGAAAAACGCGCACTTTGCAACGGGCGTGGAACGGTGCCTCCAACCAGGAGAGGCGAAGTAAAGTCACGTCCGGACTGGAGAGGCGCGAGCACTTCTCCAGTCTGGCCAATTCAATTCGCCTCTTCTTGATGGCGGCACCGTTCTAGCTGAAGTGCGTCTCGATGCGCGCGCGGAAAGCGGGACGAATGCGTCGAGAAAAAGTGAGAGAGAGAGAATTAACTTTATTAAAGGTCCTGAAGGGGCACGGGTACCCATTACGGGGGCCGGCCCGGTGGCTCCACCCATGTGGGGACTGGGAGTCTGAGCTCGCCAGCCACCTTTTGGGCCTTCTGGACGGCCTGATGTTGAAGGGCCCTGTCGGGGCTCTTAAGGTGGGTGATCCATTCGTCCTCGGTGGCAGGAGACCCGAAGCTAGCGTTTAGCGCGGGACACTGCCACAGCATGTGGTTTAAGTCGCACTTTGCATTTTGGCATTTGGGGCATTCGGGCCTTATATCCGGGAGGTATTTGTTGCAGATATAGGGGCTGGGGTAACTGTGCGTTTGCAGAAGTCTAAGCGTTAGTTGTTGTGCTTTATTTAGTGTTGAGTGAGGTGAGGGGAATTCCTTTCTAGATAGCTTATAGTGCGAGCAAATCTCGTGATAGGAGAGGAGAGGCTCCTGGTGCGTGTTGGGGTTCCCGGCCGGTGAGCCGGCCCGCGTCCCTGCGCGGCGCGTAAGATCTCGCGCGAGGTTATGGGCCAGTTCATTACCGTTGGGGACCCCTGGTTGAACGTTGAGGCCTTCATGCCCCGGAAACCAGTAGATGTGCTTATCTACGTTTATTTCAGTGGTTGCTAGAATGCTTAAAGCCGCCTGGCATATTGTACCGCGGCGGTATGCCAGTGCAGCGGGTTTGGAGTCGGTAAAAATTGTGTCGCGCGGAGGGAGGGCTAGGGCAAGGGCAATGGCCACTTGTTCGGCCTCGCAGGCGTTCGTTGTTTCTACGGTAATTGCATTGAGGGCTGTCCCGTCGGGGGCGACCGCCGCAGCCGCAAAGTAGGGTTTATCTACGTATTTAGCGGCGTCTACGAAAGCCACATATGTCGCGTGTAGGGTGGCCGCTTTTAGTAAGTCTTGAGCGCGTGCCCTCCTGCGAGTCTGATTATGCACCGGGTGCATGTTCCTGGGGAAGGGTGGCACTGTGATTTTATCGCGAAGGTGTTGCGGTAGAGGCGTCAGATCGTTGACTTCAGTTGGGATGGGAAGACTTATGTGAGAGAGGAGTTCCCGGCCCGCGGCTGTCGAGGACAGGCGTATGAGCTGGGACATTCTTTGTGCCTCTGTGATTTCTTTGAACGTGTTATGTACTCCAAGAGCTAGCAGGCGCTGCGTGCTTGTCGTCATGGGTAGACCAAGTATTCGTTTCGTGGCTTTTCGGATGAGGTTGTCTACTTTGGTTTCATCGCCCTTGCTCCAGGGATGAGCGCAAGCAACGTAGTGAACGTGGCACATTAAGAACGCGTGAAAGATGCGCAGTAAGCTCTCTTCTGTGAGTCCCGCGTGTCTGTTAGCGACGCGTCGGGTGAGGTGAATGACTGCCTCAGCTTTTTTGGCGAGATGTGCGATTGTTAAGTCGTTTTTGCCATTCTCCTGCAGGGTAACGCCCAGAATTCGAACCGACGACACTATCGGGATATCCGAGCCGTCCGTTGTGGAGAGGTGTATGGTTGGTTCGCCGTTGTTGCGGCCGTGTTGCGGTGGCAGAAGCAGCAACTCAGACTTAGATGCCGAGAGTTTGAGGCCCGTGGGCTTTAAGAATTTTTCTACTTTGTTGATTGCTTCCTGAAGGCTTGCTTCGATTTGTCCGTCGCTGCCTCCAGTGCGCCATATAGTAATATCGTCGGCGTAGAAAGCGTGCTCTACGCCTTCGATGTGTTTCAGCTCTTGTGAAAGTTGTCGGAGGGCTAAATTGAAAAGGAACGGTGAGAGCACCGACCCTTGCGGGGTGCCGCGCGGGCCGAGGTTGTAGGTGTGTGAGTTGAGATCTCCAACTTTAAGTGTAGCCGTTCTGGCTCTCAGGAAAGAGCGGACGTATTCGTAGAAGCGGCGGCCTAATCCTGCCTCCTGAATTTCGTGCAGTATATGAGCGTGGCTTACAGTATCGAAAGCTTTCTCTAAGTCGAGAGCTAGAATTGCTTTGAGGTCTTTGCTCCTTACTCTAAGTAACGTCTCCTGCAGCATGAGGAGTACGTCCTGTGTGGCCATAGCCGGCCTGAACCCGACTTGATTGAATGGGAAGAGGTGCTTTTGCTCTGCATGTTTGGTGACTCGGCGGAGAATGACGTGCTCCATGACCTTACCCACGCAGGACGTGAGGGAGATGGGTCGTAGAGAGTCGAGCTCGAGGGTTCTGTTGGGTTTGGGAATGAGAGTGACGGTCGCGGCCCTCCATTCTGGCGGGACGCTCCCTTGCTCCCAAACCTCATTCATGTAGGTGGCTAGTGATTCGATGTCTTTGTCAGCCAGGTTGCGGAGTAGCTTGTTGGTGACTCCGTCAGGACCCGGGGCTGACTTAGTGTTGAGTTCTGCTATTACCGCGCATATTTCAGCGCTGGTTATAGCTTCCTCAAATGGGTCGTGTGTGACCCCCGCGTATGGTGGGTAGTCATCATGCGAGCTGGGTTCTGTGCATAGATACCGGGCTGCTGTAGCTTCTAAAATCTGCGCATCTGTAAGTTGCTGCCCTCGCGCTTTGTGTAACAGTCTATCCAGGGTTAGCCGTTGCTCTGACTTGGTGGGCTTGTCGCCGAGCAGGTGCTTGAGAAGGTCCCATTTTAGACCTTTTCTCATGCGTGCGTCGAGCGAATTACACACCTCATTCCACTGTTGACATGTTAGTGACTGACTGTACTCTTCGATTTGTCGGTTGAGCAATGCAATTCTTTTTCGTAGCCTACGATTGGTCTTTTGCGTTCTCCATCTTTCTTGAAGACTTCTGTGAGCCTCCAGGAGATGTGCGAGGTGGCGGTCCATGTGGTCGATGTTGCGCATTGTAGAGATATTTTTGGTAGCTTTTTGAACGTCCTGCTGTAGTCTCGTAAAGAGTTCAGCGAGGGAATTGTAATGGTTGGTGTCTTGTTTGCGTATTTGCCTAAAGAAGTCCCAGTCTACTATTTTAAAGTGTCTGGGCTCGGGGCTGCCTACATTGAATGTAGTGCTACAGATAAAGTGATCGCTACCTAGGTTAGCTTGCAGATTAACCCAAGTGGGATCCGATACGATAAGTGAAAGAAGCGAGATACGAAAGGATGTGAGCTGCGTTCGTATGGCGCGGGGGAACGTGCGCCGATGGGAGAATCGGCCACCGCTCGTCGTGAAGCCGGGCGCTGCGAGTTGGAGTTCCCGCGCAGCATCAGAATTTTTCTTTAAAATGCGAATGCATTTCTTAGTCGGGGCATGTCAGGCGTCTGTCGGTGTCCGCGGGCCGGCAGGTGTTATCTCTCCGCTCTCACTCCCTCTCCCATAGCAACAGCTGCGGGCGCGCGCGCTTATCCTCGCCCCTAGCAACCGGAGCAGGTGGTGCGGGCGGAGTAGCGGAGAGTGAGTGGAGAGGAGGAGCGCGCTCTGGCGTGTGAGGGTGCTCGCACTCTCGGCGCAAGAAATGCATTCGCATTTCCTCACGATTCCCTTCGGGGAGGTGGGGGCAATTTTTTTCTGCTTGCTTTTCTTTGTTGTTCTTGCGTGCATGTTTTACTGCATCACTTCCGTTACGGAAGTGACGTACTCTGGTCGCGGTGGACTCCAGCATGCTAAAAAAAACCGACCAACTTTCCTGATCCCGCATTGCTATCAGCCCTGCCTCGCATTTTTCACTTGCAACGGATGCGAGGCAACGCAAATACGGCCCGTACGTGGCCGTATTTGCCCAAATCGTGCTACAAACATATGTGGAAATGAAAGGCCAACACAAGGAATGCCATGCAAGACTGATGCAAATTGGGCAAATACGGCCGAACACGCGCCATATATAGCCAGATATGCGTATATGGCCGCATATACATATCTGACTTTATACGGCACGTGTCCGTACGGGGCCGCATTTGCCCAATACGCATCAGAGTCTTGCATGGCATTCCTCGTGTTCGCCTCTTATTGCCACATATGTTTGTAGCACGATTTGGGCAAATACGCCCACGTATGGGCACGCGCATATATACCCACATATGCCGAATTCCTGATATAGCCATATATGACATTTTTGTAAGGGCGGCCATCTGCCCTTGCCCGCTGGCGTTGCGCGCCCATTTACAACGTGCTGTTCCCCAGGAATGCGTTTACAATTCCAATGCATTCAGTCGGAGCGGTGGGCGGTAAACCAGAGCGGTGGGCGCAGCATTCCCACCGCCGCCAAACATAGCGAGAGCACTGACATGCACACGTGTATTTTATGAGTGCCCATGATCGCGTTTTCGGTTCCAATCACTTGCGGTAAACATTTCGCACTTTATAAGTTTCACTTTTGGGGAGAACGCAGTACCAATTAAGTGTCTCGGAAATGAACCTCTGAAGTTTTCGTTAAATGCGAACCTGGACAGGTGTCTGCGAAGAACTACAAGCGACATCTTTAAATCACGTTAGGGCGAATGAGACGAGAAGCGTGCTCATTGGAGTGCCGCATTCGGATAGGGGCGAAATGTAGCAACATGCTCGTGCGCTTAGATTTAAGCGAATGTTAAAGAACCCAGGGTGACTGAAATTACACCGGATCCCCTCCACTGCCGGGCGTAGCTAATAGCCGTAGCAGCTTTTGGGACGCTAAACACCATCTATTCTTGTCGTTACGTGCATCCCCTTCCTATACTATCATCATCATCATCATCATCATCATCATCATCATCACCATTCTGTCTACGCCCACTGCAGGGCAAAGGCCTCTCCCATGGATCTCCAATTATCCTATACTATACGACAACGTCAATAGTAGTAGAAAAACAAAGCATGAGAGCCGTAGGCCCTTTCGATAAAAGCAATTACGAGTGAGGTTTAAGTATTAGCGGGCCACCGCTTAGAGGGATCTACCCACTGTCAAGCGCACACATATTAAATAAAACAAGCCTTCCCGCTCTCCGACTCTCATTTAGTCGCTGCGGTTCCAGCGACAAACGCAACGTCTGCAACGCTGATTGTTCGACTGATTCGCACCTCGTCGGCATCCATCCGGTGGAAAAGAAACACGCCCACATTTTTTTCCAATCCTATATATGATGCCCATAAAGCAGTGCAGCTTTTGTTTGAGACAACGCCGCCTTGTATTCGAGCATCCATAACGGAACAAAGGACTCCAGGTAACGCCAAGGCGGACTTCCGTTACAATAGCTTGTCGCAGGTGACGGTAATCGAAGCATTTTTATGAAACTCTCTTTGCACTCGCTACATTTGCATGTTGTGTTTCACGAAGCGGCGGTCGTTTCCAGAAATGAGAACAAAAAGGCGCCCACCGGGCGCCCTCTTTCAGCGGGGGAATGTTGACCGCTGCGACCCGAACACAATACACCTCCTTCCTGACACCGCGGTTTAATAAAAACCCAGGCCTGCGCGGAATCGCAGGACAGTGACAGCGTAAGGTGGAGGAGCGACCTTCTTAGAGGACATGGTAAATGCTTAGGGATCTGGCCAAGTGATCGGGCCATCAGGTATATCGAAGAGCCAAGTCAGGTTGCTGTCGGGGCTGCGCACGTCGCCTGTCGCGTGACGCATGGTACGATACCACAAAATTGCTTCGCAAGGCAGCGCTTCGTAATAATGATGACGGAAAAGTTGAAGAAGATCGTTTCACAATGATCGTGTTGATGATGCCTCTGTAATGTGTGCGTAGGTACAAAGCATGCACCCCTGTGTTCTTTCAAATGATTTCTCACACTCGTAATGCAATCCATTATCCGCCACGCGTAGTGACGCAACACTATTCTGCAACGTAGCATTACCTTTGTTAATTCAATTCCTCGGCAGACTTTATACCTGTATAGGTCTTTTCGCGATGATTTTTAAGCACAGGCGTAGCTCAGTGGTAGAATGCTTGACTGCCACGTAGGGGGACGTGGGTTCGAATTCCTCCTCGGTCCTTGTTACAAAAAGGAGCCAGGCCTGCGTCGGAACCGCAGGACAGTGACAGCGTAAGCAGGAGAAGCGACCTTCTTTGAGGCCATTTTAAACGCTTGAGGGAACTACTGAAAGTAGAGGTGATAGGTATCCCCTGCGCCATAACTATTATCATTTCGCCAAGTAGGGAAGTACCCACTACGGAATAATTACTGCGGTATTGTAGCGTGCAAATCTGTATAACTGCACATCTTAGAGAGTCTCTTGGCGTCGGTTTCCCAAAAACGAACCGAACTCTCGGCCCGGCGTCGACGACGAGCTGCGCTTTCGGCTTCTCTCTACAGAGGTCTGTTGCGCCCGACGTTGCCTTGCCGCAGCCGCGCGCGTAGCTCTGCGATTCGCTTATTCAGCAGCGGTCCGCACCTTACGAGGAGGCGCATCAGGTATACCGAACAGCCAAGTCAGCTTGGTGTCGGGGCTGCGCACGTCGCCTGCCGCGTGACGCATGGCACGATACGATAAGACTGCTTGAAAGGGCAGTACTTCGTAATAATGATGACGGAAAAGTTGAAGAAGATTCCTTCATAATGGTGATGTTGATGATGCCTCTGTAATGGGTTCAGAGCTACAAACCATGCAGCCCTGTGTTCTTTCAAATGATTCCTCGAACTCGTTATTCACTCCGCTTTCCCCGACGTGTAGTGTCGTATTATTATTCTGCCATGTAACATTACATATGTTAATAAGGTTCTTTGGCAGACGTTATACCTGTTTAGGTCCTTTAGCGCAGATTTTTCAAGCACAGGTGTGGCTCAGTGGTAGAATGCTCGACTGCCACTCAGAGGGTGTGGGTTCGAATCCACACAGAGGACGTGGTTTGAATCCTCCTCGGTTCTGGATATTTTCTCTAAAATTTGCACGATAGCGGTTACGGACAGCGGCGGCGGCGGCGGCGGTGGACAACTACGGCGCAAAAACGGCCCTTGTTGCGATCTCATAACAGCTTACGCAGTAAAAAGGCTGAAAGAAGAAGCACACCGATCCATTCGGACGCTGGGCAAGTTCCTGTTGTCCATGACATTCTCCTTTCTTGCGCAAAGTCATACGTGGGTCAAGTGGGCAGGTGCCTGAATGATCGACTGAGGGAGCACTCAAACAATTTAAGCAAAATGGATGGCGAGCATCTTGGCGTTCACTGTAGAGGTTGCGCGTATGCACCATATTTTAAGCGCGTTGCCATATTTGGTATGAGTGGGCCCTGGGTGGTCGAAATTTTCGGAGCCCTCCACTACGGCGTCTCTTGTATTCAAATCATGGTTCTGGGACGTCAAACCCAATAAATAAATCAAACATCACATGACCCATATGTATTCGTTATCTGAATAATGTAACTGCTGATCGCCTATAATTATCTGAATAACAGGCAGATTTTAGCTTCAATTAGACTGTCGTGCCTTTAAGTCACATTATGTCACGTCGTTGTGACTATAAAGCACGCATCACCCAAACCGTTAAACACGGAACTATTTGCTTGGCGAACTAGTGCCAAGAAAAGAAGGCAATTTTTACTCAAGAAGAGCGGCGAGCGAAATTTCGGTCATGAATAGCAAACTGTCACCTTTTACACATAAATACATCACAGAACCTTCCCGTGTTATCGCTTATTCTCACGTAGGATCTCGAATGTTGCTAACTGTATGCGTATTACATGCAAAGTGAGTAGAAATTCCTTTACGATGGAAACTCCGCGACCTGGCGGAGGGGACACGACACGCCATAGTGGTTTGTGTATCGATGTGCCACAGGGTCAGTGTGTGTCGTTTCTCCTCTGCGGTATTTTTCCTGAGTATTTGAGCTGAGCTTTCATCTTAAAGGAATACGTACCAACTAAGCCGAACTGAAGTTTTGTGGTCTGATAAGAGTAGCTTGTGGGGGCACCGATGCGAGCGTCACAGCGCGGCGCCCACCGGTAACACATGGTAGCACATCGACAGATGGAAAAAACACGCTGGTTTAGGTATGCACGCTGGTTTAGGAACGCTGGTTTAGCTATGTTTCGGTTAGTCAGAGTGGTCAAAAACATGCCGTCATTTACGATTCACATTCCACTGCTACCACATCCTCAAATATCACCATTTCGCACTGCTAAAAAGGTAGCGCTACTTGCTGCCCTTGAGGTAGTAAGTACCTGCCACACGATTGACTACCTAAGTAGTAAATGCAGCTAGTATCTCTTCTTGCAGCAAATCCAGCTACGCTAGAAACGAAATTATGATTTCCCTGGTGCATGGAGAGTAATAATATTTGGCTTCTATGTTCGCATGAGACTGCACAGCTGGTAGGCACCGTTTTCTTTGTTCAAAAAGTGCTTCAGGGCTCTTTTAAATTCAGCAGAAATGTGCTTTCGCATTTGCCACCCATTGTGAGCCGTGAAAAATGCGGCGGACTCGCGCACTGCTTGCGGCTAGCTGGCTACAAGTGAGACTACCTAATATTTCAGCGACTATATGCTGATAAATACGCAATTACGCTGACTAAAGAGGCGCCGCCAGGTTATCTCAGTTTACAGATACTCGGACACACAATTTAAAGCTGTGGTTCGCTCCCCATTCGTGACAAGCTGTTTATTATATATGTACTCTTTATTTGTCGCAACTCCCTGTATCCGACAAATTTTTCAATTCAAGTAGAAACTTGAAACGACTTCACGCATGTTTCTCTTCGGTCCATCACCTGTTGCATGGGTTTATTGCTGGCCATCGATAACGCTAAGCGCTTTTGTAGCGAAACGTCCATATAAACTTCAGCAGAGTCATGTCAAAGTTAAAACATTCATAAATTCATAGTTACTGGACAGAAACGTGTCAACACCACTTTGTTGGCAATTTTTTTTTATTGCACAGATAGGAATGTGTGCACTATTCACATGTGCACATATCTCAGAGCAAGTGTCTGCAATGCACTTTGCTCTGAGATATGTGGCGAAGAACATGTAAGGTCGAATTTAAATACGGGAGTTTTATGTTCGGATTCTGAGAATGTATAAGCAAAAATATTCAAGTTGCATTTGACATTTCGTCTAGCGATAGGCCCACTACAGCGATGCGGGAACATGAAAACATTCTGGCTTATAAGAACCTTCTTTTCAGACAAAAATATATTCGTAGAAAATAGCATCTATCAGAATTGCAAAGCGAGTTGTCTTCCGTGTTTGAGCGTTAAAGGTCGTTGTGAACACCAAACAACTCAAAATTCTACGCATCCATAAGGAAAAAAGAATGTTCTCTATACACAAGGAGAAATGCAAGTGTCTGCAATGCACTTTGCTCTGAGATATGTGGCGAAGAACATGTAAGATTGAATTTAAATGCAGGAACTTTATGTTCGCATTCTGAGAATTGCATAAGCATGATTTTTTTATGAAATTTATTCGGGTTAAGATTTTGTTCCAAGGCGTAGCCATGTTAGGCGCATAGGCTGTGAGTCATTTGCGAGGATCACTTCCCCGCGAAATAGCAAAAATGAAAAAAAGAAAGCAGAATATCTGAGATGCTCCCTCCCATCCTGGTATTCCTCTTCTTCTCAGCGAACAAATTGGTACGAAAGTATTCTCTCGCATGCTCTGTACTTGGCTGTTACGCTGCTGGGTTTTGTTATAAAAACTTTTCAATTAAACTTCATTTCTACTGTGTAACCCCCCTTATGATATGCCCTGTTAAGGGCCTTTAAGGATCAATAAATGATGATCATGATGATAATCATGCTTTTTTAGGCCTAGTGAACGCCAATTTTGTTTCTAAGTGCTCAGTGTCCCTATAACTCTTCGAAATTTGTAGTTCAGCGAGAATTAAAATAGACATTTCATTCAATGCACTCTTAAAAAGCGCTGATGGAGTGGTTTAGAAGAATTTAGTATTCACGGCAAAATGCGGAAGTACTTTGAGATTTCCCGTCTCAACCAATATTAGAAGTGAATGTTCTGTGCGGCGCTTTCACGCGATTGCGTGCATGAAAGTGCTGTTCCGCAGGGCTGTTTTCAGCTTGCGGTGAAAGTAAACGCAATGCACCTTGTTTTATGAAGAGGAATGCGCCACCAGCGAGGACACCAAAATCAAAACTTGTGGCTCTGTCCTCCACAATCCTCCACCACGCAGAAGCAGCGGAGCATCGCCGAGGCATGGTATCGCACATATATTTAGGGGCGACAGTGCATCAAGTGTCACCCTTCTCGTCGTGAGCTGGCCACCAAAAAAAAAAAAAAAACATGGCATGACCGACGCCGAGCATGCCTAGACAACCATTGTGAAAAAAAGGTGCATTTAACCTTCACTTCTGCGCTGCTTTTACGTGAGCGATCTCTAAACATGCGTCACGTTTCAAACATCGAATCCTCTGAGCAGCAAGTTCTTATCGAAACGGTAACTGGCCGACCAAAGAAACACTGAAATGTCCCGGCGGTGCAATGTAGATTGAGGATCGGACCCACAGCAGCCGTTCCTATCAAGTTAAAGGAATTGACCCACCAAGACGAAGTAGTTGTTGTAAAAGCTAGACAGTGCCCCATGCTCGTGTTCACTGCCCGTAAACGCAGACTAAGAAAAAAAAAAAACTCCCAGGCCTGCGTAGAGGACGCAAGACCGTGACACTGACACCATGAGCTATATATTGCTGGGTGCTCTATCAATATTTTTTTTTCAGTCTTACTCTATTCACTGATTCTCTCCGCAGTCCTTCCTCTTCCATTGTCTGCTTTATCTGCTTCACGATCTTTCTTTGTCGCCACCGCGGTGGTGTAGTGATTACGGTGATCTGCTGCCACCCAAAAAACGCGGGTTCGATCCCGGCCGCATTTTCGTTGGAGGCGAAAATGCCAGAGGCCCAAGTGCTGTGCGTTGTCAGTGCACGCTAAAGAACCCCAGGTGGTCAAAATTTACGGAGCCCTCCACTACGGCTTTTCTCTCCTTCGTATCTCTTTCACTCCCTTTCCGCCTACCCCCACGGACGCTTAGCCGTGCTCCCGACATGGGCTGCACAAATTAGCGTCCTTTCCCTTACTGAATCACAATCATCTACCATCATCGTCATCTGCTTGCTCTTCATTGCTGTCGTTGTTGTTGTTGTGGCCTCTATAGTTGCTGTCGCCTTCCTCACCTCAACGTCACCGTCTTCTCACTGGCTTCCTGTTCTTCGCCGTCTCCTTTCTCTACTTCACCATCCTCGTATTTCTCCTCTTCCTCGTTCATTACAGCACAGCCAGCGGCTGGCAACACATGATGAACTGAAAGACCACTATTAACAATAGATAACAGAGGTGGCTGAGGACACAAAGTACCTAACCGTGTGGTGAGGTCCAGGGGTGGATGCCACTACCTCTACTACCATATCCGAGCAGTGACTGGGAATGCAAGGTGCCAAAAAATATTTGGTGAGAGCCACGGGTGGATGCCACTACCTCATCTACCGTCAGAGCCGTGACTGAGATTCGGGAATGTCCAACAATGTGGCGCGAGTTTCTGAGGCTTGTAGTGGCACCATCACTATTGAGCTGTGTTCACGTCCGCACAGGCATGGAAATGAACTCTTTCACATGGAAGATTATAGCGGCTACAGACAGGTTGTTGCGGCGGACACCGTCCCCGCATATTTCTGTCAACGTAACGAGCCCACGCTGTAAAAGCCTTTCCATTATGTACCAGCATTATCCATTATGTATCACTACACCCAGTTCCCTCTCAAAACACCGAGAGCAGAAGACTGTCGTCTTTCGACGTCCTTTGCAGCGAAGCAAGCATGCGGCCACTTTTTTTTTATGTTAAGGCGGCGTTAGAAATTTTAGCAAGAGCTTACGCGCTACATTTTATTTGCTCGGTGTGTACGTGGCTTAGCCTTTCACAGAGTGCATGCCTCATTGTCCTTAGGGCAATGCTAAATTCAATGCCTAGGCACAAGTATACTGCTGTCATCAAAGTGGCTTGCGTAAATATGCATTCGTTACTAAATCCTATGACCATACCAGTCAGTGCTCATTATTTCAAAGGGACCAACAACCAATATTTAAGGTGCCTGTTTTGTTTACCTGAACGGAAAGCTTACCGGTCGAGGTGTCCAATCACGCAATGACAATGGGGAAAACGCTGTGCAAAAAATTTTTTTTAATGACGATAGTCTTTCTTGGGATACTTCAACGCAGAAATTTTGGTGTGTGTGTGTGTGTGTCTGTCCTGGTGCGAAAGGTGAACCCCTTCCTCAACGACCACCCAGCTTGAACTGGTGGCTACCTTGATACTTCTGAACACAGTCGGCCAAAAAGCAAATATTACGCATATCTGAGGCGCAACATCAATACGTATGTATTGGACGGTGTGTTCCTTTAGTAGAAAATACATAGATGCGTAATTCTAAAGACTCTAGTGCTTGTTAGGATGCGCAAAAGCGGACGTTTCCTGTACTAGGCAAGCTTCTTGCGTTTCCCGTAACCATGGCCAGATGGCGCCCTTATCTCGCGCTCGTGCCGAACGGAAGGCAGGGAACGGCCGCCCGCCACTCCGGCCGGTCCCTTTCTATCCTCGCGTCTCTTCGTTTTCCCTCTCGCTTGCGCAACTCCTCGGGGGGAATAGAAACACGCGAAACGGGACTCATGTAGTACGGCCGGTAGAAGGCTATCGTCTTTCGACGGCATTTGCAGCGAAGCACCGAGATACGCGGCCAATTTTTTATCAGAGCTTTTTTGTCTACGGAGTCTTACACGCAACACACATTGCAAGCAGTGGCCGAAAGCTGTCGGGTGTGCCTGCGCCAGGTTCCCCCTCGACAGAGCGCATGCGCGTGCTCCCTGGCTTTCGCGTGCCCCGGAGGCAGCGCCGCTTCTCAGCGTCTGCTCCTTTTACGGCGTAGAAAGGGAAAAAAAAATCACAGCATATCCACGCGGTGAATGATGACGAGTGGGCGAAGCCCCGGAGGTTCATCGGTAAAAATCGTGAATCTTCGATGAATCTTGCCCAGTACATCACCAAAGACGTGGCAAACACTGTGTGTCGCCATCTAGCGTCCTCCTATCACACTTGAGCACGCAGCGAGCGCCTCCGCGACATCTATTGATCAATTCATGTACTAGTTAAGCAGCGCCGCAGCGCTCGGACTGACGGACGGAGGGACGGACGGACGGACGGACAGACAGACAGACAGACAGACGGACGGACGGACGGACGGATGGACGGCCGGACTCCCATATTATGCGTTCCCATACATCTGAATGAAGCGAGCACCGCCGTGTCCTGCACGCCTCTTCTTTTGATTATGGACTGTTACCAACTCGCTCAACTTTCTGTCCTTTTGATCTAGTGAGCACTTCATAAAACTACAGGGGGCTACATACTATGTACGGAGGGGGGAACGACCCACGCCCTAAGGAGCTTCGCCCCTAATAATAGGTCAGGGATGGGGTTTTATGTAGCGACTGCAATTTTAAGCAAGACTTATGGTCCTATGAACAGCAGCAGGCGACGTACAGCAATTTAAAGACGCAAAAACGCACTACCAAGCCTTCACCACCAGGCTACGCCACGTTTCAGTTGCCGCGATTTTCGAGCTTAATTTAAAAAATACAAATTTCATTCACATTGAGAGAGGGTGCTCGAGCCCATCACTATAATTCAAGATCTTCACAAACGCACAAAAGTCCGTTTACGCGTTCTGGCCAGTTGTCCGCCCCTTTAACTGGTATTTATTCATGCAATTCCTGGCTGAGGCCCACGCTTTGGACGTCGACCTCAGCCAGGAATTCTTCAGTGGAAGCACACTGGCCCGTTTGGAGAGCCTCGTGCATTTTAACGATGCTGATTCGAGCACTTAGCGCAGCGTACGCCCACGCAGCCGCTTTTCTTTTTCTTTTAAATGCGAAGCATTTCTTAGCGAACTTCGGCGAGTTTGAGCGTATCTATCTATCTATCTATCTATCTATCTATCTATCTATCTATCTATCTATCTATCTATCTATCTATCTGTCTGTCTGTCTGTCTGTCTGTCTGTCTGTCTGTCTGTCTAGCCGCCTACCATTTTGTGCTCTCCTGGCCGTTTCGCTAATGGGATGTTTACGAAAATTGCTATGCCACAACATGACTACATGACGAACATAAATGACGGGTCGTAACATAAAAATCATGATATGCATGTCATGAATGGAATGATTTACATGACACGGTCTTGGTGCTCTCCTGGCCGTTTCGATAATGGGATGTATGCGAAAATTGGCATGACACAACATGACTGCCTGACGAACATAAATGGCAGGTCATAACATGAAAATCATGATATGCATATCATGAGTGGCATGATTTACATGCCACGGTCTTAGTGCTCTCCTGGCCGTTTAGCTAATGGGATGTATGCGAAAATTGGTATGGCACAACATGACTGCCTGACAAACATAAATGGCAGGTCATAACATGAAAAGCATGACATGCATGTCATGAGCGGTATGATTTACATGTCACGGTCTTGGTGCTCTCCTGGTCGTTTCGTTAATGGGATGTATACGAAAATTGGTATTCCACAACATGACTGTATGACGAACATGACTGACAGGTCACAACATGAAAATCTTGATAAGCTTATCATGAGCGACATGATTTAAATGCCACGCGTTTCGTTAACGGGATGTGTACGAAAATTGGCATGCCACAACATGACTGCATCACGAACGTAAATGGCAGGTCATAACATGAAAATCATGGCATGCATCTCATGAGCGACATGATTTACATGTCACGGTCTTGGTGCTCTCTTGGCCGTTTCGTAAGTGGGATGTATAGGAAAAGTGGTATGCAACAACATGACAGCATGACGAACATAAATGACAGGTCATAACATGAAAAGCATGACACGCATGTCATGGGCTGCATGATTTACATGCCACGCGCTTCGTTAATGGGATGTGTACCAAAATCGCTATGGCACAACACGACAGCAGGACGAACGTAAATGACAGGTCATAACATTAGAATCATGACACGCGTGTCATGAGCAGCATGGTTTACATGCCACAGTCTTGGTGCTCTTGCGGCCGTTTCGTTAACAGAATATGTACAAAAATTGCTATGGCACAACACGACTGCACGACTATTATAAATGACAGGTCATAACATGACCGGCATGATTTACATGCCATGGCCCTGGCGCTATACTGCCGTTTCGCTAATGGGGTGTATACGAAAATTGGTTTCGCACCACATGACTGCATGACGATCATAAATGACACGTCATTACATGAAAATCGTGACATGCATGTCATGAGCGGCACGATCTACATGCCACTCGTTTCCTTAATGGGATGTATACCAACATTACTGTGGCACAACACGACTGCGTGACGAACGTAAATGACAGGTCATAACGTTAGAATCATGACATGCGTGTATGAGCGGCATGGTCTACATGCCACAGTCATGGTGCTCTTGCGGCCGTTTCGTTAACTTCATATGTACCAAACTTGGTATAGCGAGACAACAATGCAAATACATTTTGCGTTCCTGATGCGTGCTCCGCATTTCCTTGATTCCCGCTGCACGGGGGATCTGCCAACTGCACGGGGGATCTGCCTGCCAGTGCGCTTTTCCGTGTCTTACGTGTCTTCTTCGGTCCTGTGTAACCATTTGCGCCATCAATTCAAGTTCAGCTTTCTATACTGCCTTTGCCACAATAAATATGACGTAGCAATGGGCCGAGGGCAAAAGTACTTAGGCAGTTGGTCACCCGATTATTAACAGCGGTGTGGGTAGTGGAGCGAGGTCTGGAGCGTGGCCGTTGTTCGCCCTTCTACGTGACAGCAGGTATCGAGGACATCGTGGACGGCGGACATGGCGGACACATTGACACAAGCCTTTCGTAAGCGGCTCCGCTGTTAAAGATGAACAGGTTAACAGCAACGCTGACCACTGTGCCTGAAAGAGGTATGCAAGTGCGATAATGCAGTGGGTGGTTACGAAGGCAGCATAAATGCTGCGCAGCTTTGGTGTGCCCACAATTGCACTAGCGGAGACTGTACCAACCCAAGGTGAGCCCCGCCACGGTGGTCTAGTGGCTAAGGTACTCGGCTGCTGATCCGAGGGTCGCGGGATCGAATCCCGGCCGCGGCGGCTGCATTTCGATGGAGGCGAAATGTTGAGGCCCGTGTGCTGTGCGATGTCAGTGCACGTTAAAGAACCCCAGGTGGTCGAAATTTCCGGAGCCCTCCACTACGGCGTCTCTCATAATCAGAACTGGTTTTGGGACGTAAAACGCCACAAAACAACAAAACAACAACAACCCAAGGTGTAATTTTTCGGGAGGCTGAGCCTGCGCCTGTCCTCACTGTCGTCATCAACGTCGTTGTCATCATCATCATCATCATCATCATCAGCCTATATTAGGTTCACTGCACGACGATGCCTCTCCCAACGATTTGCGAATCCGCCCTATCCTGAGCGAGCTGATTCCAGTTTATGCCCGCGAACTTCATCACTCCATCTCAGTGTTTGTATGCCTTTGTTGCGTTTTCCTTCTCTTGGTAGCCATTCCGTAGCTCTTACTGCCACTGTTATCTGTCCTCCGCATCCCCAGGCCCACTATTTGTTTCAATTTATATGACAATATCAGCTACTCCTGTCTGTTCCCTGA
Source organism: Hyalomma asiaticum (assembly GCA_013339685.2). Lineage (NCBI taxonomy): Eukaryota > Metazoa > Arthropoda > Arachnida > Ixodida > Ixodidae > Hyalomma > Hyalomma asiaticum. The sequence continues at coordinate 28,971,615 of CM023487.1, forward strand.
TCTACCCTGCTCGTTTTTTATCTCATAGCGTTACACCTATCATTTTCTTTCCATTTCACGCTGCGTGCTCCTTAATTCCATCTCTAGTGTTTTTTTTCCATGTCATGCAGTGCTGAACTATGCTTTTACGTCGGAGGCACGATAACAATGCTGGTTTTAGCAATATGGAAGTTAGGCGGACCACCTGCTGCTGAGGTTTCCAACGTAAGATAGGGACACTTTCCAAAGTCTCGCTGCACGTAATTGGGAATAATATTCAGTCTAACGTGTCTTGTGCACTTTTTATCATTGCTTATTCAAAACAACGTGTTTTCGAAAAATTTATTTTCTCTGTCCAGTGTTCCTGTAGAATCGACCCATGCTTCAGAACTCGCTCACATAAGTTCTTAAACATCGAGTGTATCTCATTTGAGCAACTCTTTAATGGTACTTTACGTATGCTCTTAACTGCCAAGCATGATCTGGTAACCTCTCTTGTGAAATGACTTTAACGCCTCTTTACATATTTCCCAGCAATAAAATATTACGAGGTGGATAGCTCAAAGTTCAACCGTAACCCATGAATAAATTGCCTGGAGCGTTATGCTCTCGAGTTAGACTCCCGTCCTTTGTCCCAAGAACTCACCAGTTCTGCGACAATGTTGCAATGCGTGAGTAATCGCAAAACACGTGCCAACTATAACCCTACTTTCAGAGTTGTATATATATACAAGCGTTAGAGCTTCTCAGGACACAATCGAGCCTCTTGTCACTTGTACTCGACATTTATCAGCCATGGCTGGCTATATCAGAAGTTGCCTACTCCTCCAGTGTCTCTTATTTGCTTCGGTTGCACACGATCTGTGCTTGTCAAGTGCAGCGGAACCTAACAAGTTTGACCAGGTAATATTTCCAGTCGAATGTTCGCTGTGGATACAATACAGCATCTAGGGAAACGGTGCTTATAACCGCTAGTGGTCTCACCTACTGTATCATAATGTGTCTGCAACGCAATCAATTCCGATTCCTAGGTAAACATTGTGAAACCATCGCCTTTACAAACACGAATTGTCCTGCCCAGTACTTAGCTACACTAACTTCTTTTCATGAAGAGTACCCCCTCCTCCTCGCCATCTTCTGCGCCGACGGCGTGCAATTACACGCGCTTCTACAATAGGAGTGCGTATGACTAACCTCCCTCATTTGGTACACCGCCGCGGTGGTCTAGTTGTCATGGCACTCGGCTGGTGATACGAAGGTCGCTTTGCTTTTAGGTGGTCGGGAAGTGCCATGACCTAAAGGTGACAGTGGTCAACTTTATCAGAAAACTTAGCGATATCACCAAGAATTTTGCTTTTAATGACATTATAGCATAGAATCTCGTTGAGACGTTCTCCACGAAGAACAGGACAATAAACGTATCAATCGTATTTAGCAAATGAAGGTACAGTGCACCCATGCGGAGTTGGCTAATAAGAAAAAAAAAACGTGATCGCATAAAGATTTCACTATGGTGCATAGAGAAAATGAACCAAGCGAGGAGCACGAATGAAGTGTCCAGTGTGTTCATGTGCCTCGCTTGGGTGTGCTGAACAACATTATTTTGAACTGATTACACAGAATGAAGGTTATTGTCCATGGTACTATGAATCGCGAATACCGCGAATCATATAATAAATAAGCATTTCCTTCCGCGGGTGCGGAAGTGAGGAGATCAGTGTATCTCATTATGACTGATGTCAATGTTTCTATTTTTTCAGTTTCTGGAGCGGATGAAACATTATTGCAGCTTATATAGCACCGGTGGTTACTATCCTCGTTGCAGAGACGTTCAAGTAACTGGCACATATAAATACATTACCTTAGGCGACAATTATTGGAACATCAGGAAAGGGTATCACTTTTTTTTTCTTGTGTAATGTTTTCTCTGCAACTAAAGGCTCGTCCTCTTTCAGCTGGACAAGCGAGCACTATAAATGGAAACATGATACGTCGACAACACTGAAAAGGGTCGAAGGTAAGACACCATCTGCACCGTTGTATGTATTTACAGCGGAGCTGGCGAAGCCCCGCTAGGTTGGTCTTGTCGTTCCCAGCGTCACTGAGTTCGGCTGTAAAACGAAACGAAACAAACATTCTGGACGAGGCGGGATTAGAACTGAGGTTCGACGCTGGGCTATGCAACCGCACTTTAATAACCTTTATTTATGGGAACCATGTGATTGCGTTTTACCGTCGATTGTTGACCATCATCATCAACATCATCAGCCTATTTTAAGTCCACTGCAGGACGATGGCCTCTCCCAACAGTTTGCAATCCGCCCTATCCCGAGTGAGCTGGTTCCTCTTTATGGCCAAGAACTTCTTCATTTCAACGCTCCAGAACCTAACCTGTTGCCTGCCTCTGTTGCGTTTTCCTTCTCTTGGTATCCGTTCCGTCGCTCTTTGTGTCCATCTGTCATCTGTCCTCCTTATGACATATCCTTCCCAGGTCCCCTTCTTTCTTTTAATTGATATAATAATATCAGCTATTCCTGTCTCTTCCCTCATCCACTCCGCTCGTTTTGATTTTTGTTTTCTCTTGTGATGTGCGCTCATGCCAGTGCACATCAAAAACCTCTCTTTTGTAAAGGTAACATATACGCTACGGTGCGCTGATGTGTGTATTATAAGTGTTGTTTGTTGAAGTATCCCTACGGAATCGAGCAAAGTTGGACACAAGCATACAGCGTGGTAGTAAAACATGTGAATTGTTCATTATATTGCTATCACAGCGCTTAACACTTCTTTTTCTCGGGACGAACTGGGCCAACACGTGGCCAACTTTGTCAGCCTGAGCAGTGTCTGTCAGTTCTGCGGCACAGGGCTAGCACGTTTTGCATATATGCGACGTACGACTCTGTTGACACGTCTGAGCTCTTGAGGCGAGCTTGTGCGTGGCTGCCATTTGTCGTCCGATGAAATGGCCAAACAATTCGTGGATCTTCTGTTTGCATAAATCCCGACTTGCTAATTCATCCCATCCCCTAGTGTAGGGTAGCAAACCGGACTCCTGACTGGTTAACTTCCCTGCCTTCCCTTCCTTATTTCTCTCTATCTCTCTCTCTCTCTCTGCTAATTCATCTCCATGCGCGTGTTATACCACACCGGTGCTGTGTCCTGTGGGTGGAAAAGGACGTCGGCGACCCGTCTGGTCCTACCAGCGGTGCTTGTTGACACATTTGTACAGTAAGAGCCAGTCTTCGACGGTCATTGTTGTCGGTACTGCAGAACGTGCCGGGGTCGAGGGGCAAACGACCACGTTTGCCGGAGCCGCTGGCGGTGGCTGCGATGACGGCACACTGTCTTCGCGGACACTGAACCAGAAGAAACGTGGGGTCTGCTACGAAGCTCCCGAGCAGGGTGGAACAGAGCCCGAAACATCCACCAAAATGATTTTATCGGGAGTCTTACTGAGCGGTATACGGCTAGCACTCATCTAATCAAGACTGCAGGGAGCGCACAGGTTTGATTGTGTCCAGGCAGCTTCACACTAGGCCCGCATTTACGCCATTGTCCTCTTCATTGCTCGTGAGAATACGTATCCAAAATGGCTCGTAAGCTTTCTGCTGCCAAATACTGTAGGGACACAAGTCTACGTCAAGCCCCTATACCAACAACTTTTCGCTCCTGCCCTAGCACTTGCGCATTTAAAGACGAATCCTGAAATCATGAATGACCACCACTGAAGTTACTTGCATGCTGCGCGATACGGACACTATTTTGTATCATTGGGGAAGGACGGCTCGTCAAAAGAAATTATATTCTTGAACCCATTAAATATCGTTTATTACTTAAAACACTGCTTGCGTTGATAATCCCCGCAAAGTATTTGCAACAGCTCAACTATTTGCAAAGGCGGGAGCTTTAAATTTTCAGAATATTGTCTTATCAACTGGAGCTCGAATACACACTCCTTGAGTAATAATGCTTGGTCCGAAACTGCAGATACATGCGCAATAACACGTTAAATGCCTGATAAATATTTGTACATATGAACATGATGTGTATATCCGACACATTACCCTCTCCGGCATCTCACTGCGGTCTTGATCATAGGGACCACTTAAGAGTTTTGTTGAATATCATTTTAGTCTTTCAAACAAATGTTTATGTTTTTACAAACAGAGATGGAACCGATAAGACATTCCGACGGTAGGAGGGGGTACATTGGTCCATGCCAGACAGGAATGATATTGAAAATGGAGTTTATGGGACAGAGCAAAGAGTGTGCCGTCATCTCTTTCATCCCTATTGTGGACGGTAAGCTAATGTGCGAAGCACGCTTTCTTCATATAAATCACCGTAGCTACAGTTATTGTCAAATCATAGGTGTAGGGTACGGGATGCCTGCCCCCTGCTTGGGCGGGGGTGGGGGGGCGCTGTCCCCTCCGGTGATTTTCGCTGCTCACCCCCGCTCACCCTCCTATCGATAAAAATTAACGCCAGAACGTAGCTGGGAAAGCAGGGCATTTGAGCAATAAAAGGAAAAACCGGCAAAGAAATTAATACGAATAAAACTAAAGCTAATTGGTATAAAAAGACTTCGTTCGACGCAGTTGCCCTCCTCACGCCAAATATATATATATATATATATATATATATATATATATATATATATATATATATATATATATAGGCGCAAGCGCGCATGTGGTGAGGCGTGGGCGAGAAGTCCCAGTATTCCCTTGGAAACCACGTGACTTCCGCCACACTCCTTCCTATGATGCTTATGGCTGTGCATGCTCAGATACATTTTACTGCTAGCTACATTTTACATTCGTCGCAGCGGAAGTCGGTTAAAACCATCGCTGACGTCTCTACGTTGCATTGCCGTGTTAGAATGATTGTAATGCCTCCATTCCTTTTTGTCAACCCCCCCCCCCCCTCTGTTTTTTGTTTGTTGTAGTTTTTTGTATCACTCCTCCATCTTATAGCCTTTACGATCCCATAGTGCAGGGTAGAAAACCAGAAGTTCATTTCTTTTTAACCTCCCTCCCTTTCTTTCGTTCTCTCTCTCTTTCTCTCTGCCGCCAGAGGGGGAAATTGATGTTGGTTCACGCAGGGAAAGACACTGTTCTGTATTACTTTACGTAGTGTGAACTGTGCTCAGCTCATTTTGTGTTCTCGTTGTATCCCCTACAGGTTGTCAAGATGGTAAGTACAATCAAACTTTTTCAGAAAAATCTGCGATGTGCGAGCGCCGCCTCTGGGACATGAACCTACATATATAATATGTCTGAGTGTTTATCACCAAACGTCCATGACGAAGCTGTGTTTTGTTTTGTGTCAGTTCATACAGCTGTTATACACGGCACTGAATTCAAATTTAAATTCTTTGCTCGTGTCTGCAGTGGATCGTCGAGACGACTGAATGGCTTTTGTTTGCCCGCACCTGCGCGTGCTGTTACCGGTTGTCAGTGCCAACGCACGCGTGGGCTATTCCCGAAACTTCTTTGCCCGTGGATTTTATGAGCCTGCACCTGCGCGCGCTGGAGGCCGAGGCACCTTGTATATAGTGATCGTTAAAGTAAAGAAAAAGACGCTAATTTCTGTCTCCCATGCTGGGGACACGGCTGAGAGCCTTGGGGGAAGGAGATAAGGGATACAAAAGTGAAGGAGAAGAAAGGAAGAAAAATATCCACAGCATATCCATGGAGTGAATGATGATGAGTGGGCGAAGCTCCGAAGGTTCATCGTAGATCGTGACGAGTTCCAGATTAATTTAGTTAACGCGCACGCTACGAATCCTTATGGTTCAACTACGCACAAGTGAAATCTCCCACCGGTACTTCATTGCAAGTCAAGATCCTATATATATATATATATATATATGTATATATATATATATTTATATATATATATTATATATATATATATATATATATATATATATATATATATATATATATATGGGTGGCCGGTGAACGGTTCTCCAGCGCGAGCAGTCGGTATTTTTTCAATCAAGAAACTCGCTAGAAGACGCTGCCTGCGTCAAGCTTGTCTCTCGCGGGTGAGGGCGCGTTCTCCTTCTTTGCGAGCTGGTAGAGCGTTCATCGAAGAAAGAGCGTTTCCACAGTCAACGCGCGCCTTTCGCTTTCTCTCTCTCTGTCACAAGGCAGCAGATGGAAGAGTGAGAGCTCGCGCACCGGGAGGCACGCGCCGAGGGCGAGCGCGAGCGTGGCTAGGACGCGATAACGAAACAGCGAGCGCCGCAGCGCCATCTATTGATCAATTCACATACCAGCTAAGCAGCACCGCAGCGCCATCTCGTGATCTTTCTGAGATCATTCAAGAGCGAGCGCATTCAAGAGCGAGCACGAGACCTGGCGGTTTCGTGCGCCATGCGCTCCCATACTACGCGTTCCCATCCATCTGAATGAAGCGAGCACCGCAGCGCCATCACGCCATCTAGTGAGCACTTCACAAACTAGACGAGGTGGCTACGAGGGACAACTACAAGGGATGGAACGACCCACGGCATAAGGAGCTTCGCCCCTAAAAATTACACCATCTCTCGCTAAAGGGGACATGAGGCGATGCGAAGAAGCACGAGGGTGCACACCGCGTTTGCATCGGTTTGACGCTAGCAGGCGCTGCCTGCGTGAGCGTTCGGAAACTCAGTGGTGTGCAGGAGGTCAGAGGTACAATCAGGGCTGGACGTGAATTAGAGTACGGTCGGACGTCTCGCGTTGGGCACCCATGGGAAGACCACATATGAGGCTGTTAAGGGGGATATGGGATGGTCTGACTTTGAGGGAAGGGAAGCTCAGAGTAAAATTAGGTACGAACAGAGATTAAGGAATATGAAAGAAAGTAGATGGGCAGCGAAAGTATTCAGGTATTTGTATAGGAAGAACGTTGACTCACAATGGAGGAAGAGAACTAGGAGGCTTACCAGTAAGTATACAGCCAGTAACGAAACGGATGGGACGAAAAAGAGCGTTAAGAGCATGGTAAGAGCGGCGGAGAACTCGGATTGGATAGCAGGAATGGAGAAGAAGCCGGCATTGAACAACTACAGAAAAGGGAAAGACGAAATCAAGAGAGAAAAATTTTACGATAATTCAAAGGGAAGCGCTTTACTGTTTGAGGCAAGGTCCGGTTGCCTGAGAACCCGAAGTTACAGAGCGAAATTCAATAAAGAAGGGGCACATGTACGTGCTGTGGAAAAGCTAGGGAAACGACAGACCATATTTTGATTGAATGTACAGATGTCCGCCCAGGTGTAGCTGTGGACACTACCCTACAGGAGGCAATGGGTTTCAGGAGTAACACGGGAAAGCTGAACATGTCGGCGATAGAGATAAGTAAAATACGCTTAGAGTATTGGTGGCACGAAAGTATGGAGCAAACAAAAGCGCAAGGTAGTTCGGGTAAGATTGTTACATCACAGCGGAACGATAATAGATAAAATAGGTAGACGAGGAGAAAAATTAGTTTTGAAAATATGTGTGATTCGGGAAAAGAAATGTTTGTAGAGGAAAAAGAAATAAAGCTAGAGCTTGGTGGCCCGGCTACCGCCCCGCTATGAAGGGGACGCTCCTAATATTCATCCATCCATCCATCCATTGTCTCTCGCGGGCGAGGGCGCGTTCTCGTTCCTTGCGAGCTGGTAAAGCGTTCATCAAAGAAAGAGCGTTTCCATAGTCAACGCGCGCCGTTCGTACAGGAGAGGAGGAATGCCGAGAGAAGAGGAGGGGAGGAGGATGCGCATGCGCAGTGCGGGTGTGGACGCCGCGCGGTGGATGGATGGAGGGAGGGAGGGAGCGAGTGACATAAGCTGCCTCGCATCTAAAATAGAAGGAAGAGAGAGATCGTTCGTCAGCAGCAGGAAGAAGCACGTCCCACCACTGGCAAAGACAGCCAGTCGAAAGGCAGCAGCCGCACCAAAGCGATGGCGGCACTTTTGCCCACACATCCATCTTGAATACTTGCCCAGGCATATGCTTGTTTATCGTCTCTCGTGTCGCTCCGTGGCGTCCTCTCGGGCAAGCGACAAGGCTGAGAATAAAGATTTAGTTCCTCACCAGATACCGTCGTTGGCGGTCCTGTGTACCCGTGCTCTACCCACAACTAAGTCAAGTTAGAGCCATGTCGCTTGCAGAGCCACAAGCACAACTGAAGCAAAGAACCACCTCACCACAAGAGTAGGCCAACTCTCTTAACATCGATGAGAATTCGGAAGTTGCAATCGGGATTGGTGACGCAGTCGCTGCGGTATCCCTCCGCTTGCCACAGTACCGGGAGCACAACCCAACAGTTTGGTTCCTGCAGGTGGAAGGGCACTGTCGGGGCTCCGGAGGTGGTTGATCCGTTCATCCTCGGTGGCAGGAGACCCGAAGCCAGCGTTTAACGCATTTAGCGCATTCTGGTGTGCTGGCATTGGAGACGAACCGCAGGCACTCGGACTTCGTGAGGAGACAGCCGAGACTGGAAATGAGTAAACTTAGCAAACGTTTATTTACATGGCTAGAATGATGGATGTATCGCGCCTCGAGTGAGATCGGCGGCTCGTTTTACACCGGTTTATGTCCCCAGGTCCCTAGTTGGGGAGTATGCCTTAGTTATAAAGGTCCACTCATCACACGAATGTCCGTTCGAAGGGGTCCTCCGTCCAACGTCCACGGTCACTGCCTCCAAGTGGGTGTCAACGTCACCCCCTCTCCACGTCCACCTCGTAAAGGGCTGGGGGGGAGGGGAAGGGGAGTCCTTCAGCACGCTGACATGCCTTTGAAGAGTACCGCAGTTAGCGCACATCTGTGGACGAATTCTCGCAAACGTAGGCCTCGCAAAAATGTCCCCAGCACAAGCGCTCAAACGAACTCCTCCTTGGCGTGCAACGCCGAAGCGTTCACGCACACACGATTTAGAAGAACCAGTGTCATTTGGCGCCCTTACAAAAATGCCATATATGGCGATATCAGGAATTGGGCAAATGTGGCTATGTATGGCACGTGCCCGTATGTGGCCGTATGTCGCCGTATTTGCCCAAATCGTTTTAGAAACATATGTGGCAATGAAAGACACACACGAGGAATGCCATGTAAGACTCTGATGCATATTGGGCAAATATGGACACGTAGGGACACGTGCCATATATAGCCAGATATGCATATATGGCCATATATGTATATCTGGCTATATATTGCACGTGTCCCTACGTGTCCGTATTTGCCTAATATGCATCAGAGTCGTACATGGCATTCCTCGTGTGTGTCTTTCATTGCCACACATGTTTCTAAAACGATTTGGGCAAATACGGCGACATACGGGCACGTGCCATATATAGCCACATTTGCCCAATTCCTGATATGGCCACATATAGCATTTTTGTAAGGGCGGCGCCACGCCGTTGCGGCCACACGTGATTCAGGCGAAGCGGGCTCGGGTGCGTGACGAATACATTGACCGCGGGATGGGTTCCTGCAAGGTCTAACAAGCCAGAAAGGCTGGTTCCGTACGGTTGGCGGCAAGACTTGCAATGGCTTTGTAACACTACTCACGTATGCACACGCCGCCAGTATACATAGGGCTGACCGCAGTGGCGCTTTGCAAACTCTGTGCATTGACAAGTCATAAAGGACCTTTTGTAGAATTTTAGTTCTAAAGCTATACAGCTGGAATCTGCATTATCATGCCTTGCGAATGAAAACTATGCGTAGACATACTACCAAGCTACTATATATATATATATATATATATATATAATATATGATGAGTGGTGGTTTAATGGCGCAAGGGCCATTTGATGGCCAAACAGCGCCAGGTAGTGAGTCAAGAGATGTGGACCATGATTATGATAAGTGCCTGTATAAGGGCCTTAAAATATATATATATATATATATATATATATATATATATATATATATATATATATATATATATATATATATATATATATATATATATATATATTGTAGCGATCCACAGGGTGACAAAATAAGACGTTTATTAAGGGCGAACCTGTGCCACAACTTGCAGTGCAAGAAAGAGGCGTTCTAATGCTAGCGTCGAACAGTCCTTTCCAAGTCTTGTGCGCGGCGCATTCAAGCGGGGCCCGGCCGGTCGCTCGTGCCGTGATGAACGCTACCTGTTGTCACTGCACTTCACTTAGGTACATTGCGCAAACTGTCCAATAAGAAGTGTGATTGGCGGGACACTTGAAGACACTTAAGTCTTCACGGCAATATATATATATATATATATATATATATATATATATATATATATATATATATAATTGGCATATACATATCCTATTGGATATTAAGTAGCCTTGGTTATTAATAAGGCTAACATAACAGAACTCCTTATTGTACATTTTACAGTGGGGTATTTCTTTTATCCTGAAGAGCAGAGAGTGTGTAATCGAAAATTGACTTGCTAGTTTTTGTTTTGTTTTTCAGCTGCCGTAGTGGCCGGGCAGTGGAGTGAGCTTTGGGTGAAGTGCGAGGACAACAAGCTTACGTCGTCGGAGGATGAATGCAAGGAATATTATACACGAACTCTGGACAGGTATCCGAAACGAAATTTCGATGTCAATTGCTCGTATAATGCCCATCTTTATCATTTTCCTGAAAACTATACGTTTCAGTTTGAGTAAATAAAGGCAGACCTTAAGAGTCCCGATTATACATCG